>JAUJYZ010000419.1:0-79563 GCA_033675265.1 Actinostola sp. cb2023 | reverse complement strand
CTGTTCTAATATGGCACCTAGGCCGACAGGTGATGCCGCATCTGTAATCAGGCGTGTATCTGTACCTTGTTTGTGGTAAGCCATTACAGGAGACTTTGTGAGCAGTTCCTTCAACTTTTTGAGAGCTTCCTCTTGCTCCTCCCACTTCCAGTGACTGGCTTTGCGCGTCAGGTCCCACAGTGGTCCCGAGACTGTTAGTATGTGGCGAAGTTTGGTATGAATTTAGAGCAAAACTGCACCGAGCCTAAGAAATTCCTCATCTCTGCTTGGTTGTGTGGTCTTGGTGCCTCTATTATTGCCTTCGCGCGTTCGCCGGACACTTTCAGCCCATCTCTGGACAACAGCCCGTCTCCATGTAGATCATACTGGGTACGCCAATCTTACACTTCTGATAGTTCAGGGTGAGTCCGTTTTCTTCTAGCTTATGCATCACCCGATCAAGGTTCTCGTCATGCTCTTTGTCGTACATTCACGCCCACAACGCGCAGGTCGTCGTGCATGTTGTGCGCACCGGGGCAATCCTTAATTATTTGCCAAATTATTTGCTGGAATTTTTCAGTTGCCATATTTACGCCAAATAGCAAACGCTTGTATCTGTAGAGACCATTGGGTCCACCAAAAGTTGTGATATCTCTGGTATCTGGATGTAATTCGATTTGGTGAAACGCCATGTTCAGGTCTAGTTTTGAGAACAGCTTTGCCCATGAAACCTCCTGCAGAGTTTCTTCTACGGTAGCCAACTAGATGCTTTTCCCTGATTATGGCGCGGCTGGCTTGCCTCATGACTAAGCAAATTCTCACATCCCCATCAGAATTCTCCACCACTCGTGTACTAAGGGGTTGGCCCAGCTGGTTGGCCCATCTACATTTTCTATCACGTCTAGTTTTTCAAGCCGTTTTACAACCTTGCGCCGTTCATTTTTCAAGCCGTTTTACGACCTTGCGCCGCCTACTGAAAGGGATTCTGCGCAGGGGCTGTGCCACGGCGTGTATTGACTGCGAAGACCGAGTCATTTTAAAACCATACAGGGCTTAATGGATATATTGAACGAGTAACAGTTTTCCAAACATCTCAAAATTTACAAAGAAATGTCCATTACTCGTTTCCAAAGTGGCTAATTAACGGACGTATTATCTGATTGAGAAGGTTTTCACACAAAAAGTAGTCCCAACGGACATCATTAACCATATTATTGTTCCTTAATTCCCATGAGGGAATGCTAAATAAATGCTTTTCAATTCTGTATACTGTCATGTTAATGAGCTTCATCAAAAGAGGTAAAACAATTTGTTGTCCAGCAAATTCCATCAGATAGCTATGTAGTATACAGTGTAAAGTGTGGTGTAGAAAGGCCTTGGGTTCGATTCCAGGTTCTAACTAAGGCCTAGTTCAGACGTCGTGCTACTCATGAGCCGTTCTAATTTCAAACAATAGATCAGATAATGAGGCGGATTCACTTGAAGTAATTAAGAGTATGGCGTTTGAACTAGGCCTAAGTTCATTTATCAAAATATTTTTTTCTTCAACAAAAAGGGTGTAGTAGAAAATTTATAAGTTTAATACCCATGCACGTATAGATACTAGATATAGCCCGGGTCAATATCTGTATATTACCCTTGAATTCGTAATGGCCAGGGCAATATGGGACTCAGCCCTACAAAGAACAAAGAAAACCCTGTCAATCAGATAATAAGAGTACAGACAACTCAAAACCATCTGCATTAATTTGTTAAATGGTTCCACGTATTATCGCGAAGTATCGAGTCATTCTTTTCTGCCTCGTTGGAAGCGCAAGTATCTGGATACTTGTTGTCCTGGCTCCTACTATTCTTCTTCCCAAGTTCGAACAACCACTGTGCGCATATTCATCTCCAGAGGGACAGAGGAAGACCGAGTTGTTACTTGATGCAAAACCGATTTTCATTCCTCTTTTGAATCAAGCAAAAACGTTTCTGTTGATCCTTGTTCTTTCTGCAACCGCTCATTACAAGAGTCGAAAAGCCATAAGGGAAACATGGGCAAATCGCAGTTGGACGATAGGAAATTACCGACATGCCACTACTTTTCAGACGTTTTTTCTCCTTGGACAGTCGACCTTAACCGAAAGTATCAGGCACGAACACGAACTGTACAATGATATCATTCTTGGAGCATTTGAAGACAGCTATGGACATCTCGTCACTAAGGTTTTCTTTGGATTAAATTGGGCCCTCAGAGGCATTCAGTTCGAATATTTAATTAAGTGTGACGACGATGTGTATATGAATATTCCTCGCTTAGTGAAATGGTTACAAAGTGAACGGTCAACGTTACCAAGAAATCTATACGGTGGAAAAGTGCACCAAGCAGAGAAACCAATCAGAAAACGTGACAAAAACGCCTTGACTAAAGCTGAATATCCTGGAAATGTCTTTCCACCTTACGCCGCAGGGCCAGCCTACATATTGAGTCAATCCAGCGTGAACTTGATACTGAAAGCCAGCCATGTTATGAAGCCCTTTTTTGTTGAGGACGCTTTCATGGGTTGCCTCGCTAGACATGCCGGTATAAAACCTTACGTTGTGAAAGAGTTTCGCTTTAAGGACAAGGTTCTGAATTACAGTCCGTGTGATTTTTTTGTTGTGTATATATTTGGTCACAATTTCAGTTCTGACCACATGGTTCAGATGCATACCAAGGTGTTGGAGTTTGAGATGGACACTGCCACTGCCAACTTGTTATGTATCCAATATCAACTTCTTATTGTGTGTAAGATCATTGTCATTGCTACACCTGCAGTGGTCTTAGCTGGCTTATTAGGATATTTCCTCAATACTCGCATATGCCGAAATCATCACATTAGAAAATTAAACAGTGTTAAAAGGAATAGCAAAGTAGCAAAATTGGTTTGATGTTTGCAGGCTAGCGAAGGTTAGTGTAGTCTAGTGAAGGTTACTGTGCAGTCTAGTGAAGGTTAGTGTAGAGCTAGATAGATAGATAGTTTATTATTAGTAAATACTATTGGAGCTGGATAGCTGAATTGTGTAAAAACTTTACATGGAAATTACAATTGATAAAAAATACTATTGATAGACTTAATATACAATTTAAAAAGATTAGTGCAGTCTAGTGAAGGATAGTGCAGTCTAGTGAAGGTTGGTGTAGTCTATAGTGAAGGATAATGTAGTCTAGTGAAGGTTGGTGCAGTCTAGTGAAGGTTAGTGCAGTCTAGTGAAGGTTGGTGCAGTCTAGTGAAGGTTAGTGCAGTCTAGTGAAGGTTGGTGTAGTCTAGTGAAGGTTAGTGTAGTCTAGTGAAGGTTGGTGTAGTCTAGTGAAGGTTAGTGTAGTCTAGTGAAGGTTAGTGCAGTCTAGTGAAGGTTGCTGTAGTCTAGTGAAGGTTACTGTAGTCTAGTGAAGGTTGGTGCAGTCTAGTGAAGGTTAGTGCAGTCTAGTGAAGGTTGGTGTAGTCTAGTGAAGGTTAGTGTAGTCTAGTGAAGGTTGGTGTAGTCTAGTGAAGGTTAGTGTAGTCTAGTGAAGGTTAGTGCAGTCTAGTGAAGGTTGGTGTAGTCTAGTGAAGGTTACTGTAGTCTAGTGAAGGTTACTGTGTAGTCTAGTGAAGGTTACTGTGTAGTATAGTGAAGGTTACTGTGTAGTATAGTGAAGGTTAGTGTGTAGTATAGTGAAGGTTAGTGCAGTCTAGTGAAGGTTGATACAGTCTAGTGAAGGTTAGTGCAGTCTAGTGAAGGTTGATACAGTCTAGTGAAGGTTAGTGCAGTCTAGTGAAGGTTACTGTGTAGTATAGTGAAGGTTAGTGCAATCTAGTGAAGGTTGGTGTAGTCTAGTGAAGGTTAGTGCAGTCTAGTGAAGGTAGGTGCAGTCTAGTGAAGGTTACTGTGTAGTATAGTGAAGGTTAGTGCAATCTAGTGAAGGTTGGTGTAGTCTAGTGAAGGTTAGTGTAGTCTAGTGACGGTTAGTGCAGTCTAGGAAGGTTAGTGCAGTCTAGTGAAGGTTGGTGTAGTCTAGTGAAGGTTACTGTGTAGTATAGTGAAGGTTACTGTGTAGTATAGTGAAGGTTAGTGCAATCTAGTGAAGGTTGGTGTAGTCTAGTGAAGGTTAGTGCAATCTAGTGAAGGTTGGTGTAGTCTAGGAAGGTTAGTGCAGTCTAGTGAAGGTTGGTGTAGTCTAGTGAAGGTTACTGTGTAGTATAGTGAAGGTTAGTATGTAGTATAGTGAAGGTTAGTGCAGTCTAGTGAAGGTTGATACAGTCTAGTGAAGGTTAGTGCAGTCTAGTGAAGGTTGATACAGTCTAGTGAAGGTTAGTGCAGTCTAGTGAAGGTTACTGTGTAGTATAGTGAAGGTTAGTGCAATCTAGTGAAGGTTGGTGTAGTCTAGTGAAGGTTAGTGTAGTCTAGTGACGGTTAGTGCAGTCTAGGAAGGTTAGTGCAGTCTAGTGAAGGTTGGTGTAGTCTAGTGAAGGTTAGTGTAGTCTAGTGAAGGTTAGTGCAGTCTAGTGAAGGTTAGTGCAGTCTAGTGAAGGTTAGTGCAGTCTAGTGAAGGTAGGTGCAGTCTAGTGAAGGTTACTGTGTAGTATAGTGAAGGTTAGTGCAATCTAGTGAAGGTTGGTGTAGTCTAGTGAAGGTTAGTGTAGTCTAGTGACGGTTAGTGCAGTCTAGGAAGGTTAGTGCAGTCTAGTGAAGGTTGGTGTAGTCTAGTGAAGGTTAGTGTAGTCTAGTGAAGGTTAGTGCAGTCTAGTGAAGGTTAGTGCAGTCTAGTGAAGGTTAGTGCAGTCTAGTGAAGGTAGGTGCAGTTTAGTGAAGGTTGGTGTAGTCTAGTGAAGGTTAGTGCAGTCTAGTGAAGGTTGATACAGTCTAGTGAAGGTTAGTGCAGTCTAGTGAAGGTTGGTGTAGTCTATAGTGAAGGATAATGTAGTCTAGTGAAGGTTGGTGCAGTCTAGTGAAGGTTAGTGCAGTCTAGTGAAGGTTGGTGCAGTCTAGTGAAGGTTAGTGCAGTCTAGTGAAGGTTGGTGTAGTCTAGTGAAGGTTAGTGTAGTCTAGTGAAGGTTGGTGTAGTCTAGTGAAGGTTAGTGTAGTCTAGTGAAGGTTAGTGCAGTCTAGTGAAGGTTGGTGTAGTCTAGTGAAGGTTACTGTAGTCTAGTGAAGGTTACTGTGTAGTCTAGTGAAGGTTACTGTGTAGTATAGTGAAGGTTAGTGCAGTCTAGGAAGGTTAGTGCAGTCTAGTGAAGGTTACTGTGTAGTCTAGTGAAGGTTACTGTGTAGTATAGTGAAGGTTAGTGCAATCTAGTGAAGGTTGGTGTAGTCTAGTGAAGGTTAGTGTAGTCTAGTGACGGTTAGTGCAGTCTAGGAAGGTTAGTGCAGTCTAGTGAAGGTTGGTGTAGTCTAGTGAAGGTTAGTGTAGTCTAGTGAAGGTTAGTGCAGTCTAGTGAAGGTTAGTGCAGTCTAGTGAAGGTTAGTGCAGTCTAGTGAAGGTAGGTGCAGTTTAGTGAAGGTTGGTGTAGTGTAGTGAAGGTTAGTGCAGTCTAGTGAAGGTTGATACAGTCTAGTGAAGGTTAGTGCAGTCTAGTGAAGGTTGATACAGTCTAGTGAAGGTTAGTGCAGTCTAGTGAAGGTTACTGTGTAGTATAGTGAAGGTTAGTGCAATCTAGTGAAGGTTGGTGTAGTCTAGTGAAGGTTAGTGTAGTCTAGTGACGGTTAGTGCAGTCTAGGAAGGTTAGTGCAGTCTAGTGAAGGTTGGTGTAGTCTAGTGAAGGTTAGTGTAGTCTAGTGAAGGTTAGTGCAGTCTAGTGAAGGTTAGTGCAGTCTAGTGAAGGTTAGTGCAGTCTAGTGAAGGTAGGTGCAGTTTAGTGAAGGTTGGTGTAGTCTAGTGAAGGTTAGTGCAGTCTAGTGAAGGTTAGTGCAGTCTAGTGAAGGTTGATACAGTCTAGTGAAGGTTAGTGCAGTCTAGTGAAGGTCGGTGTAGTCTAGTGAAGGTTAGTGTAGTCTAGTGAAGGTTGGTATAGTCTAGTGAAGGTTAGTGAAGGTTAGTGTAGTCCAGTGAAGGTTAGTGCAGTCTAGGAAGGTTAGTGCAGTCTAGTGAAGGTTGGTGTAGTATAGTGAATGTTGGTGCAGTTTAGTGAAGGTTGGTGTAGTCTAGTGAAGGTTAGTGCAGTCTAGTGAAGGTTGGTGCAGTTTAGTGAAGGTTAGTTAGTACAGTCTAGTGAAGGTATATATAAGGTTTATATAAACACAACGAAGCCCGAGTTGACTATTTTAGCTGATAGACGAGGGTGAGTTGTTTTAGTATAAACAAACTAGCATACTAACTTAATTGATTTTATTCCAATATATTTCTCGTGTTTTATTTGCATATGGACATCTCGTCACTAAGGTTTTCTTTGGATTAAATTGGGCCCTCAGAGGCATTCAGTTCGAATATTGAATTAAGTGTGACGACGATGTGTATATGAATATTCCTCGCTTAGTGAGGAGGAGGAGGAGGAGCAGGAGGAGGAGCAGGAGCAGGAGAGGGAGCGGGAGCGGGAGCGGGAGCGGGAGCGGGAGCGGGAGCGGGAGCGGGAGCGGGAGCGGGAGCGGGAGCGGGAGGAGGAGGAGGAGGAGACGGAGGAGGAGGAAGACGAGGAGGAGGAGGAAGAATTTAAGAGGAGGAAGACGAAGAGGACGAAGAAGGAGGAAGAAGAATAAGAGGAAGACTACACTAACCTTCACTAGACTACACCAGCCTTCACTAGACTACACTAACGACCTTCACTAGACTACACTAACCTTCACTAGACTGCATTAACCTCCACTAGACTACACTTACCTTCACTAGACTGCACTAACCTTCACTAGACTGCATTAACCTCCACTAGACTACACTTACCTTCACTAGACTACACTAACCTTCACTAGACTGCATTAACCTCCACTAGACTACACTTACCTTCACTAGACTGCACTAACCTTCACTAGACTGCATTAACCTCCACTAGACTACACTTACCTTCACTAGACTACACTAACCTTCACTAGACTGCATTAACCTCCACTAGTGTTAGCTAGTGTTTTGTAACTCGATGCTTAGTAACTGGAGAATGTAACATAAGGGGGCGGGGCACATGTTTTGTGGTCTCTGTCCGGATTACTGTAGTATGACAACACAACGCAAGTAAAAGAAGATTGTTCTCAAATTTGACCATAGTTATAGTATTATTCTAAAATCAAACAAAAAGAAGGTAAAGAACACAAGTAACATTTGGGGGCTCAGACGGGAAGTCTGCTGTTCAGGTTACGTTAATTCCTGAGTGTAACGGCGGACTAAAATGGTCAAGTTGAATACTTAGCAAAAGAACGTCGATCAGCATGGGAGACCACGAGGTGGAAGATACACAATTTGAATTAGAGGCCAAGATCTACGGATTGTCCAGTGAGCGTTTGCTAGAATTGGCGGAAAGGTTCGATATTCAAGTTGTGGAATCAAGGAGACCTGCTATCACAAGATGTATTGTTGCGGGGATTGCAAAGTTAGTTGAGAAATCGCCAAAGAAGATGGAATTCTTAGCAGAGATTGGTGATTTCATAAACGGAAACCCTCCCCCATTGGACACATCTGAAGTTAGCGGGGTTAGCTCGGATTCAGTATCTGGTAAGAAGCCTTCTCAAAAGGTAAGCATTGACGTGGGAAAAGTTCTCAAGAAGGATTTTAAGATTCACGGCGTGGTTGGGGCTGATAGCACTAAGGATAGTCTGACATTCATAAGTATTATGAGACAGATTGACACAGGGTTAACCACAGGATACTCGGAGCACGAAATTATAGAAGCTGTTATTCGCGCTGTTAGTGTAAATTCAAGGCTCAGGCCATATTTAGAGTTGGTTTCTGATCTATCTCTGACACGCCTAAAGCAAATATTGAGAGTTCACTTCAAACAAAAGAGTTGTACCGAGTTGTACCAAGAACTGTCAGTGTTATGCCAAGACGTCAAAGAGACGCCTCAAGATTTTCTGATTAGAGCCATGAACTTACGGCAACAAGTTATTCTTAGTTCGAAACAGAGTGAGGGTGCCATAAAATATGATCCTCTGTTAGTTCAGGCCCTATTTGTGCATGTAGTGGAGACGGGGCTAGTAGATGAATCAGTCAGAGCAAAGTTACGTCCTTATTTAGAAATGGATGGCGTTACCGATGAGGTGTTAATGGAAAAGGTCAACGTTGCCGTATCAGCCGAAGCTGAGCGGTTCACAGGCAGCCCAAGCAATACATTTGTGGAGTGTACGAACGTGATTTACAGTGAATGTATGGGGCGAAAAATACGTATTTTTTGTTTTAATAAATTTGAACATACCTTGGTCCTGTGTTGTTGTTAATGCTATTTAACGTCATTCTGGCTGGTTTTTAGCCGTTTTAGAGCGGATTTTGAAAAATTAGCCCACCAGTCAATAAATATTAGAAGGCTGGTGACTCCAGCTCGACATTACTTGTGTTCGATGGCCAAGAAAATCATGTTTAATCCATCCTTTGCCTCCAAAATCCCCTCAGCACCACAGTTCGATGATCCTTCTCTCCAGAAACCCGCATTATTTCCACAGATCCCGAGTTAAACCTCATGAAATCCTCAATAATGAGCGATTATCTGCTACACTTTTTGCTTCAGATTATGCGTTAGCCGTCGAATATGGACACCGATTTGACCGTTGACTTTAACTCGATCTGATTGGACGATAGTTACCATGGAGTAGGTTCACGTCCTCCCGTCTCCCACAGGGACCGGAGGAAATTCTACCACAAATTCGTTACGCTCCGTAGCCCCTAATTATGGCAAAAAGATTCGTAATTTGACAGTCCACTGGAACATATGACAGCGACATGCATTTGCTCCACGAACCTTTTCAAGTACTGTATGGATTTTACAAGAAATGACTTCCCAGTACCAGCCTGTCCGGTAATCAGAACGTTGTGTCCTTTACCGGCGACCTATCATGCAATTTTTATCTGAAGTCGACCGGCTATGAATATAATTAAACGATCATGGACGTGGATTTGCAATCATTCCTCAAATATTACTTGAGCTTACATTTTGCTCGTTGTAGAATGTAGACACATATAAGCTTACTAGTTATAAATTGTGCTTTTGAAAAGACCGCTAAAGCTAAAGCAAGCTATGTAATAATGATCATGGATTTCAGCAGGGAAAATCATTCCGAAATAAATACATTTTGTCCGATAAATAAGTATAGACACATCGATGCGGCCCAACGCCAGGTCGTCTCCAGTGGCTGTCAAATTGTGGTAGAATTTCCTCCAGTCCCTGTGGGAGACGGGAGGACGTGAACCTACTCCATGGTAACTATCGTCCAATCAGATCGAGTTAAAGTCAACGGTCAAATCGGTGTCCATATTCGACGGCTAACGCATAATCTGAAGCAAAAAGTGTAGCAGATAATCGCTCATCATTGAGAATTTCATGAGGTTTAACTCGGGATCTGTGGAAATAATGCGGGTTTCTGGAGAGAAGGATCATCGAACTGTGGTGCTGAGGGGATTTTGGAGGCAAAGGATGGATTAAACATGATTTTCTTGGCCATCGAACACAAGTAATGTCGAGCTGGAGTCACCAGCCTTCTAATATTTATTGACTGGTGGGCTAATTTTTCAAAATCCGCTCTAAAACGGCTAAAAACCAGCCAGAATGACGTTAAATAGCATTAACAACAACACAGGACCAAGGTATGTTCAAATTTATTAAAACAAAAAATACGTATTTTTCGCCCCATACATTCACTGTAAATCACGTTCGTACACTCCACAAATGTATTGCTTGGGCTGCCTGTGAGCGGTTCAACAAAATGAATGTGTCCAAGAAAGCGGTAAAGGTCCATCAAGTTACTCAAAATTCCCACCGTGAGGGGGAGGGTCAGTCTGGGGTAAATGCAGTTGCCAATAAGAATGAAAAACCAAACAAGCTCTTCGCCACGCTGGAAGCTGTCCAGGCCGATCTGGCATATCTTAAAGGGGTCGTCAATCAATCGCGCCCAAGATTAGATCACAATGAAAGCAATAGCGCCGGCCAATCACAATTTCGATCGTCGAGATTTCGCCTTTGTAGAGATTGTGAAGAGAAAGGAATGGATAGATGCAATCACTGTTACAAGTGCGGATCGACAACCCACTTTGCCAGAGGTTGTCGGGCTGAACGAGAGTCGGAAAACGCCAGGCGGCTGCAGTCAAGGGACAACCAGTAGCCGCACAATCGAATACGTCCCATACTTGTATGTCCTGTGGGAAAGTCGACAGTAAGAACCAATTTAAGAAATGTTCTCAATGCCACATAGTTAGATACTGTTCGACAATCTGTCAGACTAAACATTGGATAAAACACAAGGCGCTTTGTAACGCGATAAAACAATTATCTAAGCCATGCCACTCGACAAACACGGATGATGGACATTACGTGAGCCATTTGTCGCCGAAAGAACATTCGCAACTCGTAAGTTTAGTGGGACGGCGATGTATGGTGAAATGCTCGCTAAATGGAGTGCCAGCCGAAGTGCTATGGGACACGGGCGCGCAAGTCTCGCTACTTTCGCTTGTATGGGTCAAACGGAATTTACCGGATGCAGAAGTACATGGAATTGAAGAGTTATTAGGAGAACGCGAACTAGACTTAAAGGCCGCGAATGGAACATGTCTTCCTTATGAGGGCTGGATAGAAGTTAAGTTTAAGTTGCGTGACGGAAACTCACACTGTGAAGTAGATGTTCCATTTCTGTTATCCCGAGATCCGCTCGACTCGCCTATCATTGGTTATAACGTAATCGAAGAGATCTCTAGGCGTACTTCTATCGACCCTACGATTGACAAAGACAAACAACTTGCTGACATTCTCAGCGAATGTATGGTAGGAGTAAAGAGTAATAAGATCGACGCACTTGTACAATTTGTTCGAGCTAAGCAACCAGAAGAACTTTGTACAGTGAAAACAACAAGACAAAGTGTCGTAATCCCACGAGGGCAGTCAATGTACGTTTCATGTTATGCAAGGGTGGGGCCCAATACTAACAAACTTCCGGTTTTGTTTGAAGCTAGTACCATCCAGGATTGGCCAGACGGCGTGACGGTGCCAGAGACGCAGTTAACGACAATCAAAGCATTCTCTAACAGAGTTAGCATCCAGCTAAGTAATTATTCTAGTCATGACATTGTGTTAAAAGGAAGGACAGTACTTGGAAGTTTACAACTAGTAAATTCAGTTACCCCCCTTGAAGTAGAGTTGAAAGAAACACCAGTCACAGACAAGGTCACTGCACCAGCGTTGGATACTTCAGGTAGTGCGACACCATTTAATAACGTACACGACCTACAAGATAACTCTGTCGATAATCAATCAACACGTGTAAGAATCGAGGATATTGACTTAAGCACTTTAACTAAAGAACAACAAGATAAGGCGCGGCAAATGCTAGTTGAAGAGTCAGCCTCATTTTCAACGGGTGAAGACGACATAGGTTGCGCGAGTGAATTACAAATGACAATACAGTTGACTGACTCTATTCCCGTGCAGCAACGCTATACCTCAATTCCCAAGCCGCTATACCCAGAGGTAAAACACTATGTCGAAGATCTGCTTAACAAAGGGTGGGTTAGAAAGTCAAGATCGGCGTATTCGTCCCCAGTCGTGTGTGTCAGGAAGAAAGACGGGAGTTTACGACTGTGCGTCGATTATCGTAGACTGAACCAGAAGACCATTCCAGACAGACACCCCCTGCCTCGCATCCAGACAGTTCTTGAGAATCTAGGCGGTAACCACTGGTTCACGTTACTTGATCAGGGTAAAGCATACCATCAGGGTTTTATTCACCCCGACTCTCGTAACGTAACAGCCTTCATCACCCCGTGGGGATTATACGAGTGGGTTAGGGTTCCCTTTGGCCTCATGAATGCACTTGGCGAGTTTCAGCGTTTTATGGAACACTGCCTTGAGGGGTTGCGGGACAACATTTGTATCCCATATTTAGACGACGTGATAGTCTTTAGTGAAACGTTTGATGAACACGTCAAGCATGTCAGACTAGTTCTTCGCCAACTACGACAACACGGCATCAAGCTAAAGTCCAAGAAGTGCGAGCTTTTCAAATCAGAAGTTAAGTATCTTGGCCAAATTGTATCGGCGGAAGGATATAGGGTTGATCCGGCTAACACGAAAGCAGTGATGGAGTTGAAAGAGCGAAAACCGTCTACCGTAGGGGAAGTCAGGAAACTCCTTGGACTGCTGGGGTATTATCGGCGTTATATTCAGGACTTCGCAAAGATTGCAAGACCGTTGTTTGATTTACTACAAGCGCCACGAGATAGTCGAAGCGGGGACCGGGATAGGTCAAGACAAAGCCGTCTAAGCACTAACGACAAGACCGTGTCATCTAAGCAGCGGATTACGTGGACTCAGCAACATCAAGCATCCCTTGTACGGCTGATCGACTGCCTAACTACTCCACCGATAATGGCATACCCAGACCATAGTCAACCTTTTGTACTGCATACCGACGCGTCAAATGATGGACTTGGTGCGGTTCTGTATCAACGGCAAGAAGGCAAAATGCGAGTGATAGGATACGGTTCCCGCGCCCTTACGGCAGCAGAAAAGAATTATCATTTACATTCAGGTAAATTGGAGTTTCTGGCCCTAAAGTGGGCTGTATGTGAACAATTCCGTGATCATCTTTATTATAGTCCTCATTTTACTATATACACTGATAACAACCCATTGACCTATGTACTAACAACTGCAAAGCTTAACGCCACAGGATTACGGTGGATAGGAGAGTTAACAGACTTTAATTTTGACATAAAGTATCGCCCTGGGAGAATAAATATCGATGCCGACAGTCTTTCGAGATTACCTGGTGACTTTGAGAGGTATATGGCTGCATGTACAGAGAGTGTACCACGAGACGAGGTAGCGGTATCAGTCACATCAGCGCAATCTCTAGGCCAAGGTGACACGGTGTGGATATCTGCGGTGACTGACAATATCGAAGTACTCCAAACGGAAACAAGACAACCATCTGCGCAATCGATCAATCAGGTCAGGATGATTGACATTGTTAAAGCTCAGAGTGAGGACCGTAGCATTAGCCGTACACTGGAGTATGTGAAATCAAACCGCAAACCAACACCACAAGAGCGACGAAGGGAGTCGACAGAAGTTCGTAAGTACTTGTATGAAATCTCGAAATTACACATTGACAAAAGAACTGACATCTTATACCATGGTAAGCAAGTAGTTCTTCCAAAGGTTTTTCGAAGGAGGGTTTACAGAGAGTTACATGAAGAGATGGGCCACCTCGGCACTGATCGGGTTCTAGCTTTAGCGCGAGAGAGATTTTATTGGCCATACATGAGAAGAGACATTGAACACTACATCAACAGAGTATGCCGATGTCTCAAACAAAGGAAACCAACCCTTCAGACTAGAGAACCGCTCCAGTCAATCACCACAAGTTCACCCTTCGAATTGGTATCAATCGACTTCGTACACCTTGAGCGTAGTTCCGGGGGCTACGAGTACCTCTTGGTGATTGTAGATCACTTCACCCGATACGCACAAGTTTACCCAACGAGGAACAAGACTGCGAGCACTGCGACAGAGAAGATTTTCAACGACTTTATCCCGAGGTTTGGTTACCCGGCAAGATTACATCACGATATGGGAGGTGAATTTGAGAACAAGTTGTTCAAGAGCTTAGAACAACTAACGGGAGTCATGCACTCGCGAACGACACCCTACCACCCCCAAGGCAACGGTCAAGTAGAGAGGATGAACAGAACTCTCTTCTTGGCATGATGAGGACACTGCCTGAACAATACAAAGCCAATTGGAAAGACCACGTACACAAATTGGTACATGCTTACAACTGTACGAAACATGAGGCAACCGGTTATTCCCCATTCGAACTGTTGTTTGGACGGCCACCTCGCCTGCCTATTGATTTAGTTTTTAATTTGAAATCTGAGGAAGACGATACTACTTCGTATCCTAAATATGTGGAAAAGTGGAAACGCGCTATGGAAGAGGCCTATGCTAAGGCCAGTAAAGCTGCAAACCAGAGCGCTGTGAAAGGAAAGAAGCAACATGACAAACGACTAAGATCATCTGTACTACAACCGGGAGACCGTGTATTGGTACGCAATTTGACGCCACGTGGTGGACCAGGGAAGCTCCGCGCATACTGGGAAGACGAAATCCATGTGGTGGTATCGCGTAAGAGGCCAGACAGCCCTGTGTATGTACTTCGCCCAGAATCGGGGAGGGGGCGAGATCGTACACTTCACCGTAATCTACTTCTGCCATGTAGTTATTTACCAGTAGAACAACCAGATTTGCGACGAGATGCAAGGCCGAGGCGTGTAGCGGAAAGACCTCCAACTCCGTTTCCTGCTCCTGATGACGGATCTTCAGATGAAGACGAATTACTTACATTCACGATGTATTTACCGCAAGAAGAATCTGTTGGTGACACATCTCTACATGTTAGCCTCAACGACGAGCAGACGGAAGTAGAGAGTGTACCTGAGCATACAGAGGAAGTACAGTCGCAAGGTGACGATGATACACAGCATCAAGGTAACGACAGTACAACGGGAAACAACGATGACGATGCTACACAGAATCAAGATAATGACAGTACAACGGGAAACAACGAAGAAACCATCCAAGGACGTCCGAGGCGGATTCGTAGACAACCGTCAGTTTTCACCTATTTGGCTCCTGGGAACCCAGTGTACCTCAACCCAGTGACTGTATATCCTGATAATGTGTACAACACACAGATACCATATTACTGGCCACCCACGCAAGTTCAACCCACACAGACTTATGGATACAGCGTACCACAGACGTATGGCTACAGCGTACCACAGACGTATGGCTACAGCGTACCACCGACGTATGGATACAGGGTACCACATGCAGTTTACAACTAAGCAGTCTACAATGAACAATGAACACTTATATCATTTTTATATATATTGTATTAAAAAAAACGTTTGAGAACATCAGGTGTTTCTACACCTTTACATAACAGTCATGTATGATTATTAACAGTTTATAGAACTAGCCCATACATCAGTTGGTTAGCATGGACAGCAAGAAGAACAATAGATCGGAAGGCCTGATCAACCTACCAAGAATCTAATTACGTGTATTCATTGTTAACTAGAATGAACCAACAAGTATGTAACAAACAAATGTTTTAGAAAAACCATTGTCAAATGTCACGGATGACATCTCTTTAGGAGGGGCGAGTGTTAGCTAGTGTTTTGTAACTCGATGCTTAGTAACTGGAGAATGTAACATAAGGGGGCGGGGCACATGTTTTGTGGTCTCTGTCCGGATTACTGTAGTATGACAACACAACGCAAGTAAAAGAAGATTGTTCTCAAATTTGACCATAGTTATAGTATTATTCTAAAATCAAACAAAAAGAAGGTAAAGAACACAAGTAACATAGACTACACTTACCTTCACTAGACTGCACTAACCTTCACTAGACTGCATTAACCTCCACTAGACTACACTTACCTTCACTAGACTGCACTAACCTTCACTAGACTGCATTAACCTCCACTAGACTACACTTACCTTCACTAGACTGCACTAACCTTCACTAGACTGCATTAACCTCCACTAGACTACACTTACCTTCACTAGACTGCACTAACCTTCACTAGACTGCATTAACCTCCACTAGACTACACTTACCTTCACTAGACTGCACTAACCTTCACTAGACTGCAGTAACCTTCACTAGACTACATTAACCTTCACTAGACTACAGTAACCTTCACTAGACTGCACCAACCTTCACTAGACTACACTAACCTTCACTAGACTGCACTAACCTTCACTAGACTACACTAACGACCTTCACTAGACTACACTAACCTTCACTAGACTATACTAACCTTCACTAGAATACATTAACCTTCACTAGACTGCACCAACCTTCACTAGACTACATTAACCTTCACTAGACTATACTAACCTTCACTAGACTACACTTGCCTTCACTAGACTACACCAACCTTCACTAGACTGCATTAACCTTCACTAGACTACACTAACCTTCACTAGACTGCACTAACCTTCACTAGACTACACTAACCTTCACTAGACCGCAGTAACCTTCACTAGACTGCACTAACCTTCACTAGACTATACTAACCTTCACTAGACTACACTAACCTTCACTAGACTACAGTAACCTTCACTAGAAGTGTCCCCGATTAGTGTACCACTTGTGGTATGCTAGAAGTCATGACACGTTAATAAAGTTTATGTATGTATGTGTAACCTTCACTAGACTACATTAACCTTCACTAGACTACAACGGCTAACCTTCACTAGACTACATCAGCCTTTGCTAGCCTGAAACATCAAACTACTTTTGCTGCTTGACTATTCCTTTTAATTTTCTAATGTAATGATTTCGGCATATGCGAGGTTTGAGGAAATATCCTAATAAGCCAGCTAAGACCACTGCAGGTGTAGCAATGACAATGATCTTACACACAATAAGAAGTTGCGATATTGGATACATAACAAGTTGGCAGTGGCAGTGTCCATCTCAAACTCCAACACCTTAGTATGCATCTGAACCATGTGGTCAGAACTGAAATAGTGACCAAATATATACACAACAAAAAAATCACACGGACTGTAATTCAGAACCTTGTCCTTAAAGCGAAACTCTTTCACAACGTAAGGTTTTATACCGGCATGTCTAGCGAGGCACCCCATGAAAGCGTCCTCAACAAAAAAGGGCTTCACAACATGGCTGGCTTTCAGTATCAAGTTCACGCTGGATTGACTCAATATGTAGGCTCCCCCAATAGCATAAGGTGGTAAAACATTTCCAAGATATTCAGTTTTACTCAAGGCGTTTTTGTAATCTTTCCTAGCTGGTTTCACTGCTTGGTGCACTTTTCCACCGTATAGATTTCTTGGTAACGTTGACCGTTCACTTTGTAACCATTTCACTAAGCGAGGAATATTCATATACACATCGTCGTCACACTTAATTAAATATTCGAACTGAATGCCTCTGAGGGCCCAATTTAATCCAAAGAAAACCTTAGTGACGAGATGTCCATAGCTGTCTTCAAATGCTCCAAGAATGATATCATTGTACAGTTCGTGTTCGTGCCTGATACTTTCGGTTAAGGTCGACTGTCCAAGGAGAAAAAACGCCTCAAAAGTAGTGGCATGTCGGTAATTTCCTATCGTCCAACTGCGATTTGCCCATGTTTCCCTTATGGCTTTTCGACTCTTGTAATGAGCGGGTGCAGAAAGAACAAGGATCAACAGAAACGTTTTTGCTTGATTCAAAAGAGGAATGAAAATCGGTTTTGCATCAAGTAACAACTCGGTCTTCCTCTGTCCCTCTGGAGATGAATATGCGCACAGTGGTTGTTCGAACTTGGGAAGAAGAATAGTAGGAGCCAGGACAACAAGTATCCAGATACTTGCGCTTCCAACGAGGCAGAAAAGAATGACTCGATACTTCGCGATAATACGTGGAAACATTTAACAAATTAATGCAGTTGGTTTTGAGTTGTCTGTACTCAGTCTTATTGACACACGCTTGGCGTCATAAAATGTTCAAAGTCAAGTGGAATCACTATAGCGCATCGAGTCAAGTATGTGTCAATAAGAGAGTACAGGCGACGCAAAAACCACCTGCAATTTGCTATATTTGTTTTCACAGCAATTTAACCTGTCAAAGCGGGAAATGCTTCGAGTTTTACGGAAAATTATAATGAAAAAAAATTCACGAGTTGTGCGACATGTTGTCGTAAGCACTGTGTGTCGGTACTCTTTATATTGACAACAGCAAACCAGCCCATCAGATTGCGAGATTACTCTCAAGTATTGTAAAATGTACCTGTCCAACCTCGTCCCCAGGGCTCCTGTCGATCGTGGGCTCAGGGAAAGTCAGAGTTTGGTCGTCAGAGCGCATGCTCTTACCAAAGACCGCTGCAGCTCAGCTACGTAACGTTGGTTCGTATCAACAATTAACTAACAAGTACACAAGTTTGAACATTTCCCTTCGCTTGGACGTTCAATATCAATTATTCTCTGGCTCTGGTGCGACTGAAGGCTTCACCAGACCCCTCCGATTTCCGACCCCTTCGATTTCCGACCCCTCCGTTTTCCGGCCTCTCCGATTTCCGATTGAGAGCCTGGCCACGCAGGCTAACCTCAAAAGCCAATGAAATCCGTTAACATTTCAAGGTTTCCCAGAGCCCACGACAAACCCAATGACGAGATGCTTTATTAGCGTGAACTCGGGCTTCTCAATAAAGCTCTTTTTATGGGTAAATGAACTTATTTCTATCGTTTTACATTATTGCACATTCAATTTACCGCAAGCTCAGGGTAGCCTGCGCTCGCATCCAAACTAAACCACGGTATAGTCCGTCTGCGAATCAGTGCATGATTCCTTGTTCTGGACCCCCAGCATAGTAGCACGATTTTATATTTAAATACTTCTGATTGGCTATCGCCAATTATCATTCTTACGAGTGTCCTGATTGGGTGTGGTACTCGCGCTATGTTTATTTTCAAAATGGTATCCACCTTTACTTTTAGCGAGGATATATGGACACTGCATTTACAGCCGTACATGGCCGGTTTGAATTGTAAAGTCTTTATCCAGACCAACGAAAGGCTATAAAAGTATTCTTTGAGAAAAATGATAACAAACATTCAGGTGAACCCGGCAAACACATCAACATAGTTCCCGTTTAAGGACGTTCGCGCACATTGTTCACGCGCATCTTTTCTGCGCATAAATTCAAGGTTCGAATCATCTCGATCCAATCCTCTTTCCTCACGTTCAAGATGGCAGCCAGTCACGCATGTTACGTAGACGATTTTCATCGGCTAATATCTCGAGAACGATACCGGTGACCCCCATTTTTCATTTTGTGATTTTACAAAGAATCATAAAAGCTCCCCATGTACCAAATTTAAAGAAAAAAACATGGTTAGATTTTGATAATTTAGATGAAAACTTCAACCTACCTTCACGCGAAAGAGTCGTCGATGGCTACGTGGTGATTGTAAATATGAGCCAAAAACTACAGGTTGTTTCTATATATTCACAAATCTCTGTACATAATTTTGTTCTATAAACTCTTAGATAGCCATTTGAGGAAAATTTTAGCAATCCGTTTAGTTTTTCTATAAAAAAATACCTGTCATTCTCGACTTTCCGTGGATTTAACGCACGTAATTTTCGATCAGAAAAAGGGTATACTTTGAAGAAATCTGGCTCCATAGCGATGTCGGTGACCCCCATTTTTTATTTGCTCATTTAGCTTCTATAATGATCTTATTTCACCATACGAAGTTTCAGGAAAAAAACATGAATAGTTTTTTTGCCCGCGAACGTCCTTAAAGGCGCGATCAAACGGTGCATGATAGTCGATGATAGTCGATGATAGTTGAAACGCGCGATCACGTTTGATCGCAAACTATCATCGACTATCATCGACTATCATCAACTATCATCGACTATCATCGACTATCATCAACTATCATCGACTATCATCGACTATCATGCACTTTGAACATGTTCAAAAAGTTCATGATAGTCAATGATAGTTGATGATAGTTTTTCTTCGTTTGATCGGGTGCGTGATAGTTGATGATAGTCGATGATAGTTGGTGATAGTTCAACTATCATCGACTATCATCGACTATCATGCACCGTTTGATCTCGCCTTAAGACTTGTTGTATCGTTTCGTCGTCCTCCCCTCCAATGGATATAGCTAGACTGGCTAGACTACAGAATACAGGGCCCAATCTGAAGATAGATTGCGGCTCGGTAGTCAAACTCACCAAGTTAACGAGCCGACGAGCGGCACTGAAATAAATATTCCAAGACACTTCTATTACATTTTTCAAATACTCCGCTTGAATTCCCATATTGCTAATAAAAAGAACCTGGTCGCAGTAATGCTAAATCGATTGACACGTTACAAAAGTAATTTATTTATAAAGTAATTACCACAACAAGAAACAACAACACTTGAACCACGAGGTTTACGGTGAATGAATGAATAAATATACCTTTATTTAAACAGGGTTGTCCTTTCAGTGTATATAATACACTGTACGGTGGATCAGTACATCCACTACTTGCCGTAGCCTGTGGGGAGATTTACAGGGATTTACAGACACGTTGTTTTTCTCAAAGAATGTTCTTATAGCCTGTCGTCGGCTGTAAATGCTTGTGTCCATATATCCTCGCTAAATGTAAAGGAGGAAGCCATTTTGAAAATAAACATAGCGCGAGTACCACAACCAATCAGGACACGCGTAAGAATGATAATTGGCGATAGCCAATCAGAAGCTATTATATATATAATCGTGCTACTATGCTGGGGGTCCAGAACAAGGAATCATGCACTGATTCGCAGACGGACTATACCGTGGTTTAGTTTGGATGCGAGCGCAGGCTAGCTCAGGGTGGGTATTAAAAATCCTTAAATCTTAGCCAAAGAACTATAATAGGGAAATCTTTCACAAAGTAGTGCTAAAACCTTGGACCAGATTTAACCGAACTAAATATAGGCATCGCAGCGTGACTAAACAGTGTTTGATCACTCGTTGCGTGACTCGGTAGATCATGAATGCGTAATTAGATCGACTTCATGGAAGCTATGACCGCAAGGATGTCTGGGACAGCAGTAAATGAGCCATGTTTCATGCAGCTAGAATCTTATGAGGTTTTCAAAACTGAAGAACTGCATATACAGCTAGATTACGAGTCGACAATATTGATCAATTACCCAGAATTCCTTTCGGTTATAAGTTTTCTGACTTTCAACCTGACAACATTTATGCAATTAGGTGTATTTTTTACAATGTTTTATTAGTAATAATCGATACACCAGGAATGACCTCGGTGTAAGAACCTTACATACAAACACTGTATCGCTAATTTTCAAAATAACCACAATAATCCATAGAGATATGGAGTTATCAATCCAGTACTAGTACGGCAAAGGGTTTAGAGATCTTTAGAACTTTAACTTAGAAGAACGAAGTGAATTGATACACGCAGTGAAGAGAAAAAAACAGTTGTGAGGTTTTATCACCATTTGTAAGAGCATCGAGATTTAATGTGATGCGCTCAAGAAATAAATTATTATTATTATTATTATTATTATTATTATTATTATTATTATTATTATTATTATCATTGTGAATTCAAGTTTTGCAAGAGTTGGGAGCTGCTCATAGCTGTGTGTTCTGGATTCAATTCAGATGAAGCAGATCACTTCTGGATTCGACTAATAAGGAACTGCATTTATTTGATCGAAGGGACCCACTTCTAGACCAGAATGCACTAATAAAATGTATATTATCATTGCCATTCAATATTTATTGTTATTATTACAATATAATAAATTATTTTTAAACTGAAAGAACTGTCTGGCCGGAAGCGTTGAGTGACGGAGCTAAGAACGGATGCGAGGGAGACTAGGGAGGACCCTGTCGTATGTATCCTGGGGATATTCTTAATTGCTATTGTTCTATTCCTTTTAATTTTCTAATGTAATGATTTCGGCATATGCGAGGTTTGAGGAAATATACTAATAAGCCAGCTAAGACCACTGCAGGTGTAGCAATGACAATGATCTTACACACAATAAGAAGTTGATATTGGATACATAACAAGTTGGCAGTGGCAGTGTCCATCTCAAACTCCAACACCTTGGTATGCATCTGAACCATGTGGTCAGAACTGAAATTGTGACCAAATATATACACAACAAACAAATCACACGGACTGCAATTCAGAACCTTGTTCGTCCAGTTATAGCTAAAGCTAAACCCTTTCACTTCGTAAGGTTTTATACCGGCATGTCTAGCGAGGCACCCCATGAAAGCGTCCTCAACAAAAAAGGGCTTCATAATATGGCTGGCTTTCAGTATCAAGTTCACGCTGGATTGACTCAATATGTAGGCTGGCCCTGCGGCGTAAGGTGGAAAGACATTTCCAGGATATTCAGCTTTACTCAAGGCGTTTTTGTAGTCTTTTCTGATTGGTTTCACTCCTTTGTGCATGTACCCACCGTATAGATTTCTTGGTAATGCTGACCGCTCACTTTGTAACCATTTCACTAAGCGAGGAATATTCATATACACATCGTCGTCACACTTAATTAAATATTCGAACTGAATGCCTCTGAGGGCCCAATTTAATCCAAAGAAAACCTTAGTGACGAGATGTCCATAGCTGTCTTCAAATGCTCCAAGAATGATATCATTGTACAGTTCGTGTTCGTGCCTGATACTTTCGGTTAAGGTCGACTGTCCAAGGAGAAAAAACGCCTCAAAAGTAGTGGCATGTCGGTAATTTCCTATCGTCCAACTGCGATTTGCCCATGTTTCCCTTATGGCTTTTCGACTCTTGAAATGAGCGGGTGCAGAAAGAACAAGGATCAACAGAAACGTTTTTGTTTGATTCAAATGAGGAATGAAAATCGGTTTTGCATCAAGTAACAACTCGGTCTTCCTCTGACCCCCTGGAAGTGAATCCTCGACTAATGGTATTTCGAACTTGGGAAGACGAACAGTAGGGGCCAGGACAACAAGAATCCAAATAATTGCACTTCCATTGAGGCAAAAAAGAATGACTCGAAATTTCGTGGCAATACGTGGAAACATTATATATGTTGCATCCAACACTGAATCAGTCCTTCGCCTTCGTTCCAACGTTTGTGATTGGATTATGGTGGAACAGGGTATATATATGGCGTCAGTAATAGGTCTATGTAGCGGAAACTGTACGATAAAATAATCTCTATAAATATCTTCTTTATTCCTTGTCAACCAAACTGAAGATGGAGTGAGACACGCCGAAACATATGTTCAAAATAAAGAATGTCATCTTTATACTTAAAATAATAATAGGTAATCCATCATGTTGTTGCTCACTGATTCAGAGCCTTTTCCTTTCTCTGCTGGAATCCCTGGTCAGACGGTTCGTGATCCTCCGCTAAGTAGAATCCCTGCGACTAGCTACTAGTATATATGTTTATTCTTGAGGGCCTATAGTTGGAATGAAACAAAAAGTGCCGTGGGGTCCTAATGGTAGTTAATGTTTTAGTATTCCTGAATCATTGTGAAGAAGGGGAAAGCTGAAATGCGGTAACACCGGAAACTGCTGAAAGGCTCGAAAAGCGATAAAACGCTGAAAATCACTATTATTATTATAATACCATGACCACCTCGGTTTTCATTGTTCCCCGAGGGACATTTAACATCGAACATGTTTAAATGTACCCTCGTGAAATAAAGTTTATTATTATTATTATTATTATTAACATCCCTCGCGAAAGCTCTAAGTCAAGCATCGCTCATGAATAGTAATGAGGGAAATTTAGACTAAATGTCCCTCATGACTATTCATGACAGTCCCTCATATAACAATCACCGGGACCTTGGACAGAGCACTCTGTCGGACTTATGTTTAACTTGAAAGCAGGCTCTACTCCATGTTATTCAAGCATCCAACACATGTGGGATGCTATGTCCTCGACTCTGCACATGAGCAGAGCATATGCAAAGACCGGAATTCTTTCTTTTCTGGAATAAAATCTTGGAACTCTTTATTTCTTGCCATTAGCCCATTGCTTATAAACGTTAGCACACCATGAAGTGTGTTTTTTCGTATTCCTCGACTCTGCGCATGAGCAGAACCTATGCAAAGAGCGGAATTCTTTCTTTTCTGGAATAAAATCTTGGAACTCTTTATTTCTTGCCTTTAGCCCATTGCTTATAAACGTTTGCACACCATGAAGTGTGTTTTTAAGTATTTTCGGGCACTTTCCCTTGCATGGTCAACTGCAGCGTCTTTTACAAAGGCAAAACAACTGCCCGCCATGATTTGTGAACAAAATGACGATTAAATATTCCTAAGCTGACTAAAAATACTCGATCATTGTACAAATGAAACAAAATGAAACAAAGCCTTCCAATGTATAAATTCCCCAGAGTGTCGTGTAATCAACGCTCTTTGAGTTCGTACCGCTCTAAGTTAATCAAAGTGAACTATCACATTTTAGTTTATTTCCTCGGTGATCATGGTATTACAAACTAATACCATGGCTTCTTCGGGATATTAGTGATTAAATGTCCCTCAGCCTCGGGAAGTTTAGTCAAAGTTAATCACTAATATCCCTCAGTGCCATGGTATTACTTATAATTATTGATAAGTAAACATTTGGAAAAGCATAATATCGCAAAACTCAAAGAAAGGAAACGATTTATTGAGCGACGTTTCGGAGTCGTCATGACGCCATTATCAAGCTACTAAGACAGAAATAGAAAGAAAACTAAAGTATGAATGAGTAATGTGATTTACATAAACTTATGAGAATAGCTTGGCTCTAACATTGCAGAAATGAACATGGCTTTGTGCCAAAAGACCTAAGTGCACATTTTAGTATTCTCAAAAAATGTAAAAGCAAATTTGATTGTTTGATTTTTGAAATGCTATTAATAAGGGAAAAACACCTTCCCTCAATGTTCAATCAGATTCCCTTAGGGCCAAGCTATTCTCATAAGTTTATGTAAATTACATTACTCATTCACACTTTAGTTTTCTTTCTATTTCTGTCTTAGTAGCTTGATAATGGCGTCATGACGACTCCGAAACGTCGCTCAATAAATCGTTTCCTTTCTTTGAGTTTTGCATTATTATTATTATTATTATTATTATTATTATTATTATTATTATTATTATTATTATTATTATTATTATTATTATTATTATTATTATTATTATTATTATTATTATTATTATTATTATTATTATTATTATTATTATTATTATTATTATTATTATTATTATTATTATTATTATTATTATTATTATTATTATTAGTTAAAAACAGACGACGTTTCGACGCTTACTTAACGTCATTATCAAGTCAAGCTAAATGAAAAAGATAAGAATATATATGGTAAATAACACGAAAGAATGTAGTTACAATCATATTAGCACAAAGCACGACATGGACAAATCTACCACCATCGATCATTTATTTAAAGTCCTTAGGAAATGCAAGACCAAATTTGACTGCTTAATCTATGAAATGTTATACATCAAAGACATTCAGCCTAATTTAAATACTCAGAGTGACTCTATCCGTGCTAAACTGTTTACGTGACACTCTTTTGTATTCTCCTAGGACCTTAGCTCCATTGTAACTACATTCTTTCGTGTTATTTCCTTATATATTCTTATCTTTTTCATTTAGCTTGACTTGATAATGACGTTAAGTAAGCGTCGAAACGTCGTCTGTTTTTAACTAGTTTTTACTAGGTTTCCTCTTAATGGATTTTAAGAATTTATTAGTGTTTAATTTTAGTATCAAAGTATATTCAAAGTCTCTTTTAATACGCATTATTATTATTATTATTATTATTATATATTATTATTATTATTATTATTATTATTATTATTATTATTATTATTATTATTATTATTATTATTATTATTATTATTATTATTATTATTATTATTATTATTATTATTATCATTGTGAATTCAAGTTTTGCAAGAGTTGGGAGCTGCTCATAGCTGTGTGTCCTGATTCAATTCAGATGAAGCAGATCACTTCTGGATTCGACTAATAAGGAACCGCATTTATTTGATCGAAGGGACCCACTTCTAGACCAGAATGCACTAATAAAATGTATATTATCATTGCCATTCAATATTTATTGTTATTATTACAATATAATAAATTATTTTTAAACTGAAAGAACTGTCTGGCCGGAAGCGTTGAGTGACGGAGCTAAGAACGGATGCGAGGGAGACTAGGGAGGACCCTGTGTATTTTTGAATGACGTAGTCCTGAGGATATTCTTAATTGCTATTGTTCTATTCCTTTTAATTTTCTAATGTAATGATTTCGGCATATGCGAGGTTTGAGGAAATATACTAATAAGCTAGCTAAGACCACTGCAGGTGTAGCAATGACAATGATCTTACACACAATAAGAAGTTGATATTGGATACATAACAAGTTGGCAGTGGCAGTGTCCATCTCAAACTCCAACACCTTGGTATGCATCTGAACCATGTGGTCAGAACTGAAATTGTGACCAAATATATACACAACAAACAAATCACACGGACTGCAATTCAGAACCTTGTTCGTCCAGTTATAGCTAAAGCTAAACCCTTTCACTTCGTAAGGTTTTATACCGGCATGTCTAGCGAGGCACCCCATGAAAGCGTCCTCAACAAAAAAGGGCTTCACAACATGGCTGGCTTTCAGTATCAATATAATATAATATAATACTTTAATAATTCTCCCCATGGGGCTTTTCAGAATTACTGCCTAAATAATATGTACAATGATGATTTAGAATATAAATATATAGATATAATAGAAATAGATATATAAATGCTAGTTATTCAAGAAAATGTTTCATAAAAAATTTAAAACGTCACGCTGGATTGACTCAATATGTAGGCTGGCCCTGCGGCGTAAGGTGGAAAGACATTTCCAGGATATTCAGCTTTAGTCAAGGCGTTTTTGTAGTCTTTTCTGATTGGTTTCACTCCTTTGTGCATGTACCCACCGTATAGATTTCTTGGTAACGTTGACCGCTCACTTTGTAACCATTTCACTAAGCGAGGAATATTCATATACACATCGTCGTCACACTTAATTATATATTCGAACTGAATGCCTCTGAGGGCCCAATTTAATCCAAAGAAAACCTTAGTGACGAGATGTCCATAGCTGTCTTCAAATGCCCCAAGAATGATATCATTGTATGAAAGAGTTTACCGCTTACGGAGTATACCGCTGGCCACTAGGGCTCGAACATTCGCAGATACCGCTGACCGGCTCAAGGGGGTCAGCCATCTTTGTTGTCGGACGTTTGGACTACGTTGTTCTTTCAATACACGTATTTATTGTAAGTTTTGTTGCTATTCTACATTTCGTATTTCATAGCTTCTACCTTATTATATCGTACTGTTTATTGTAAAATTGTAGGACTCCTTCATCGTTTGTGAATAAAGAACTATTCAATTACGAGGAGTCTTTCTTCATTGTACAGTTCATGTTCGTGCCTGATACTTTCGGTTAAGGTCGACTGTCCAAGGAGAAAAAACGTCTGAAAAGTAGTGGCATGTCGGTAATTTCCTATCGTCCAACTGCGATTTGCCCATGTTTCCCCGTTATGGCTTTTCGACTCTTGTAATGAGCGGGTGCAGAAAGAACAAGGATCAACAGAAACGTTTTTGTTTGATTCAAATGAGGAATGAAAATCGGTTTTGCATCAAGTAACAACTTGGTCTTCCTCTGTCCCCCTTGAAATGAATCCTCGACCAATGATATTTCGAACTTGGGAAGACGAACAGTAGGGGCCAGGACAAGAATCCAAATAATTGCACTTCCAACGAGGCAAAAAAGAATGACTCGAAATTTCGTGGCAATACGTGGAAACATTATATATGTTGCATCTAACACTGAATCTCCTTCGCCTTCGTTCCAACGTTTGTGATTGGATTAAGGTGGAACAGGGTATATATATGGCGTCAGTAACAGGTCTATGTAGCGGAAACTGTACGATAAAATAATGTGTATAAATATCTTCTTTATTCCTTGTCAACCAAACTGAAGATGGAGTGAGACACGCCGAAACATGTTCAAAATAAAGAATGTCATCTTTATACTTAAAATAATACATGTTGTTGCTCACTGATTCAGAGCCTTTTCCTTTCTCTGCTTGAATCCCTGATTGTCAGACGGTTCGTGATCCTCCGCTAAGTAGAATCCCTGCGACTAGCTACTAGTATAAGCTAATTATCTCAGTTGCTATGTTTATTCTTGAGGGCCTAGTTGGAATGAAACAAAAAGTGCCGTGGGGTCCTAATGGAAGTTAATGTTTTAGTATTCCTGAGTCATTGTGAAGAAGGCGAAAACTGAAACGGTTAAAACGGCTGAAATGCGGTAACACCGGAAACTGCTGAAACGCTCGAAAAGCGATAAAACGCTGAAAATCACTATTATTATTATTATTATTGGTACTTTTATTATTATAATAATATAGATGCAAAAATTACTCGATTTTGATTGGCTGAGAGCTTTGCTATTTATTCTAAACACTGTGCAAAAAAGTGTATCACAGTGCAAAAGAGTGTAACACAGTGCAATTTACAAACAAAATTTCGCTTTTGATTGGCTAATAAACAATAGAAAATAATTTTAGCCAATCACATTGCAGTAGTTTCCATGGCAACAGAAAATTCACAGAAATTCAAAAATTTCAAGATGGCGGATCTTTGCCGAAAAAGGGTTGAAAAACGCTACCAAAATCACTGAAAAATCAATTTTATGCAGTACAAAAGACAGAAAGAATGGAAAGAAGGACTCGCTGCCTGTTATTCTGGGGTTAACAAGCACCAAAAACAACATTTTCACCATTTTATAGACTCGACATGAAAGTTGACGAGGGAGCCTTCTCTAGAAAGGAAAACTGAAAACTACATGTACGTGATAAATGAAGAACTTTGTTGGCTCTTGTAAGTATAAAAGGTACTACAAACTTCTACAAATCATTGAGTATTCGACTTTGGTTTGAGTGGTCAGGAAAGTAATCAAGGATATCCAGTGATTTACAGTAAGTTTGGTCGAATTTCTCTCTCTGAGTGCGTGAATGAACTCTCAATTAAAAACTGAGGTCTGAGGATCAAACTTTTGAGCTTTCGGGAATAGAAAATTTTGTACACGTTTCAACTTTCTAAAAACGATGAACAGCCTTTGTACTTATTACTGTTTGTTGCTACAATCATTATGTACTATAGTTGTTGTGTTGTAGTGTCGATTAATTTGATGTCAAATAAACGAGTACTTCGCTACGTGCATGCTTGTTTTCATGTGTCCTTTGCTGTCTAATTTTCGCTTAATTTTTGCATCTATATTATTAATAAGTAATCATACGATTTCTCGTTCAATTTGGGATAATTCGCACTCGTGTGTTTTTCAAAGAGCTCAAATTGCACTCGACGTACTACGGTCTCGTGCAATTTGAACTCTTTGAAAAACACACTCGTGCGAATTAATCCCAAATTGAACTCGAAATCGTATGATTACCTATACTTATTATTATTATTATTATTATTATAATTATTATTATTATGATGATGATGATGATGATGATGATGATGTATGTATTTATTTATTTTGCTGTATTATTAAGAAGTTTTCAGCGTTTTGCCGCGGCTTTTCAGCCATTTCATTTCCAGTTTGCAGATGTTGTGCCTGTAGACACTACCGGTGTTCTAACAATATACCGTAAAACCTTCTTAATTGCAAGATGGGGCCTTCTTTTCGAGATTACTTTTGCAAACTCGAGAAAGGGGTTTCTTTTCGAAATGAATGCTGCAAATGATTGAGATTGGCTTCGGCCGAAAATATTACAACTGATATAAAACAATACTGAACTACTGAAGACTAGACTGATTCCATAAGTCGCTGTTTTCGCTCTTTTATCCTGGAGGTCGATCACAGACCGACTTATGGAAGTCTAACTGAAGACATTTTTCAACCATGAAACTAGTTCAGTTTGATGTAAAACAAACTCAGTGACAAACACAAACATCATTATTTCAATGAACGATATCATCAAAATACAAAGTTAAATCACCTAAACCATAAACCAAGTGTTTTTTTTTTCTTCCGTATGTTCAGTATTCACGATTTGCCATTCTGTCCGTCACGCAATGCCATTTACATAGCGCGAGGAAGTTTTCCAAAAGTGATAGACCCTTCCCTAAGCTATCAATCAAACAACTAGTATATTCTATTGTTTCTGGCATTGGAAAGGATGGGGAAAATCACACCATTTCCCACGTATATTGCTTGTAAGCTGGAGTACTCCAGAACACGAGATTTCTCAAGCCAAGATCCTAGCCAATCGCCCAACAGAAAGTGTTATTTATTACAACCTATCAGTCACTTACGGGCGCTATTTGTTTTCGTGATTCTACATCTTAAACAACTAGAGATATTACGAGCCGGTATATCTAGATTTATAGTGATCGTTTTGAATGAATATCAGTGTTCAAAAGTTCTCGATCGAGTAGAAGTCAAGTGAAGCCGTAGAGGAGAACTCTTGACTTGTCGTGTTGCCTTGAACTGAGAATGTTAAAAATAACTGTTTTTGTCAGTCTATGTTTGTTTGCCGTATTGCCACAGGGCCATGCACGAACGTCGAAGAGATCGATTCTTGGTAAGTTGTATATATAACATACACACATTATTTTACAAGTAGATATATTTCTCTTTTTTTATTGAAAGATGAAATAACTTATAACTTATTTTTTAAGCTTGTTTCCTAGTACAGCACTCTTGTGAGAATCTTTCAAATTCCTCAATAATTCTTTCACCCGCAGTCCATGTGTTTATACAAACTCGCTTCTTTTAATACTGATCATTTTACCGCCGAAAATCGTTTTCAATAGTTCGGTTCTTTGTTATGAAAAGTTGTGTGTTGTATTTTGTTTACGGCAAACTTAATTTAAAACATCTCTTTTTGGAGATCGAAATATGGAGACCATAATCGAAATATGAAGACCATAATTAAAATTTACTCTGGAAACCTAATTAACCCTACATTATTAAACTAACTATCCACTCTGAACTGCTCACAGCAGCCGTAGATCCATACCCCTTCTGTGGACACAGGTTCACTTCGGGCGATCCATACGAGAACTATATATGGAAGCTATTTTGGCAGAGAGATTCCCTCAAGAAACGAGTTGTTGGCGGCCAAGAGAGCATCCCAGGTTCTTGGCCGTGGCAGGTAGCCCTCTTGTTGAATGGCACTCAGTTTTGTGGTGGTTCGCTCATTAATAGAGACTGGGTCGTTACAGCCTCTCACTGCTTTCATGGTAAGAAGGTTGATACTATTAAACCATGTCCTAGCTGTTGACATGCAGGTGCAGAATATAAAAATGTCGCCGGCCATGACTTGTGACTTGTCAACTTTAAAATATCTAAACCGTTTAGACACTGAAGTTGAAAGACTGATTACTCGTATCATGATCAATATATTTCGACTTTATTTCAAAGCCATTCTTAGCACCGGAACGGTGAAACTTTGAAGTACAATTGACTGACGAAAAAAAAATCAGGACCTTGAAAAGTGGCCGCTGAATAGAGGGTGGCTGCTTAATAGAGGCCCGTTATATAGAGGTTCCACTGTATTTGAAAATGCTAGAAGCTATCCTGAGTTGCTAGTTAGTTTTGGCTTTTACAGTACGGTACCACTGAAAAAACACGGTCTTAACCGCTGTAAATTATTTGTAAATGTTCCTCTGTAGTTGTCGAAAAGTGAATTGAAAAAATACAGCGACCATGCTAAGAGCGTGCCTTTTTTCTGCATGGCCAGTGCTGTTATGTCTTCAGTTTGGAATGAAAATCTAGTTGCTACCCTCCCGTTCTCTATTTTAAAAAGGCCTAGGGCAAACGTCGAACTAACCATGAGCTTAATTCAGTCGAACCTTGAAATGTGAAATTGGCTCATGGTTAGAACGACGTTTTGTGTTTGAAAAGGCGTTTGTGCGTTGTGGCAAAGTCGCTCCAGAGTCGTAATTTCCGACTTGGCTGAACCTATTTCAAAATTAATAGCTTCGACTGAATTAAGTTCATGTCAGTTGTTAGTTCGACGTTTGCCGTAGGCCTAACTGTCTGTATTCACCAATGGATACTCGATAGTGCCGAGAACAATAGTCTAACTAGTAAAAGCTAAGCCGACAGAACGAAGACTTTTGTATGCAGGAATTAATTGAAACACGCGCTTAGCACATGCCGGCACTTCTCTTGATCACTCTAGTTTAATGTCAGTATATTTTCAGGTGCATCAACTCGGTACAGTGTCTCACGGATTCTCTGTCTCGCTGTACGTACAACCTCACATGGTCGATTATTTGAATGGTGATTTGAATTGTGTATATACCGGCCGTATTAGAAAAGATATCCTGTATAGATATATAGATATGCTGTATTGTGTTAACTGATATTTTCTGATAATTATGGTACATTTTGAACCTCGGGAAACTGCGCTCTAGAAATAAATACTTTATTATTTATTATTATGATTATTTATTATTATTTATGATGATGATGATGATGGTTGAACCTATTAAACGAGATCTATGTATATATATGGTTCCAGAAACCATGAAACAATAGTTAGACGTCGCGTCTCTAAGTTGAAACATCGATCCACAGTCTCTACCATCAACTCTTTCAGTCCAGAAGGCGCATGTTCTACATTATTAGACGACTAGAAACCACAATGCGCCTGTTTCTTCAAATGTCGTTTCAATTGACACATTATCGCTGTTTCTAGATTCCTATTCCTCAACCAATTCAAAGTTCTGGACAGCAACGCTTGGCGAACATAAACTGAAGGAAAAGGAAGAATTTGAGCAAGTTAGGAACATCGAGCGAATCGTACTGCACCCCAAGTATAAATCTATGTTTTTGGAAGGGATTCTGGACACGCCACCGGACTATGACATTGGTAAGTCCTGAAGCATTTTTATGTTCTAGTTGGTGCACTCGACTCCTGTGAGCGACCATATCTCTGGAAAGCGACCACCTCTGGAAAGCGACCACCTCTGGAAAGCGACCACCTCTGGAAAGCGACCACGTCTGGAAAGCGACCACGTCTGGAAAACGACCACCTCTGGAAAGCGACCACCTCTGGAAAGCGACCACCTCTGGAAAGCGACCACGTCTGGAAAGCGACCACTTTGTAAATTCCCGTTCAGTTTTCCCTCCAACAAACTTAGTTTAATTTCATAACCTCTGGCAATGTGTTGTTTAATTTATGCGTCTATTTATACTCCGACCGTTTATCTTAGCAACGGTTGTCAGGGACACTATGACGTCACTGAAAGGAATGTATGTCATTAGCCGAGCAATCTGATTGGATGTGGTGTGCGGTTTCTAACTACAGACACCAAGTAAAAAATATTTCATGTTTACCAGTTTAATATGTTGTCTAAACAATCACAAGACGTTTTCACACTTGAGCATAGCTGGGGTTGTAGTTGTTTTCGTGTCTACCTCTTTCAAAAACCGTGTCTACGCCCACGCGACGAGACCGATCGAAACAAAGCAGGACAAGTGATAGATCAAACACGAGAAAGATTGCTTTACTCAAACATCGAGAAGTGGGCTGAAAAACCCTGAGGTGCAGTTTGGGGGGGATATTGATCGGGTAAAGAACTCTTTAATATATAGCTTCTCAAACCACACAAATCAGTTTATGCTAATTAAGACCACGCATCAAAACCCCGATATCACGGAAGTGATTTACTTTGTTTTGTCCTCATTGGCATTATTTTATATTATTTAGAAAACAAACAATCAATATTGTCCTGTCTCGAGTTGTTTAGACACCTTTGTATTCCTCGATAAACGACGAATTTGCTCAGGCTTAGCCTCAATTCAGTGTATATAATGCACAAATACCGACGAGAACGCGAAAAAGTGTAGACCAGTTGGACAATAGAAACTTCCACAGATTCCACAAATTATTCTGTGGATCAAGGTCGACGCTGAGCAAATGTGTCTTTCGTCAAGGAGTTCAGCGGTGTCTACCAACTCGAAACTGGAGCATTTAAAAAGGCTTATATCAGCTCTCTATTAAATAACAGATCTAAAAATTCTATTTTTCAGCTCTTGTTAAACTTGCGAAACCGGTCGTAATAACCGACTTCGTCTACCCCATCTGTCTTCTCCGTCGTGACATAAAGTTCCATCCGGGTAAAGAATGCTACCTGACAGGGTGGGGACACACCCAGTTCAAGGGAACCAAGCCTCCAGCCCTCAACGAGGCCCTGGTGAAAATAGTTGCCATGGAGACATGCAACAAGAACTCATCGTACGCAGGCAAGATCCACGACAGGGCATTGTGCGCAGGGTTCGAGAAAGGAGGCGTCGACGCCTGCCAGTTCGACAGCGGTGGCCCTCTGAGCTGTGAGGACGACGAGCAGTATTACCTCACAGGGGTGGTGTCGTGGGGCCATGAATGCGCCAGGCCACACAAGTTTGGTGTCTATTCAAATATGGCGGTGATGACATCATGGGTCGTAAAGACCATTGAAGAGATCGAGGCGAAGAATGTTCACCATAACTATTATTATTACCATCGGCGTCGCCACTAAGCCATTAGGCAGACAAACCTGTAGTAAGCGGCCAACCCTTAAAGGAAACTCGTTAAGGTTCCAAACATATTGTTATCACAGTCACTGATTAACTGCAATGTAATCCTCTATTAAACGGCAGCAACCTCCATTAAGCGGCCAGGCCAGTTATTTGAAGGTTCTAATGGCCACAGTTCTAACTAATCCCAAACTAGAGTAAATGTACAGCTTGACGTCAGTCATTTCGTGTTGCTGTATTTGACCACGTACGACCCAAAACCCATTTTGTTTCCCCTAAATTGCGCAGCCACATAAAGCAATTCCATGACGATGTCCGCTTAATGCAGGCTTGACTGTATTAATGAACACTAGTGCAAGTTAGACTTAAAGTTTCAAAACACGTTCTAAAACACTACTATAAGTCGGTATTATTAATAAACTTTTAAGAGTATTAAATCTAGAAAAGGGATAACGTAACAAGGTGTCTCGTCAGTGTCTCGCTGTATAAGGGCTGTAGCCTCATTACTGGGAGCGTTCATCTCTACTATTAGGTCGACTGAACATGAGCCCATTACTAGCAGCGGGAATCTATTATTAGTAGGTCTAAGACATGAGCCCATGCATTACTAGGAGTGGGAATCTAGCTACTAGTAGGTCTAAGACATGAGCCCATTACTAAGAGTGGGAATCTACTATTAGGTCTATAGCTTCTCAAACCATTAATAATTCTTGACCGAGAAAGTCAAAGCAAAAGTTCACCAAATTTTATCCTAATAAATATTCTTCAATCCAATCATGTCATACTAAGGGCGCATACTAACCACATAAGGAATTCTCACAAAGCTAAGCAGGCTTGTTCTTGTTCTAGTTCTGCTTTCAATATGCCGTAGAGTCCTTACCGGCCAGGAGATATAAAATACAAACATAATTTGCCGGGTTCGAGATGAAAGCCTTTTTGTCAGTTATCAGACTATGATAGCTATTGCGTTGCGGGAGCACGTCCAAAGTTTTTACATACTGGCATTGAAATATGAAGGTTGAATGGATCCAAACTGAGTTCTCTGCACATGTGTATACTATTTCAAAAAAGGTTGTCAGAGAGAAATGTGGTAGGAAAATGGTCATTCTAAGACCAAATTTGACTGTGGGTCTACTCAGTTGGAATTGTAGTTTCGTTCTGGTAATTACCTACACGTGAAAGCTTCATGAACTAAATTAAATTGTCCAGGCTCTTTGCATACAGCTATTTCAAAAAAGGTTGGTGAAGGTTTTGTTGCATCTTGCATCTTGCATACCAAGCTCGAAATGTATTGTGGATCATATGTAAATAATGTCAGCATGCACATACAGAAGAAATTATGCCGGCTCCATATTGCGAAGACAAAGTTTGGGAAAATTCCCAGAGTCCATATTGTTGTGACCTTTTGCCGATTCCATTCACATCGCCCATAGTGCATTTCAGGCTTGGTATGCAACATGCAAGATGCAACAACGTTAACCTTTTTTGAAATAGCTGTATACGTGTACATGCACAATTCAATAGTTCCATCTGGTCTTAGAATGACCATTCTCTATCACATTCCCTCTGACAACTTTGTCGAAAACTTATAGGTGCATAAAAAGCTTTGACAATCGTAATTAAAAGCACGGGCATTGTAAAGTAAAACCGAATATGAATACAGCTATAATATATATGTACATGCACCGCTAATAATTATGAATCACAAGCTGTCTGCACCTGTAAGGCTACAAAACTTGTGTTTGCTCAGTTGAGAGCAGCTAGAAACTCAATGACAATGAACTACTTTTGGTTAATCTTGCTGATCTCGCTGCTATTCAAGACGATGGGACAAGGACGTTGAGTGCGTTATTAGTGTCCGTGGGATACTTCCATATAGAATATGGGTTATGTGCGCCCGACAGGATCGGGGTTTCGAGACTTCCAGTACTGAAATTGTACAGGATACTGGACAAATTCGACAAGATACACTGAAGCAGAGTAGCAAATATGCCGTGAAATAGGGTGATACCTTATAGCAATCGGGGTTTTGTGCGTGTACCTCGATTAAATAAGGGTATGCAAATACACTGGAACAGGGCCAGAGGTCCAGGCGACATACCATAGCGAGTACTCCTCCGGGGTTTTTCCTTTTTTTTTACTCCACGTTCCACAGCCCCTCCCATTTTCGGCTGTGAATTCCTACTACCAGCACATCACTTTATTATATCTTTTCAAAGGATATATTTTCTACAGATAATTATCCTTTCTGTGGTTGGAGATTCAAGAGAGTTCAACCGGGAAAACCATCGCTTCCCTGCTGTACGATTTGAAGAACGAAAAACGTATTGTACGAGAGTAAGCAGGGCTCGCGGCCGTGGTAGGTGGCCCTTTTGCTTAATGGTACTCAGTTAGTGCTACACACTGCTTCTTATGTATGTACTTCTGTATTGTACTTCCAGGTTAACCCCTACCCCACTCCCTACCCCACCCCCTGTACCACTTCACGAGGGATGGAGTGGGGATTGATAGAGCCTATGCTAAGTAAATAGGGCAACAAAATTTTGCGCCTGGCCCCACAAATATGGCGTCTATGTCAACATGATGGCGCTTACTCCTTGGATGACTGAGACCATTGAAAAGATCGAGAACCAGCCGGTCTTTAACAGTCAGATCTTGCTTCCTTGGCTACTAACGCCAGTAGATAGTAGACTAGCACGAAGGATCAAGTTTAACTCAAGGAATAATATTAATCAGCATTAAAGAATCAACATTCCGAAATGTTCATCGAAGACTTTGAAGACCTGTTGATTCTGAATAAAGTAAGACCTTTCTTGTGCCTTTATCTTCTGTTTGAAGCCTAAACCAAGGGAGTAGGAACAGCATACAATATAATCTAGATAAGAGTATGTACAGTGATACGGCTATCTAGATAGGATGGGTCGGTTGTGCATTTACTATGCAGAAGAGTCAGGAAAGCCCTATAATTTGAAGTTCAAGTTTTTTGATGTGGTATGGTAGGTCAATCTTTGCAATATCGTAAGTTTCACACTCCAAGCTAAGAGGAAGGGTCTTCTTATTTCGTATTTGTGTTTTGTTTAATTAACCAATCGTACGCATGGAAATAGCACTGACGCTTTGCCAGTCAGTGTGCTACGAGCTGAAATGCTAATCAATCGGCGAGATTTTGAAAAACTTTAACAAGAGCTCTCAAAGTTTACTAACAAACCACTTCACAAGTTCATTTAGAAACTCTTCAGTTCTCCAGATGTTTCGTTAGCTCACGCCAGTCACCATGGAAACGAACGGGCTAAAGAAATAGCACTTTATAATCATGTAAAATAGATAGATAGATAGATAGATATAAACACCTTTATTTAAAATTAAAAAAGAACAGCAGGGTAGTCCAGTCAGTGGCTAGCAGCCTCTGATATCAAAAGAAGCCCTGCGACACATATACAATACACAATAAATAGATCGAAAAAAACTGATAAATAATAATATTAGCAATATTTACGATGTATATACACTCATTTGCAGAAACGTTGTAGTATACATTTATACAAATATCTAATGAGATACAAGATATCTCATGAGATGCAAAGTGTGAAACATCGCTTATTAGTCGGGCTTCCTGTGGAAGCTCCGACTCTAAAAATGCAGGCCGGTATTCTTTGACCTCAAATCAGCAAGTGGGTTCTACAGCGCATGCGCCCTGTGCCGGCCGCGAGGAGCATTACCGAAGGCTCTGATCAACACGAGACATTACAAACAAATATGGGAGGTTTTATGGAATCTTTTTCTGACGTCAAAATCTGTCTCGAGTGGCCGTCAAACAGTCATTTTACTTGCTCAAAACTTCAATTTTAGATCGGTAAAGTCTAAATATCTGTCAAATATACCAAATATAAGTTACTTATAAACAAACAAACAAATGTCATCTAGTTGCTTGAAGAAAAACTAACAGACTTTGAAAGTTAGGCTCGAACATTTTGTAGATCTTGACGGCCACTACGTCACACGTAAAACCTCAAATATCGTTCAAATGACCGCACAGCTGACACAAGATTGAAATCTAAACGAAGTCAATGTCTTCTATACTTTGTACCGCTGTAATTGTGTGTTGTGGTAAGCTTATAACACTGATAGATCTTTATATTTTGCTGCGTTTTGAAATCGGTTCAGTTGTAAGTTAAATGTAAGACTAGTACTTTTCAGGATCTTTCTGGATTGCCAACTCGTTTATTAATCTTTGTACCAGTGTAGCTAATTGCAATCTTTGCGAGAGTTCGTACACAAGCTGAGGCAGAGCCAAGCCGACCAGAAAGACTTTCCTTAGTAGGTGTGGTTGTCAGAAGGAATTCCTTACTCGTCCACGTTCCTAACTTAGGTCTGTACTTTCAAGCACGACCTGAACTACAACCTCAGTCTTGGTTCGCAACTAAAGTACAAGATATCTAGAGAGTGCGCGCAAGATGTATTATCGACAGTCCTTATATAATAGCGAAACCTAATCTTATCTTCTATTTACATCACGTAACTAGACAAAGCTAAACCTGTGGTGGTCTAAATGTTTTGGTTAAACAAGAGGATATGTGTCGCACAGGAAACCACTTCTTGATCTCATGACTAAAATAGTCTAGGTTATTGATTACCTTGCAAAATCATTTAAGAATGCATTAGCTAAATTTCTGTTGCGTAACATACTCCCCTTCTTAAATTAGTGCATCTCCTGGTGCACTGCTAGGATAGATGATTATAAGTTCGTTTTGATGGGGCTGGTTAACATGGCAAATAGAAGTAGAAACTGCTAATTGTAATACGAACTATTAAATTGTCCAAAATTAGTTCTACCAGAAAAATGTCTGCTACGTTGTTCAAACGTTTCTAACTGTCCAATTAGATTTCTGATCTTTCCTTCTTCGCATCTTCTGATCCGATTCCAAGCGTATTTTAAGTCGCTTTGCTGTTGATCTGCGGCCAATTCGACATCCTGAATTTCATCCAACTGTGATTGAATCACTCGTTCTTTTTCACCTACGATGTTTTGAAGTTCCACAAGTTTACTATCTCTTTTCTGTTCCATTTCCTTGAGCTTTCGTTCATACTTGCTGCTTGCGATGTGAAGGACGTTTTCCAAATTCAAAATTGTAATTGTCGCAATATTTAGTTTGTTCAGCAGTAAAGAATTCTCAAGTCCAACTTTTTCGATTAGAGAGTCAACGTTCGTGTCTTCAAAATCACCATCATGATCAGGCAAAAGTGTTTGTAACCTTTTCTTTCTGTTATATTCTTTAATTCTTTGAGTACTTCTTCTCTGACACGCAGGGGATCTCTTTTTCTTCACTGACAGTATGTCGATGTCAGCGCGTTTTAAAATCTCCATTTTTGGCAAAAGGCAGATCGTTTGATGTTTCTTCAAGTCCAGTTTTATGCAATCCAATTAGATTATCCACCAATGTAAAAACTAGTAAGATAATACCCGGGATCTCCACCAATGTAAGACTAGTACTTTTCAGGATCTTTCTGGATTGCCAACTCGTTTATTAATCTTTGTACCAGTGTAGCTAATTACAATCTTTGCGAGAGTTCGTACACAAGCTGAGGCAGAGCCAAGCCGACCAGAAAGACTTTCCTTAGTAGGTGTGGTTGTCAGAAGGAATTCCTTACTCGTCCACGTTCCTAACTTAGGTCTGTACTTTCAAGCACGACCTGAACTACAACCTCAGTCTTGGTTCGCAACTAAAGTACAAGATATCTAGAGAGTGCGCGCAAGATGTATTATCGACAGTCCTTATATAATAGCGAAACCTAATCTTATCTTCTATTTACATCACGTAACTAGACAAAGCTAAACCTGTGGTGGTCTAAATGTTTTGGTTAAACAAGAGGATATGTGTCGCACAGGAAACCACTTCTTGATCTCATGACTAAAATAGTCTAGGTTATTGATTACCTTGCAAAATCATTTAAGAATGCATTAGCTAAATTTCTGTTGCGTAACATAAATCACTGATTGAATGCCCAGAATGCAGGAAATATTGATCATGATGATTCGAGTCACCATGGTTCACGCTGCGATGTCTAGTTTATTTATATTTGTATTGGGTATGGATATATTTATGGCACCAAATAAACTAGCTATTGTCATTGTCATTTCTATGATTCGCTGAGTTTGTGAAATCGATTTTACAAAGAAAGCATGTTCTACCGAGTCATGCATAATCACCGAAGGCTTAAAGATTAATTAATTTTCTACTATTTCGCTTTTGCCAACGCGCTATAGTAGGTGCTTTTGGAGCTTTTCTACTATTTCGCTTTTGCCAATTCTGGCCTAAATTGGAAGATTTCCAAGAGAAGAATAAAGCTGGAGCATTCCAAGATCTTATACCAGGCATTTACAAGATCATAGACATAACCTACGTGGATACAAAGTTTGGAGAGAAGACTATCCTATCACTACAAGATAGACAAGGAAACCCTTTCATAACATGGACACCAAAGTCAATGGTGGGAAGAATGGCTGTACTACAAGAAAGGCCAACCTTCATAGATGTCAGAGGAACAAGGCTTACAAAAGATGGACATTTCTTTCACGTGTATTGCTTTTACTGAAATAAATCTATCATAAATTCCACAGTTTGACATTTCTCTTATAGCAAAACCGCCCATGCGCCAGTGCGCCGGTCCGCCGTTCTGCGGCAAAGAGAGAGGGGCCCTACCCGGCCGGAAAGGGAGGGGAGGGGCCGGAGCGTAGAGAGTAGAGGCCGAAGGCCGAGAATAGAAAGAGAGAGGGGCAAAGAGAGAGGGGCATTTAGCTATTTAGCTATTTAGCCATTTAGCTATTTGCTAATAGCTAAATGGGTGAGGCCATAGCATAGCATATAATAATATATATAATGCTATTTGCTGGTTAGCTATTTGCTATTTGGCTATTTGGGCTATTTGCCTTTTAGCGCTATTTGCCTTTTAGCTCTATTTGCCTTGTAGCCAATTGGCTATCTGTTCTATTCTCGGCCTGCGGCATCGCCCGGATGAGTGCTATTGAGCTATTTGGCCATTGGCTATTTGCTACTTGGCTATTTGCTACTTGGCTATTTGCTATTTGCTACTTGGCTATTTGCTACTTGCCTATTTGCTTGTTGGCTATTTGCTACTGGGCTATTTGCTATTTGGCTATTTGCTATTTGCTATTTGCTGGTTAGCTATTTGCTATTTGGCTATTTGGGCTATTTCTCTTTTAGCGCTATTTGCCTTTTAGCTATTTGGCTATTTGCGCTATTTGCGCTATTTGTGCTATTTGCGCTATTTGGCTATTTTCGCTATTTGCTGATTGCCTAGTTGCTGATTGGCTATTTGCTATTTGGCTATTTTCGCTATTTGCTAATTGGCTATTTGCCTTTTAGCGCTATTTGCCTTTTGCTTTTGGTATGATTCTACGCCTCTACTATAAGGCCTTCGGCCTGAGTTCGGATGAGTGGATGACAAGAGAATTCAAAGATGAATGCTTTATTCAGAAAAAGGGTGAAAGAACAAAGAAATATCCTGATTGCCGATGCTTGCTTTCCTCATCTTACAGTTCTTTTGATGCTCGGCAGCTTTTAGCTTATCAGCGAATCGCTGTACGCAATACTCGCAATTTACCCATCGCTTGATGTGATGAGCTTTAGAGTGAAGCTTGAGATTCCGTAGATCTGGAAAGGTGAGCTGACAATGCGGACACTTCATTTCAGGATGTAGATTTCGTCAGATCGCTTGATCAGTACTTGTGGATTGGGAGTGATGGATAGCTTTTCCTCAAAAGTCCCTTTCGTAAAATAGTCTTTGATCTCACCGCTGAAATCGTCGATAGTGATGATGATTCTTGCACAGCCTTCAGATACCACTTTCCTTCTACCAGCTACGTGGATTACCTTTGTATTGTGACGCCTTGTGACCTTGAGTATCTCGTACAGCCCTGGAGAGAGCTTCTTCCACTGTAAGGCTTTGATAATGGGGTTCTCTACCTCGTGATACATGATGAAGTGATTCTGTGTTCGCGAAATAGCTTTATATATAGTATCATGACCTAGAGGATATTCACTGAATTGCAATAGCGTGGGGCCCCTTTTCCTCATTTACCCATTCATTTCACACTTTTCTTACCAAAAAATCATTCCTTTGACATTTCTCTTATAGCAAAACCGCCCATGCGCCAGTGCGCCGTCCGCCGTTCTGCGGCTCCGAATCCCTCCCTCCGATCCCCTCCGAACCCCTCCGAACCCCTCCGAACCCCTCCGAACCCCTCCGAACCCCTCCGGCCCTTAGCTCCGGCCCCTCCCTTCCCTTTCCGGGTAGGGCCCCTCTCTCTTTGCCGCAGAAAAAAAAAAGCAAATAGCCCAGTAGCAAATAGCCAACCAGCAAATAGGCAAGTAGCAAATAGCCAAGGAGCAAATAGCAAATAGCCAATTAGCAAATAGCCAAGTAGCAAATAGCCAATGGCCAAATAGCTCAATAGCACTCATCCGGGCGAGGCCGCAGGCCGAGAATAGAACAGATAGCCAATTGGCTACAAGGCAAATAGAGCTAAAAGGCAAATAGCGCTAAAAGGCAAATAGCCCAAATAGCCAAATAGCAAATAGCTAACCAGCAAATAGCAAATAGCAAATAGCCAAATAGCAAATAGCCCAAATAGCCAAATAGCAAATAGCCAAGTAGCAAATAGCGAAAATAGCCAAATAGCTAAAAGGCAAATAGCTAAATGGCAAATAGCTAATTAGCAAATAGCCAACTAGCAAATAGCCAAGTAGCTAAAAGGCAAATAGCTAAAAGGCAAATAGCCAAATAGCAAATAGCCAAATAGCAAATAGCCAACCAGCAAATAGCCAAGTAGCTAAAAGGCGCCAAATAGCAAATAGCCAAGTAAGACCACTTGTTCATGCAAGGAGTAGAAACAGCGGATTTCATAGTCAGAAGCATGCGCGAAGAAACCTATCCTGACCCAAACTTAGTCAATTCTATGAAAGGTTCGAGTCGTGTGATCAGTTCCTTGATTTCATCTTCTAGATTTCCTGATTATGATATTGTTGTTGCTCATTATAACGAATATTTAACTTGGTTGGCCAACGATACGAGTCATTCACATATACACCTATTCCAAATATCGTTGTCCGGGCCGAAACCAACAAGCAACAAGCTGACGACCGCAAAGGACTTTGGGAATCTCCTTAATTAATTCATTTATCCGTGGTACTTGAGAAGTTATCCCTACGAGCATTGAATAGCAATCATTTGGAACTATTCGGCCATTTGAAAATGCATGTTGTCAAAATGTCTACGGATGAATAAATGAATAAGGAGAAAGTCCCAATGCCCTTTGCGGTCGTCAACTTCTTGCTTGTTGCTTTCGGCCCGGACAACGCTTTTTGGAATAGGTGTATATATCACAACTGAGGAGCTCTTGTTATCCCTAATTTCAAGTACCAACAGTGGGAGGTTTTACCCAATGTAGGACGTGAATCTCATACCTACTTACACCACATCATTACTAACTATAACCACTTGGCTGACGTTACAGGCTATATTCTTGCAAGCGGGTTCAATAGCCAATCATAGTATCCACTGCTACAATAACTTAACACATTACATCCAAGGAACCAAATCAAATGGTTTTGCTAAAAAATCAATGTATGTACTTTCTAACTGGGGAAGGATTCGTCACAAAGGCAAGTGGTTGAACGAGCTGAAGACAAGCAAAATGAGAAAAAGTAACATCACACTTCAGTGGGGAGTTCTGGGAAAGAGCAATTGGTTCTCCTCGTCCTTATAATACGTGGGCCTCTTTTACTGGTTGTTTTGCTGTGACTCGTGCAAGAATACAGACAAAGCCTGTAGAATATTATAAAAAATTAATAACGTTTATTGACGATCATAAAAACCCAGAGGAAGGGCATTATTTTGAGAGGTTTTGGCATGGAATATTCTTTGGCTATTAGAATAAGTTGGTGAGTGAGACTGAATCCATCTTACAACTCACTTATGTCCGTTTTCTTTTAAAACAAGATTGTAATACTGAAACTACTCAAATGTACTTTTCTTAACACTCAACACGCCTAGATTAGCTATCACTATTTGCGGGTTGTTTGTGATATTGTAAATTAATTTGAAAGCCTTATTAAAACATTGTATTGTATTTTCTAAACCTCATTAATAATTCATGAGCAATGATCCAACCAGGTTGGTTGAATCTTAGCCTGATTTTCAGACGGTCAGCGGTATCAGTGATATAGAACTGACACAAGTCATGTAAAGGTCTCATTTACTCGTATATCATTGACCTTTTTAGTACGGCTTCCTACTTACGAATACAAAAGCTCTCTCCAATGTGGGATGAGTTGAGGTGTATCCTGCGCATGACAGTGACGTCAAAAGTACCTTTACAAGAAAGTTCTGTAAATTTCTTGTGTTATTTGCTTAGATTTCGTGTAATACTGTTTTAAATCAAGGTAAATTGGGATGGAGGTTTTGAAGCCATTTACAGCATTCGCCTACGGCTCGGATTTATATCTACCGATACAACACGGCCGCTCATGCAGTAAATATCACGTATTGTATTGTAAGAAACCAAAAATCGATCTACACAGGTACGTCAAAAGCGCGTGCACATCGTGTAAACTCGATCTGTGTAAAATTCGTGCAAATTTAATTTAAATGGGATTCAATATTTACACACAATTTATACGAAATTTACATAGAATGTCGACCGGCCAATTAACAGCGTGTGTTTCTTTGAGTATTTGATTGTATTCAGCCGACATCGAAGAAAGGCATGCAAAATATATCAAGAAAACTAAAATAAAATAAAAGGCCCTGAAAGCGTCGGATGTGAACCATTGAACAAGTGTGCATAGTAAATGCAAAACCGACCCATCCTATCTAGACAGTCGTATCACTGTACATACTCTTATCTAGATTATATTGTATGCTGTTCCTACTCTCTTGCAGGTTCTTTGGTTTAGGCTTCCAACAGAAGATAAAGGCACAAGAACAGTTTTACTTTATCTTTAATCAGAATCAACAAGTCTTCAAAATCTTCGATGAACATTTCGGAATGTTGATTCTTTAATGCTGATTAATATTATTCCTTGAGTTTAACTTGATCCTTCGTGCTAGTCTACTATCTACTGGCGTAAGTAGCCAAGGAAACAAGATCTGACTGTTAAACAGAGACCGGCTGGTTCTCGACCTTTTCAATGGTCTCAGTCACCCAAGGAGTAAACGCCATCATGTTGACATATAGACGCCATATTTGTGAGGCCAGGCACATCCATGTCCCCACGACACTACCCCTGTGAGGTAAAACCGCCCGCCCCTATCACAACTGAGTGGGCCACCGCTGTCACCCTGACAAGCATCCACGCCACCCTCCTCAAACCCTGCGTACAAAGCTGTGTCGTGAACGAGTCCACCGTAGGAAATATTCTTGTTGCAGACTTCACGTGACACCAGCCTCACTTTGGCCTCTCTCAAAGCATCAGGTTGGGTTTCATTGAACTGGGTGATGCCCCATCCTGTAACATAGCATTCCATGCCCCATGGAAACTTCATTCCCTTTCGCAGAAGGCAAATTGGGTACACGTTCTTGTCAAGAACAGCTGGTGTTTTGAGTTTAACAAGAGCTGAAAGGCGATGAAATACCAATGATATGTTTTGATCTTTTGCTATCGATCGCACTATCACTTGCCGTAGTACATCCACCACCACTATCATCATCTTAATTATAATTTACATCATCATCACCACTGTCATCATCTTCATTATCATCTACATCACGATCAGCACTACGTACCATCATCTTCATTATCATCTACATCACCATCACCATCATCTTCATTATAATCTACATCACGATCAGCACTACCATCATCTTCATTATCATCTACATCACCATCACCATCATCTTCATTATAATCTACATCACGATCAGCACTACCATCATCTTCATTATCATGACCATTATTACCACTGTCATCATCTTCATTATCATCACCATCACTTCCACCACTTCCATCATCTTCATTGTAGTTTGTCAATGTTATTATGAAGATAAATGCGTATGACATTCACAGAATTTACTGCATATCTTTTACCAATGTCATAGTTGGCGTACATATCGCCTACGAAAAACTTGGGATGAAGAATGATTCGCTCGATTTCCTTGATTTGTTCAAACTTTTCAACAGAACCAAGCCTGTGCTCTCCAACTGCTGCAGTCCAAACCTCGGGGTTTGATGAAGTGTCGGTGGGATCTAAACCATACACAAGTGAATGCAAAACATATGTGTAAACATGAACCCGCAAGAGGCATGGACTTTCTAATTCGATATACAGTACCCTCTCCAGGACGTGATAGAGGAGGGGTGACGAAGATGAAAGAGCCTGGTGCTGCATTAAAGCATTTGTTTGGGATTGCAGTAGAATCCCCCTATCTCGAACTCTGAAGGGAAAGGAAAATTAGTTCCAGATAGCAGGGGATTCGAGATAACCGGGTTGGTGTCATTTCGCTGATATTTTCATCTGACTAATTAACACAGTCTTTCAAATACAGCTACAGTTGTAGATCATACAATTTTGTTTGAAAAATATGCATCAAACGCAACAAATATGCATTTTGATCCAGTTGTTTGTGAGCCGGCACAGGATACGAATTTGAACAAAGGTAGAATGTTAATCCACTTACGTATACTGAACAATTAAAGTTCAATTGATGTTTTTGCCTTCCAACGAACTGTGTTGTGACACTTTCTTCTGTTTGTTCATCGAGGGTTGATTTGGGTCAAGGGAACCGAAAACAGTTCGAGATAGCGGGCAGTTCGAGTTCGAGATAGCCCATAGTAAATGACTGAAAAAACTGGGGCAAATCCAAGGGAAATGGGTTTGTGTTCGAGATAGCGGGGAGTTCAAGATAACCAATGTTCAACTGGACGTGTCATAAATACACACATAAGAAGCAGTGTGCAGCAGTAACGATCCAGTTCTTGTTGATAAGTGAGCCGCCGCAACACTGATACCATTATATTAAGCAAAAGGGCCACCTGCCACGGCCACGAGCCCTACTTACTCTCGGTACCCCCACAATACGTTTTTCGTTCTTCAAATCGTACAGCAGGGAAGATCGTTTTCCCGGTTGAACTTTCTTGAAACTCCAACCACAGAATGGATAATTATCTGTAGAAAATGTGATCTTTTAAGATGTATGCAAACTAAATTCAGGCTTTATTATGGCCAGTTTAAAATGATTACAGTATAGACCCTATGCAAAAATGGCCGCTGCTAAAATAGTTGAATATTTATGTTTTAAGTAGCAAAAACTAGGTTAAAAATGATAGCAAATGCTCCAAGAAAGTTAGTCTATGAGTTTGAAGATGAAATATTCAATTCCTGCGAAGTTATGAGTACTTTATAGTGTGAAAAAAACATGAAAACGAGGCTCTAAAGGCCTCGGTTGATAAACACATACAAAACTCTCTGTTTCTGATCCGTAATAACTTCTTGAATATTAGGTCTATCACAACCCAACTTTCCAATTTTGTGTATTTTGAAGTACTCTTTCCGATGGCTGAAGCAATTTGTACTGCAAAGGTTTCAGTTTGTCTATTTTAAAGGCACGGACTTATGCATAGGGTCTATATATATAATATATATACTTGATTGCAGAAACGTTGTAGTGTACAGATATCTAATGAGATCAAATATATATAATGAGATATCTCATCCTATCTGTGAATGTTACTTTTATATCTTGAATCGCAAAGAGAAGAACGATGAGCCAAAGATGTGCCATTTTTGATAAGCCACGAACAATATCCGAAGAAAAAGCTGAAGTGAACGAGCACTATGTGTTATACTCTATGCAATGCTGTTCTTGTGCCACCACATGTATAGTGAATGAGATGGGTGTCTCTTCACATGTCTGAAACATTACTAGACACTGATTTCATCACCGTGCATCTAAACCGCAGCAGGTGTTAATTATGGTTTGTCAGACGCGTTTATACATACATTATCAGTATATGTCTCGTTTCATCATAAGGCTATTTTACAGTCAAAGAAATGACATCATTCATACTCTCGTGTGTACGTACATCAAATGGTTGCCGGGGAAACACTTTTTAGGGTCTGGGTAGCCTTAGAATATATTTCTTGGAGATGGTGGTCTGGGTAGCCTTAGAACATATTTCATGGAGATGGTGGTTCCATCTTAATCAGGTTTAGGGTCTGGGTAGCCATAGAACATATTTCTTGAAGATGGTGGTTCCATCTTAATCAGGTTTAGGGTCTGGGTAGCCTTAGAATATATTTCATGGAGATGGTGGTTCCATCTTAATCAGGTTTAGGGTCTGGGTAGCCTTAGAACACTTTATTTCTTGGAGATGGTGGTTCCATCTTAATCAGGTTTAGGGTCTGGGTAGCCTTAGAACATATTTCATGGAGATGGTGGTTCCATCTTAATCAGGTTTAGGGTCTGGGTAGCCTTAGAACATATTTCTTGGAGATGGTGGTTCCATCTTAATCAGGTTTAGGTTCTGGGTAGCCTTAGAACATATTTCATGGAGATGGTGGTTCCATCTTAATCAGGTTTAGGGTCTGGGTAGCCTTAGAACACTTTATTTCTTGGAGATGGTGGTTCCATATTAATCAGGTTTAGGGTCTGGGTAGCCTTAGAACATAATTTCTTGAAGATGGTGGTTCCATCTTAATCAGGTTTAGGGTCTGGGTAGCCTTAGAACATATTTCATGGAGATGGTGGTTCCATCTTAATCAGGTTTAGGGTCTGGGTAGCCTTAGAACACTTTATTTCTTGGAGATGGTGGTTCCATCTTAATCAGGTTTAGGGTCTGGGTAGCCTTAGAACATAATTTCTTGAAGATGGTGGTTCCATCTTAATCAGGTTTAGGGTCTGGGTAGCTTTAGAATATATTTCGTGGAGATGGTGGTTCCATCTTAATCAGGTTTAGGGTCTGGGTAGCCTTAGAACATAATTTCTTGAAGATGGTGGTTCCATCTTAATCAGGTTTAGGGTCTGGGTAGCTTTAGAATATATTTCGTGGAGATGGTGGTTCCATCTTAATCAGGTTTAGGGTCTGGGTAGCTTTAGAATATATTTCGTGGAGATGGTGGTTCCATCTTAATCAGGTTTAGGGTCTGGGTAGCTTTAGAATATATTTCATGGAGATGGTGGTTCCATCTTAATCAGGTTTAGGGTCTGGGTAGCCTTAGAATATATTTCATGGAGATGGTGGTTCCATCTTAATCAGGTTTAGGGTCTGGGTAGCCTTAGAATATATTTCATGGAGATGGTGGTTCCATCTTAATCAGGTTTAGGGTCTGGGTAGCCTTAGAATATATTTCATGGAGATGGTGGTTCCATCTTAATCAGGTTTAGGGTCTGGGTAGCCTTAGAATATATTTCATGGAGATGGTGGTTCCATCTTAATCAGGTTTAGGGTCTGGGTAGCCTTAGAATATATTTCATGGAGATGGTGGTTCCATCTTAATCAGGTTTAGGGTCTGGGTAGCCTTAGAACACTTTATTTCTTGGAGATGGTGGTTCCATATTAATCAGGTTTAGGGTCTGGGTAGCCTTAGAACATAATTTCTTGAAGATGGTGGTTCCATCTTAATCAGGTTTAGGGTCTGGGTAGCCTTAGAACATATTTCATGGAGATGGTGGTTCCATCTTAATCAGGTTTAGGGTCTGGGTAGCCTTAGAATATATTTCATGGAGATGGTGGTTCCATCTTAATCAGGTTTAGGGTCTGGGTAGCCTTAGAATATATTTCATGGAGATGGTGGTTCCATCTTAATCAGGTTTAGGGTCTGGGTAGCCTTAGAATATATTTCATGGAGATGGTGGTTCCATCTTAATCAGGTTTAGGGTCTGGGTAGCTTTAGAATATATTTCATGGAGATGGTGGTTCCATATTAATCAGGTTTAGGGTCTGGGTAGCCTTAGAATATATTTCATGGAGATGGTGGTTCCATCTTAATCAGGTTTAGGGTCTGGGTAGCCTTAGAATATATTTCATGGAGATGGTGGTTCCATCTTAATCAGGTTTAGGGTCTGGGTAGCCTTAGAACACTTTATTTCTTGGAGATGGTGGTTCCATCTTAATCAGGTTTAGGGTCTGGGTAGCTTTAGAATATATTTCATGGAGATGGTGGTTCCATCTTAATCAGGTTTAGGGTCTGGGTAGCTTTAGAATATATTTCATGGAGACATGGCCAGCTTTCGCGGACATCGAGCCCGCGATGAAGCAGCGGTCTCCCCCAATCGAATAATCAAAATGGCGAATACAAATACAAAGGCTTGACTGGGAAGCGATCAAATCAAGGCAAATTAAAGTCTACGTTCTGAAGAAAATTAATTTGCAGTGGTAGAATAGTTTTCTACTACTCCTTATGCTTTGTTCTGGCTAATACAAATTACAAAAATACAATTTCCTATGTTTACTTGAAGAAATATTCGATAGCCTGTATATCGTACATACTGCCTCTGTAAATTTGGATAGAAACATGCGAAATCATTCGCAAGTGCGAAGTTCCAAGTCTAATTGTCGAAATGCCGAGGACTTTTTTCAATTTGCAGTGGATGATATATAAATTAGACTTACTTGTAAGGTCATTCACGAAAGCATGTCCAGATTGGAAATAATTCCATGTTTATTTGAGCGCTTTGAAAATGCTCCATTATCACAAAATGAGAACACCAAATGTCCGCTTCCGGTGGACGAAGAATAGTGAAGTTTGAAGTCGAAACTTTACCGAAAATCATCATGTTTGGCATCAAAATAAACCTTAGATATCAAGCTTTCATTTGCCGTAAAGATCCATGGGATAGCTGTTAAAGCACAGGGATACCGTCGCAAGTAAGTTAGATTTCTCCAAGTCCGGGCCTGAGGGCGCTTGGGCTCCCTGTGCTATTGATCAAAATCGTCGAACCGAGTTAGCATGAGGAACTTAGTGCGACTTTGAATTGCTCAGCAGGTTCTCTACTTATAGAAATAAAATGTATTTCAACACTGTCTTAATCTGTACAGTGTTGACAACGTTAAACAGCCGCTTTTAATACTTAACACGGTGGGAACATGATACATACCGGAACACGATGTTCAAGGTCATGAGCCTTTGTAAATCATATTCGCGGGCTTTCTCCACACGATAACACATCGGCTCTGTAAAATCGGTCATTTTACCGTCATTTTTCAATTTTACTTGGTCAATTTTGCTCAAAAGGAAATACATTTTGCTCAGGCTACCTTTTCTCGGTGCTCATTGTGACTTGAAATCGTATTTAACTCGAAAACGGCAAATAATTATTTTGGCGGGAACAACACTTCAAATCGGACTTGACTACGTGTCTAATTGGCGTCCTGGAAGCAGCAGAGAAACTTGGCCCGCAAGAGCTGTATCTCTGTGAGTATTACAGTTCACTGTGATCTCCAGGTGCTTCCTTGGGAATCTAATTCAGCCGGCTTTCGAACATTCGAACTCGCACGACCTGGAATTGCTTAAATTGGCGTCCTGGAAGCAGCAGAGAAACTTGGCCCGCAAGAGCTGTATCTCTGTGAGTATTACAGTTCACTGTGATCTCCAGGTGCTTCCTTGGGAATCTAATTCAGCCGGCTTTCGAACTGATTCGAACTCGCACGACCTGGATTTGCTTAAATTGGCGTCCTGGAAGCAGCAGAGAAACTTGGCCCGCAAGAGCTGTATCTCTGTGAGTCATGATTACAGTTTACTGTAATTTCCAGGTGCTTCCTTGGGAATCTAATTCATCTAATTCAGCCGGCGGCTTTCGAACTCGCACGACTACCTGGAAATGCTTGGTTTATCGAATACACTGTTTTTATCACAAACTCTCATTTCGAGTTATATATTTCTACTTGCTGACAGAACCTTTCAATTACGAACATTATGTAACATAGGCACCCTGCCGATGTTCTGCGATTCAATCGCAGAACATCAGCAGGGTGCCACGAGTTCAGCAGACCACTAAGTTCGTCATGTTTCGCTTCTAAAATGTTTCTTCGATAATATTGAGCTCTAAATATACCTAACACATACAGTTTGGTAGTTGTTTTCAATTCGAATGGTGTTTAATTCACTAAAGGAGCCTTGTGGAACGTGTTTTAGAGCGAATTTGACTGATACTCGAGGTATATTTTCCAAATGAAAGTCGTTGCGTGACTTCCGGTTCAGGATGACCGGAATAGCTGGCCATGTGGTGGTTCCATCTTAATCAGGTTTAGGGTCTGGGTAGCCTTATGCCAACATGATGGCGCTTACTCCTTGGGTGACTGAGACCATTGAAAAGATCGAGCAGTAGATCTAGCGGGAAACCCATGTCGTCATCCTACGCTTATTTGGGTAGTAGTAAAACCACTAGTTGATAATAAGGAGTTAATATGATTAAAGGTTATACGGTAAAAATACACGAGTCAACGTACGAAATAAATTCCAATGAATTCTCCTCAAAGTTTCTCATAACTAATACCCTCGTCACTTGCGGTTTAGTTCCACTGTACACGATATATCTTACGCCATCTTACGATATCTTATCTTGGTTCAGTGATATGAGGTGGTCTATGGTTTTAATGGGACATTTCACATACCAAACAATCGACAATCAAAGATAGGACACATTCTCATTCATGATACATTTGTTTTATCGCAAACATTCACTATACCAATAACGCCATTTAAGGTCATTTAAGCATTTTGATCGTCAACATACAGAAAAGAATATAAAGGCCTTGGTTCTCAGAGTAAAGTAATCCTTAGCCTTCTCTGCAGCTACTTTAAGGGCTGCCTGAGACCACGTTCTCTTAAGTTTTGATCCTGAAATGAATCGTCTTAGTTTCAGACTGAGGCCGATGAATATCTGACAGAAGTAGAGAGATGAACAACTGATTGTCGTTTCTGAGCTGTTTCTATAATGCTGAATGTTCACCAGTTCAGCAACCTTGTAATTTTGAAGCTACCAATTCTCGGCTTCATCATCTCATTATCAGTAGCCCAAGTGAACGCTATTAGAGCGTCTTGTTGGTCATTATCAGTCCTGATCGGCGTGTTTCGAGTTCCGCGCTCCTGCGTCCCTTTTCACTGTTCAACCTTTCCTAACAACTAAACTATAAATAGCACGTATCCCATGCAAGGGACTAAGGACTATTAGTAGAAACCAACTAGCATATACTATCACTAATCCTGCAATCTGATTGGCTAACGTACTCACTATCTATTGCGTGATAGACAGTGAGTAGCGAAAAAGCCGGCGTTTTGAACAAAAATAAAGCGAAAATCAATAAATATTGGTATTAATTCGAAGGTAGTATGCTAGTTGGTTTCTACTAATACGCGCCTCGTTGACTATTAACTCATAGAAAACGAGAACGAGTAGTCTAATTGTTAAATAATAATAATAATAATAATAATAATAATAATAATAATAATAATAATAATAATAATAATTAACTAGAACAAAGAGGTGACTTTATTGGTCTTTATCAGTCCTGATCGTCATGTTTCGTGTTCCGTACTCCTGCGTCCCTTTTCACCATTCCCATCATTTCCAACAACTAAACTATAAATAGCTCATATCCCAAGGGAATTATTAACATAACAAGTTTCCAGCTCCTCGTGCTGCCCCACTTAGCGACTCTCTGCCTTCACATGTCCAATAGTACCACCAGTACAGGTCGTATTTGGTTTTCACTTCAAGAACACTGATCGACTTAGCTTTGAACCCTTGGTAGATATGGATAGTTGTGTCATTCATCGGGACAAGAGTTGATTCGTCGGCGCCCCGTTTCATTCGTAGGGACATTCAATTTGTCGACATGTTATTGTTGGCGGACAGTTGACTGTACGTTTATCGTGGGATCATTTCTACATACAGGCATGGCAAATCTATCTCCTGATCGACGAACGAGCATTTTCACAATTGTTAAGTGAAGCATTCGAACTCAGTCCTGTGTACGTTGGACATTCATGTTGGTTCCTTCGCGGGATGTATGTTTATGCATATCGCTTTGTGGATAATTGACTGCGATGGTAATATTGAGAAATATCCTGAAAATTACAGGCTTAATTGCTTGGGTTTGTAGCAGTTACCGGCTTTCTGAAGCAGGATGTCTTCAAGAGGTCATTGCAAAAGGTAAGTCGGTTTTTACGTGAAAATAAAATGCTCCAATTTGATCCCACTCACCACCCACAAACAATTGTTACTAATCTAATGATTAAATGCGGATTCCATGTCATCGAAATATAAACTTAAAATACGTTGCTGCTAGATGTGCTATCATCATTTGTTGTTGCATTGTGAACTCTGCAAACTGAGTCCAATTCTTGTCCGCTATTTAGTTGAAGGGATTGGTGAAGTCTCACCTCATATATTTGATAACATGTACATACAGACCATACATTCCTTTCCGAAGTTAGATTAGGCCGATTAAATCAAATCTATATATATTTTGAATAAGTTACGTACAGATTGGTACATAATTTATAATATAAGAGCATGCAGCATATTGTAATTTATTATAATTCATGCATGTATAGATACTTCGGGCCGGGACTCTCATTGCCCTGTGAATATACAACAATGAAGAGCTAATCTCTGCATTTCCGTTTTGTGAAGAACTATATATTAAAAAAAGTACAGTAGCTCCATTTTATGTAACTATATATACTTTTAAAAATGCCGTATGTTTTTTTATGATTAAAATGATACTGGCTCGGTTAACGCTTGCGGTAAGATACCTTTTTGAAATATCTTCGGCTCACTGATTTCCCAGAACAGGGAACAATTACTTGAGTTGATGTCTTTCCTTTCTTGGATTGACATTGATATGTAAATATGTAGAATGTTATGACAGCCGTTGAGCTTCAAACAAATGCTATATTCTTCCAAAAAAGTAATGCATAGAAGATCGTTTGAATTAATTGTAGCAACATAGAGGTATCTGTGCGTTTCTTTTTTTAAAGAACTCTTCTAAAAGTAACGCACAGAACATTGTTTGAATATTGTAGCAATAAAGATCTGATCTGTGCGTTTCTTTCTTTTTTTGAAGAACTCTTCTAAAAGTAACGCACAGAACATTGTTTGAATATTGTAGCAATAAAGATCTGATCTGTGCGTTTCTTTCTTTTTTTGAAGAACTCTTCTGAAAGTAACGCACAGAACATTGTTTGAATATTGTAGCAATAAAGACCTGATCTGTGCGTTTCTTTTTTTGAAGAACTCTTCTAAAAGTAACGCACAGAACATTGTTTGAATATTGTAGCAATAAAGAGCTGATCTGTGCGTTTCTTTTTTGAAGAACTCTGCAAAGTAACGCACAGAACATTGTTTGAATATTGTAGCAACACAGAGGTATCTGTGCGTTTCTTTTTTGAAGAACTCTTCTAAAAGTAACGCACAGAACATTGTTTGAATATTGTAGCAATAAAGAGCTGATCTGTGCGTTTCTTTTTTTGAAGAACTCTTCTAAAAGTAACGCACAGAACATTGTTTGAATATTGTAGCAATAAAGAGCTGATCTGTGCGTTTCTTTTTTTTGAAGAACTCTTCTAAAAGTAACGCACAGAACATTGTTTGAATATTGTAGCAATAAAGAACTGATCTGTGCGTTTCTTTCTTTGAAGAACTCTTCTAAAAGTAACGCACAGAACATTGTTTGAATATTGTAGCAATAAAGAGCTGATCTGTGCGTTTCTTTCTTTGAAGAACTCTTCTAAAAGTAACGCACAGAACATTGTTTGAATATTGTAGCAATAAAGAGCTGATCTGTGCGTTTCTTTCTTTGAAGAACTCTTCTAAAAGTAACGCACAGAACATTGTTTGAATATTGTAGCAATAAAGAGCTGATCTGTGCGTTTCTTTTTTTGAAGAACTCTTCTAAAAGTAACGCACAGAACATTGTTTAAATGTTGTAGCAACACAGAGGCGTGCGTCTTCATGTGCGTTTTTTATCGAAGAACAGAGTTTCAACTGATTAAACATAGCCGAGGTGTGGGAGTACGTAGTAACATGCGTATATCAATAATGACATCGGTGTGCGTACTTGGCGCTATTATCTTTTAATATATTTATTGATCATTCTAAATCGTGTGGTTTTCAGCGATAAAATGCACAACCAGATAAATGAACAGACAGAGGAAGCGACATTGTCTAATACAGTCTTTCTAGTCCTGTGGTTTGACTATAGGCTGAGTTTGGAGTCATCTAGTTCTATACGCCTTTCTATAGACTGTCTTTCGGCTACCGTGGAAACGGCTGTCCATTTTCCAGTGAGACCATTGCTATCGGTTGTATCAGGGAGGTGTTATCAAATGCTTTATATAATAGATTCATCGGAAACGCTACAGGCTATTCACTACCATCGGTCATAGTTAAATCTACCATTTAATACAAGAACGATAAGAGCTCATTCATATCCACAAGCCAACCATTGTTATCACATGGTTTCCCTGTGTCAATCTACACCTGTATTATGATTGTGTGTTTGTCGCGTAGGCGTAGAATTCATCAGTCATTCTAAGCATGTCAAACACCACACAGAATTGCGGGCTCTTAAAAATTACGCCGTTCTCAATAAACCAACTTTTAGAAAATTAGTTTTTAAAAATACACGATGAATATTTATTCCAGCGACGGTCGTTCTTTCAGCCAATCAAAACTGCGGATAGAAATGAGTCGAATGATAAATATATATATTTCACGACCCTTTGACCGTTGGATCAAAGCACTTTTATCGCAAGGTAACAGGAATACAAGATAACTAAAGAATCGTACAACTAATTCACTTAAATAATCCAACGCCTTAGGATGTCCTAGTGCCCTGGGCCCAGTTGTTCGAAAGGCGATTAGCGCTAATCCAGGATTAAATCTTAAGAAAACTATTGACGCTAATCCAGGATTAGCACTAATCTCCTTTCGAACAACCGGCCCCTGGAGTCAATCAAGAAAACGTACCATTTGGAGCATAGTTAAATACCCCCTCCCCGGGCGGTTTTAAAAATCCATGGGGGAGGGGTACGCATGACACAAACTAACCAAGTCTGCCTTAACTAGGCCCGCCTAAAACATTTACAATTGAAGATCGAGCAACTCCTCTCACCGTCTACGTGGGTGCAACGTTTTCAAGTAAAATAGCTGGTTACTTAACACGCATTTTGTTGGATGAAGTACTTGGTTACGGGAATGTGACATTAGTTCGCAACTCGTCACCAGGACCTCTGACCGTAACGGGAATGAACGCCTATGTAATAACAAAGTGCTATAACAACAGGTAGGTCATACATACATAGGAATGTTTCAAGTAGGTCACACAACATGCCGGCTTAATTAAGGCATTTACTTGATGTACAGTCTACCAGAGTCTAACAGCTCCACCCTCACCCCCAGGGCCCTCTCTTCTCGCTATTTTCAAAATGGCGGACGCTCGAGAGTAGAGGGACCTGGGGGAAGAGGTTGATAGTCTTGATACGGCTTCGTTTCCGAGTTGTTTAGACACCTTTGTACTCCTCGATGAAAAGATGGATTTGCGCGATATACTAACACACTAACTCCTCATGATTGTAAGCTGCTCGTAGGCGCCTTCATATGCAGCCCGAAGAAGTCCTCCACCGGTTGTAAAGCGCATTGAAACATAAGAACCGACATTTACTTTTATTTTATTTTTATATGAAATTCAATTCTGGGCCCGGTTGTTCGAAAGCAGGTTAACGTTAACCCAGGCCGTTAAATATCAAATATAGCCGGAATAGCTATATTTATCCCTGGGTTAGTGTTAACCCGCTTTCCAACAACCGGGCCCTGGCGATATATATATTTTAACTGCAGTTGAATCTCCCGTAAGCGACCACCCAAAATGTCAAGTGTTGTGCATGGTCGCTATACGAGAGGCGGTCGCTTATGAGAGTTTCCAACTATAATGATTTGACTTGGAACTGAACTTTTGGTATTTTGGAAAACTGATCGCTTAATAAGAGAGGTGGTCGCTTACGAGAGTGGTCGCAACTGGAGGTTCAACTGTATGTCACTGTCGTTGTTTGTGTTCAAATGTTATATTTAATTAATGTACCTATTTGCAGTGTCCATTGCATTTCCCCCGCGGTCATATTCCCAGCAGTCTGGGTACCAATCAACCATCAGCCATTGCGATACAGCGTTCATAAAGGACTGGCAGACTATGGATCACATGACTTGACGGCAAGGTAACCTAAGGACATCGATATATTGTTAATCAAACGGTCCGTGTGGCCAACTCGTGGATAGAGTCGTTTTCGTATGAGTGGGAAGTAGTTTCATTTATCTCACCAACCATTTTATATCTATTCTCAGTTATGGCTGGTACGTCTCAACTATGTTTGCACAGAAGATGTGGAAAGCTCACAGAATCCCTGCTGACCACTGGCGTGGACTCCAGGTAGCCGAGGTGGTGGCGAAGCTATTGAGTGCAGTCGAACTGAAGTCTGTCCATGAGCAGTGCAGTGGGTGTGTGTCCCGTGTGTTCTATCCCAAGATATGTGATCCCAGTCATGGCGGAGAAGTTAGTTTATGTGCTCTACTAATAGCACAGAATCGAGGTAAAAGTCGAGGTGATGCCTTTGTTTATAGAGGGTCAGACAAGGAATGAAGGATGGAAGGAGGGAAGAAAGGGAAAGGGGGTAAGACAGAAGGAAAATGAGGGACGAAAAGAGCCTGCGGGGAGGGAGGGAGTCGACGGGAATGTGAAAAGGGACAACAAGAAAGAATGTCTCGTCTTTTCCTGAGATTCCCAAAACTTCAATTTTGAAATGTTTGTACTTTCTGTCGTCAGGGAGCTGCAATTCAGACATGGAGAGTCAGATTGAGTCCCTCAGATTGCGGGTTGTTATCGCATGGCTGAATACAAAACCAGATTCTTTAGTAATGACGTATGAATCACGTGAGAAACCCGTGCTATTCGCAGCCTTTGAACCTGACACTTTGACTACATCCGGGAAATTTACGAGGATACAATTTCATAAGTGCAAGTAAGTCAAAGAATAGTAACTCCCGTGATTCACTGGGGGCACAGCTTTGCTACTCATTCAAGGGTCACTAGCGTTTTAGCTGCTTCAATAAAGTTGGAAGCCCACGAGACAAGACCGAAAAGGACCATGGGAAATGTTAAAGAGCTACGAATGCCCTTTTGTCGTACTGGTGACCAGCGGTGACTCTACTGACACTAGTTGATGTGTGTTTACAATGAAGTTAGCATCAATGCATTTTCTTTGTATAGAAAGCAAATAATTAATAAACATTACCCATGATCCCTTTCGGTCTTGTTGAGTAGTTGTGAGCCTTTTTCACTGACAACCTTTTTTGAAATAGGTGTAGATAAACTTGTCATATCTTGTTTTCTTGCCTCTAAATGATGGGCACGCACTAATATATCAAACAAATAATATATATATTTTATTGATAACTGGACAGTTTGTGATAGAATCGTATCGATAGCAATGCTTCATTTGTCTTAGTTCACAGTCGCCCCAGCAAAACCCCTTACCCTGCCCTACTTGGAACTGCTATTGTCCGTCCACGTACGAAGTGCGAAAGTTTGCATGGAACTATCTCAAGTCAAAGTATGACGACATTCTTCATTTACTCACTCGAATTCAGTTGCAACGAAATCATGTATCACAGATGGTACAACGTGCTAGGGAACAAAACATGAGTAAAGCCGTCTGTGATTGGCTAGTCCAGAACAATAGGGTATGGTTACCATGGATACCAACAAGAAACGTGACCAAGAAAAATATCTACCTAGGTGGCATGTTTCCCAGTTTGACCGGGCCGGAAGCCGTTTGGTCAAGTCCTGGTGACGAGCTTGGCGCCGTCATGGCCATCGAGAGCGTCAACAGAGACACTGCTGTACTTAAAGACTATGAGCTCAAGATCCTAATCGTTGGTACCCAGTGCCGCCGTGAGCTTGTACTTAATGCATACATTACATACCTGAATAGTGACCCGTCACGCAAGGTAGTCGGGATACTAGGTCCTGCTTGTAGTAAGCCAACGATGCCCATCGCTGCGGTGTCACGCTATCATAATATGATCGTCATGGGTTACGGAGCCGATGACGTCTCTCTGTCCGACAGGGAAAGGTACCCATACTACTTCCGCACTGCTCCGAGTGTAGATGAATTCAAGTTTGCGTACGCAGCCCTGTTTGATAAATTCAAATGGAAACGTTGCGTTACTCTACGTGACACAAGGTATCCAGCAACTACGGTTGTGTCACGCACGGAGTATTTGAACAAGCATGGGATTGATGTTTTGTCACGCGAGATACCAACCGAGAAGGAACTGGATGCTAGGGCTTACGTCAGCAGTGTCAAGAAAAGTGGACAGACGATCATCATATTGAACGCCTACCCACCAGCCACTAGGGCCATCATTTGCGAGGCGTACATACAGGTGCATAAACACTCATAACCCAATAACTATTGTATCAATCAACATATTGAACGCCTACCCCCCTCCCCCCGACGTGTTTTGAAACAGCAGTATTAAAAATGGTAAAGGATGATATTTAGCGTAAGTATCCATTCACTCGAAAGTGTTCCCTCTACTCTCTCCCTCCATCAGTGCTCCATCCCAGTGAGCTACACGTATGAGAGGGGAGTGGAAATAAGTATGAGAGGTCATGGAGAATTGAACTGGACACCTCTCGTTTAGAAGGCCGCGCAATAACTAACTAAACTATTCATTCACTCACTGAGAATGCATGGGCAACAGTGCCAGTTTACATTTGACGAGCAACACGTCTCGTTGAACCATCGTAGTTTGCAAAGACACTACTCCATGTACTAGATATTTGTTTTCGACAGAATCTCCAGCCTTCTAAAGGGTATGTTTGGTTCTTACTTGGGTGGTTGGACCAAGACTGGTGGGACACAGACAAATACAACGGTAACGCGTACGCGTCTACGGAACGTGTACCCTGTAGCAGTAAAGAGATGAAGAAATTTGTCGACCAAGGCTACTTCAGCCTTTCTGGTTCATTTTATGGTGACGACAATGAGGTGATGGCAGGAGGGGGAACCGTCAAGGCATGGAAGGACGATTACTCTCAGAGAGCTTTTCAGAAGGTGAAATAAGTAGATGACCTATAAAGGACTCTATGTAATGATATACTCTTCCAACTCTCAGAGAGCTTTTCAGAAGGTGAAATAAGTAGATGACCTAAAGGACTTATGTAATGATATACTCTTCCAACTCTCAGAGAGCTTTTCAGAAGGTGAAATAAGTAGATGACCTAAAGGACTTATGTAATGATATACTCTTCCAAAAAAGGAACGCATCAAGATCTTTTGAATACAAGCATCAAGAGTTCCAGACTTTCGGTACGCACGCAACGCATTATGTAGCCTGCGTAGCTGGCCCTGGAGAGGAGGTAATTGGGGAGGAGGAGGGGAGGGGAGAGGGAGGGGATTGGGGAGAGGAAGAGGAGGAGGAAGCCGGCCACGCAGGCTACACATTATGAGAAAAGTGAGCACCAATTCTAGACACAGGAAGCCCAAGCTATGTTTTTGCTCACTTGGTGCTCACTTTTCCTTTGTAATAATCTCACAATGCATTGCGCGCGTACCGGAAGTCTGGAACTCTTGATGCTTGTATACCGTTGCAATAAACAGCTAATCTGTGCGCTTTTTTGAAGAGCTCGTCCAAAAAAAGTAGTAACGACAGAACATGGTTTGAATATTGTAGCAACACAGAGGAATCTGATGCACGGACTAAAAAGAAGAATCAAAGACAGTGGTGTGAGATCGGTCATAAACAATCGAACCAAAACCCTGACAATGTCTTTGGCTGTAAGCAGCCATTTTGGATAAATATATATTTCACGAGTCATGATGAGGACGCAGTGATTAGTTAGCAAAGGATCAATACTCCAGTTTCACGTTGTTTAGAGATGACCGCTGTCCTTGACAAAAGACGCATTTGTACAGGCTTAGCCTCGATTCAGAAACCACTCCATGGAATTCAAAAATGTTTTTATTATTTTATGTCAACATTTTTTCGTGTTCTTGTTGATATTTGTGAATAATTTACACTGACTCGAGGCTAACCCTGTACAAATGCATCTGATGTCAATAAGTACAGCGGTTTTACAGCGGGATCTGTGAACGCGAAAAGGGACTATTACACCGCATGTATTCAATTACTATTGTTTTTCAGAGCATCCATCCATCAGAGTACGCTTCACTGGCGTACGATGCTGTTTGGACCTACGCCCTCGCTCTGGATAAGCTACTAAAGAATTCATCAGACGCAGTGGATCACATTTTTCATGGTAAAACGTCAAGGTACAGTTTTTCTCGGTAGAGTGAAGCGTCCGCCATTTTGAAGAAACCAAGCGATGCACGATGGGAGACAGTGGGAAAATGCACGCTCTTGGCCGGTCGATATTTCGTGTAAATTGTGTGCAAATGTGGTCAGGTCTTCGTGTAGCTGCACAAAAGTCCTGGTTATTGTTCTATTGTCGTTCTATGTATTGATTTTACATAAAGAACAATGGCCAGGACAATTTGTACAGCTACATGAAGACCTTGCCGTAAATGTCCAAGACCATGTAAATTTCATTTATACGAATTTTACACACAATTTCGCGCGCTCACGTTTCGCCATGCTCGAGAGTCCTGCGGTGCTCTTCAGCGCGGGCTCGGATGAAACGTCACCGCTAGACTCTCGAGCAAGACGTTTGGCCGGTGTAAATTTTACACACAATTTACATACAACTTACACAAATTATCACCGCCCAAAAGCGTTCGTTTTTCCAGTGACACGGCGAAGTAGACTGTGGATGAGGCTAATAACATGTTTTCCCGTGAATCTCATTCATTTCATTTCAGTTTATTTCGAGAGTTTATCCAACAAACGCACTTCGTTGGAGTCTCTGGACTCGTTCATTTTCGCAATGGCGACAGACTGTCCAACATCAACATCAAGCAAAACTTTGCAACAACGTCGACAATGATTGGTCGCTTTGTCCCTGTAACTTCTCAACACCATGTCTACAAAGGACGTTTACAGTTGGAGGAGACGTCGATCACATGGTCAAGTGGAATGGTTCCCAGGGACAGCTTAACAGGTACGGTTACTAAGCCGGTCAATAATCAAAAAGACGAGGGTAAACGGCGCACCTTCGAGCGCTTTACACATGCGCCCTTGGCTCGGGAGATTGGGCAACCACTTCCCGCGTTTCGAAGTACAACACATTGTAGTTTTACCTTTTATATCCAGAGAGAAATTGATTGCTGACGTGTTACGGCTCAGCACTATAGATGTTCCATTTCAAAGCAATGCTCGTACAAGTACACGTTACATAATGTATTGTAGCGTTGATAGCGTTGATTTAGTGTTGAAGCTTTTTCACAAATGAAGCATCTTACGGGATGAAGGCCGACACTGCAATGATGCTGCTTGATTTTTCTTTGTGATTTCTTTTTGTAGTGAAAGGAGAGTCATCAGTGACATGCGCTGTTGAGTCGTTGAGAAATGCGCTGGGTGTCAGCTGTGCAGTGGCGGGACTGGTGGCTGGTGTTATAGGTATGGCTTATTATATATGTATTTACGTGAACATTATGTACATATGATACAATCTTAACGAAGCGGAGTTACTGTGAATACGTTTACGTTACCCTGGATTACGTGACGTTACCGTGGATTACGTAACGTTACCCTGAATTATATTGTGTCACCCTGAATGCGTTTACGTTACCCTGGATTACGAAACGTTACCGTGGATTACGTAACGTTACCCTGAATTATGTTGTGTTGCCCGCCTGAATGCGTTTATGTTACCCTGGATTACGTAACGTTACCCTGAATTATGTTATGTTATGAATGCGTTTACGTTACCCTGGATTAAATTGTTAAATTGTTAAATTAAAGACGTTACGTTACCCTGAAGAGATTACGTTACCCTACACGTTTTCGTATCAAATATAATTTGGGACCCAAAATGGATTTACCATAGTGACATACAATGCAAGTATTTGTTCTGGTTTCAGCCCTTGTCCTCATCTCCACCGTCCTTTGTCTTGTTTGCTGGATTCTCAAAGGAAGGTATGAACGGTTTTCTTCATCAAAGTTTCTTGCTTTCATTTTGTTGTTGCTGGAAAGATGTTGTTCGTTTCCTTTCTCTCCCTTATTTGGTAACGTACAAAACTCCATATTTGGTATGTTGTCTGGAGCTCCCAGTTCACGGCTAGCGATGGCCGGACACCAGTCTTCTTCCAAATGGCGCAACCTGAATGACACACAATTTTTTTTTTAATTTTGTAACTTCAAATATATATAATATATATTTTCGAATAACTTTTAACTGTTTCGAGGAGTTTCTTATATTATATATTTCCTTTTATTTTTTCGTCGAATGTCTAGATACTCGTCCAAATATCGCATCATCAAAACACGCCTCAATCAGCTTGGTCTACTTGATGCCCAGACCGCCTCGGCAATCTTTGCTCTAGATGCCTGGGAGTTATCACGTGACACGATTGTCTTGAACCGAAAACTTGGCGAAGGAGCTTTTGGTGCAGTGTTTGGAGGAGAGGGGTTTGGTATTGAGAACCAGGCCCCCTCGATTTGTGTTGCCGTGAAGACGCTGAAGACTGATGCAACAGCGGAAGAAAAGGTTCATAGTCCATGAAGATAAACGTTAAGTTTAAAGAAACTAGTGAAATGGTTAAAGGAAAACAACCAATCCATACAGAGTCGAAAATAAATGACCAGGCGTTCCTCGTTTGGGATGAGGAAGGAGAAACGCATGCTATACCAAAGCAATTATTACCCTTGTGTGGCCATTACAAAACGATATTGAATATGCGTGCAAGTTATATATATATTGTCCAGTTACCACACATATGAGCTCTTGACAAGTTGATTTTAAGCTTTTTTCTTTGTCGTTTCCACAGTTTGAGTTTCTCGGCGAAGCAGACACGATGAAGCACTTTTCACACGAGAACATCGTACGATTGTTCGGTGTTTGTACAACGACAGAGCCTGCTTTTATTGTAATGGAATTAATGATTCACGGTGAGTGCAGTATATTATACACCTATTCCAAATATCGTTGTCCGGCCGAAAGCAACAAGCAAGAAGCTGACGACCGCAAAGGACTTTGGGAATCTCCTAATTAATTTATTTATCCGTGGTACTTGAGAAGTTATCCCTATACAGGGGCGTAGCGTGCTTTTTTCCCAATGTACGCACATAGCGACGAGCACCGAAGGCGTGAGTTTCTAGGGGGGTGAGGGGGCATGCCCCCCCTGAAAATTTAGAAATCTAGAGCCTTGGAAATACCATTTTCTTCGTTTTCCAGCGGACTTTCTCGCTACATAAATACATAGTAAAATGCATTTATCACTCAGTTTTATGGGGGGATTTATGTAAAGGTTATATAAAGGATTTATGTAAAGGATGTGTTAAGGATTTATGTAAAGGTTGAGTGAAGGATTTATGTAAAGGTTATATAAAGGATTTATGTAAAGGATGTGTTAAGGATTTATGTAAAGGTTGAGTGAAGGATTTATGTATAGGTTGTGTAAAGGATTTTTGTAGTTGTGTAAAGGATTTATGTAAATTAAAGGTTGTGTAAAGGATTTTTGTAAAGGTTGTGTAAAGGATTTATGTAAACGGCTTATATACCGCTACCGCTATATATAGCGATATAACAACCCGAGGCGAAGCCAGTTTTTTGGTATTTATTTTGTTTGAGACTAACTACAATCATCATTATACATGCCTACAATGACTGACTGAAAGGGGAAATTTATTGGGGACACAATCTGACGAGCGGTGAAGGCGCGAGCTCGTAGGGGGATGCGAAGGCATGCTCCCCGAAAAATTTTGAGGTATAGGGTCTCCAAAATAGCATTTTCCTGCCTTCTGTGAGTAGTTTGCAGCAAGTAATCTGCCGTGAGCTGTTAAGATTTTGTCTTAGATTTCATTTTATTTTAAATATTTTTATGTTTTTTTATAATATATATATTTTAAGGATTTTAAATTGTACGCTAGTGCGTACGTGCGTATATGCACGCTACGCCCCTGCTATACGAGCGTTGAATAGCAATCATTTGGAACTATTCGTCCATTTGAAAATGCATGTTGTTAAAATATCTACGGATGAATAAATGAATAAGGAGAAAGTCCCAATGCCCTTTGCTTGTTGCTTTCGGCCCGGACAACGATATTTGGACTAGGTGTATACAGAAGATATTTGGAACAACACAGAGGTGTCTGTTCGTTCTTAGTTTGAATTAATTTATGGCCTGGAGTGGCGAATACCATTGATGGCACGAGCTTTAAACATGGGGGAGGGGAGGCTAGGGAAGTAACTGTGTAGATTGCATGCGCAGAGAAGCACAACATCAACATAGTTTCCATGTCTTTTGAAGGCACATCATCATCATCATCATCATCATCACTAACCTCATCGTTTTCATCATTCTAATTGCTATCATCATCATCATCATCATTATCGACATCACTATCACGATGTGCTAACACCGCCACCAGGCAAATCTTCATCATTTCAATCTTATACTGATATTTTATCGTCAGGTGATCTAAAGAGTTTTCTTCTTGCAAGACGACGATTAATAGATCTACACGGAACCCCCGAGGTACAACAATTAGTTGCCTTAGCCCCTGTATATGTATAGATCTACACGGAACCCCCGAGGTACAACAATTTAGTTGCCTTAGCCCCTTGTATATGAGATCTACACGGAACCCCCGAGGTACAACAATTTAGTTGCCTTAGCCCCTTGTATATGAGATCTACACGGAACCCCCGAGGTACAACAATTTAGTTGCCTTAGCCCCCCTTGTATATGTATAGATCTACACGGAACCCCCGAGGTACAACAATTTAGTTGCCTTAGCCCCTTGTATATGTATAGATCTACACGGAACCCCCGAGGTACAACAATTTAGTTGCCTTATCCCCTTGTATATGTATAGATCTACACGGAACCCCCGAGGTACAACAATTTAGTTGCCTTAGCCCCCCTTGTATATGTATAGATAGATCTACACGGAACCCCCGAGGTACAACAATTTAGTTGCCTTAGCCCCCCTTGTATATGTATAGATCTACACGGAACCCCCGAGGTACAACAATTTAGTTGCCTTAGCCCCCCTTTTATATGTATAGATCTACACGGAACCCCCGAGGTACAACAATTTAGTTGCCTTGTATGTTTGATCGAGACGTTCACTACTTGACCCCTCCCTCCCACAGGCTGAAGAAGTAACATCGTCTAACCTTACAAAGATGGCGCTCGATATCGCTAAAGGACTGAAGTATTTATGTCAGAAGAAATACGTACACAGGTTTGTTGTCCTTAGAAACAGTAGTAGAACCTTGGTCGACATTAGAGTCGTTTTCTTATGAGTTGGAAGTAGTTACGGTACGGTTCGTGCCGTGCCGTGCGGTGACCAAGCATTCTGATTGGTTGAGCGATGATTTTGCGCGCTGTGATTGGTTGCCGAATAAATGTCTTCGTTTCCGTACCGTGACTTACCGTAGAGCGTGCGGGAAAATATATTGGGCTCCCTGTGGAATCGCCTTCGTTCACGTTGACTACCGTATTGTATACAACCCACCTCAATGGCTTTTGTTGGAATTCTATTGATCCTTCGCCTAAACCTTTACCCATCATTTGACAATGTACTTGTGTTTTTTCTTCAGAGATCTCGCTCTGCGTAACTGTATGGTTGGTCTTGGTAACGTCATAAAGATTGGAGACTTTGGTCTGGCGAGACAATTGAACATAAAGGATTATTATCGCTTCGAACGCAAAGGTTAGTGACACCCAGCAGCATTGACAATTATTATCATAAGCCAGGAGCTCATTTAATAAGCCTGGTTTTCACTAGCGACGCAAGCACGAAGGCCTTCTATCACTGTGAAAACAGACCCGACGAAAGCCCAAGAGGCCTTCCATCACTGTGAAAACGAGATTGTCGCAAGCACGAAGGCCTTCTATCACTGTGAAAACAGACCCGACGCAAGCCCAAGAGGCCTTCTATCACTGTGAAAACGAGATTGTCGCAAGCACGAAGGCCTTCTATCACTGTGAAAACAGACCCGACGCAAGCCCAAGAGGCCTTCTATCACTGTGAAAACGAGATTGTCGCAAGCACAAGAGGCCTTCTATCACTGTGAAAACGAGATTGTCGCAAGCACAAGAGGCCTTCTATCACTGTGAAAACGAGATTGTCGCAAGCACAAGAGGCCTTCTATCACTGTGAAAACGAGATTGACGCAAGCACGAAGGCCTTCTATCACTGTGAAAACGAGATTGTCGCAAGCACAAGAGGCCTTCTATCACTGTGAAAACGAGATTGACGCAAGCACGAAGGCCTTCTATCACTGTGAAAACGAGATTGACGCAAGCACGAAAGGCCTTCTATCACTGTGAAAACGAGATTGACGCAAGCACGAAGGCCTTCTATCACTGTGAAAACGAGATTGACGCAAGCACGAAAGGCCTTCTATCACTGTGAAAACGAGATTGACGCAAGCACGAAGGCCTTCTATCACTGTGAAAACAGACCCGACGCAAGCCCAAGAGGCCTTCTATCACTGTGAAAACGAGATTGTCGCAAGCACGAAGGCCTTCTATCACTGTGAAAACAGACCCGACGCAAGCCCAAGAGGCCTTCTATCACTGTGAAAACGAGATTGTCGCAAGCACAAGAGGCCTTCTATCACTGTGAAAACGAGATTGACGCAAGCACGAAAGGCCTTCTATCACTGTGAAAACGAGATTGACGCAAGCACGAAAGGCCTTCTATCACTGTAAAAACGAGATTGACGCAAGCACGAAGGCCTTCTATCACTGTGAAAACGAGATTGACGCAAGCACAAGAGGCCATGTCACTGTGAAAACAGACCCGACGCAAGCCCAAGAGGCCTTCTATCACTGTGAAAACGAGATTGTCGCAAGCACGAAGGCCTTCTATCACTGTGAAAACAGACCCGACGCAAGCCCAAGAGGCCTTCTATCACTGTGAAAACGAGATTGACGCAAGCACAAGAGGCCATGTCACTGTGAAAACGAGATTGACGCAAGCCCAAGAGGCCTTCTATCACTGTGAAAACGAGATTGACGCAAGCCCAAGAGGCCATGTCACTGTGAAAACAGACCCGACGCAAGCCCAAGAGGCCTTCTATCACTGTGAAAACGAGATTGTCGCAAGCACGAAGGCCTTCTATCACTGTGAAAACAGACCCGACGCAAGCCCAAGAGGCCTTCTATCACTGTGAAAACGAGATTGACGCAAGCACAAGAGGCCATGTCACTGTGAAAACGAGATTGACGCAAGCCCAAGAGGCCTTCTATCACTGTGAAAACGAGATTGACGCAAGCCCAAGAGGCCATGTCACTGTGAAAACAGACCCGACGCAAGCCCAAGAGGCCTTATGTCACTGTGAAAACGAGATTGTCGCAAGCACAAGAGGCCTTATGTCACTGTGAAAACGAGATTGACGCAAGCCCAAGAGGCCTTATGTCACTGTGAAAACGAGATTGACGCAAGCCCAAGAGGCCTTATGTCACTGTGAAAACAAGATTGACGCAAGCCCAAGAGGCCTTATGTCACTGTGAAAACGAGATTGACGCAAGCCCAAGAGGCCATGTCACTGTGAAAACAGACCCGACGCAAGCCCAAGAGGCCTTATGTCACTGTGAAAACGAGATTGTCGCAAGCACAAGAGGCCATGTCACTGTGAAAACAGACCCGACGCAAGCCCAAGAGGCCTTATGTCACTGTGAAAAAACGAGATTGACGCAAGCCCAAGAGGCTATGTCACTGTGAAAAACAGACCCGACGCAAGCCCAAGAGGCCTTATGTCACTGTGAAAACGAGATTGACGCAAGCCCAAGGGGCCATATGTCACTGTGAAAACGAGATTGACGCAAGCCCAAGAGGCCTTATGTCTGTGAAAACGAGATTGACGCAAGCCCAAGAGGCCTTATGTCACTGTGAAAACAGACCCGGCACAAGCCCAAGAGGCCTTATGTCACTGTGAAAACAGACCCGGCACAAGCCCAATAGGCCTTATGTCACTGTGAAAACGAGATTGACGCAAGCCCAAGAGGCCTTATGTCACTGTGAAAACGAGATTGACGCAAGCCCAAGAGGCCTTATGTCTGTGAAAACGAGATTGACGCAAGCCCAAGAGGCCTTATGTCACTGTGAAAACAGACCCGACGCAAGCCCAAGAGGCCTTATGTCACTGTGAAAACGAGATTGACGCAAGCCCAAGAGGCCTTATGTCACTGTGAAAACAGACCCGACGCAAGCCCAAGAGGCCTTATGTCACTGTGAAAACGAGATTGACGCAAGCCCAAGAGGCCTTATGTCACTGTGAAAACGAGATTGACGCAAGCCCAAGAGGCCTTATGTCACTGTGAAAACAGACCCGACGCAAGCCCAAGAGGCCTTATGTCACTGTGAAAACGAGATTGACGCAAGCCCAAGAGGCCTTATGTCACTGTGAAAACGAGATTGACGCAAGCCCAAGAGGCCTTATGTCACTGTGAAAACGAGATTGACGCAAGCCCAAGAGGCCTTATGTCACTGTGAAAACAGACCCGACGCTAGCCCAAGAGGCCTTATGTCACTGTGAAAACAGACCCGACGCAAGCCCAAGAGGCGTTATGTCACTGTGAAAACGGGCCCAAACGCAAGCACAAGAAACAAGCTTTTCTTCATTTATTTGTACTTGGCTTCTGCTTGCACCGAGTGGGACAACGCCTGTTCTAAGCGAGGCTTTGAATATAGAGTGAAGACTTATCTGGAAAATAAAAATAAAATAAAACCAGGCCTCCTTAGCGATAGCTCGCAAGTATATAACCCTGGGTACCAGAGCCGGCGGGTCCTGTGAGGGGATTGGAGGTAAGGTATATACAATATATACAATTCAAATAGGTACTCTCCAAATAAGAAATGATTTCTATTTAGGTGCTCTACCGATAAGATGGATGGCACCAGAGTCCATTAGCGAGGGTCTATTCACTACCCAATCAGATGTCTGGTCTTTTGGGGTCGCTTTATGGGAACTAGCAACATTTGGTGGATTTCCCTACCAGGGTGCTTCCAACCAGGTCGTACTGGAGTACGTCAAAGATGGAAATATATTGGAAATACCACAGCACAGCTCTGAACCAATGTAAGTCACATGGTCCCTATTTATTCCTTATTGGTAGCATTTTAATTTCCATATATTTGGTAGCAAAAGTCCATATTTGGTAGCAAAAGTCCATATTTGGTAGCAAAAGTCCATATTTGGTAGCAAAAGGCCATATTTGGTAGCAAAAGGCCATATTTGGTAGTAAAAGTCCATATTTGGTAAGTCCATATTTGGTAGTAAAAATCCATATATGGTAGCAAAAGTCCATATTTGGTAGCAAAAGTCCATATTTGGTAGCAAAAGTCCATATTTGGTAGCAAAAGTCCATATTTGGTAGATAGCTATTAATCTGCCTGTTCATATGTGATTGCTTTATCTTATCAGGGCATCTTTGCTTCGTATGTGTTGGCGGTTTGATTATCTGGATCGCCCTACGCCATATAGTGTCGTGCAGATGCTCACCGAAAACCCAGAACTTGTCAACGCATGCGTAGAAGTGCCTCCAACAACTGTCACAGACAACAGTACCGGGCGATTTTATGTACCAAACACGTTTGCCCATGGGCGAAACAGCCGAATGTCCAGGACACCCTCTGTGAGCTCTCAATTGTCGGAACGACTTCGGGTTTCTGTGTCTGGGTTCGCCAGAGAGTCGTCATCACTTTCGTCCAAAAGACCCGTGGGGACCAGTGGTAGTGGAGCGCAGAGCCCTGGGACGAGGAAGACGTCGTTCTTTTTCAAGCTCTAAAAAACCGCACTGGAATCCAATGTTTAATTTGTAAATAAAATTCCTTCTGATTTTAAGCTAAACTTGTATTTTTGAAATTCTGAAGGGTCGATGGACGATGGCATATTCAAGGACAAAGTTAACTGTATTGAAGGGATAATGGTTACGGAGTAAATGTAGCAATAGTCAACTAATTTAACATACAATTCCGGGGGAGCAAGCAACTCCAATAATAATAATATAAATTATCGCACATACTATACAACTCCTCACCCCGATACTGTCCACCGTGGTACGGTATAGTAGTTGTTCATCATAATGCAGTTTTACTTTCAAACTGAGTACAAATGTGAATCATAAAAATCCAATAACAGAAAACATCATTTGGCTCTCCGAGTCTGATGGTTAACAATCGGTTGTGAACAGTCAAGCTGTATCCCCCCTGGGAATTATTCACTTGAACCAGAGAAGCACAATATCAAATCATTAAGTTGCTCTATTTGTCTGGAATGATACTTCGTAGTAAAACTACACTATCTAAACCCATCTACAATGACAGCGGATTTTTAGGGAGTATCCATTTCCCTGGGAAATATAAGACTTGAAGTAAACACATTCGACCGATTATATGAATATTTGTTGATTGAACGAATGAAAGATTTGACGCGTTGTTAGTTGGACTTGTGAAGCAGAACAGTCACTTTCAAGTGCGTCTCAGACTGGAACTAATTCTCCGTCTATTGTCCTCATTGTCGGCATAAGAAACACTACTTCAGTTCACACTGATCTCTCTTCAAAACTGATATGAGATCGAGAAACACGCCGTTTCGTGGTAAAAACAATTATTGATGTACTCGTGTACAGTCACTGTCTAGATATTTCTAACAAAAATCTATATATGTTTGAACATTTAATATGAGATCTATTTCAACATATTTACTCATAGTTACATAACCACTTAGGCATAAGACATATATTATTGGTCGTATATGTACGCATAATGATCCTGCATGCCTTTTTAACGAATTCCTTCTCATCCATATCGGTCTCCCTTGCAGAAGATATTCCGTTTTTCCTCAACATAAATCGGAAGAAAGTCTCACAAAATACAGTTACTGAAGAATCAAATAAATGTTCAAAAACATCAAATAATTATTATAAAATAATTATTGATGTACTCGTGTACAGTCAATGTCTAGATATTTCTAACAAAAATCTATATATGTTTGAAGATTTAATTCCTTTACATCGGTCTCCTTTGCAGAAGATATTCCGTTTTTCCTCAACATAAATCGGAAGAAAGTCTCACAAAATACAGTTACTGAAGAATCAAATAAATGTTCAAAAACATCTTCATGTAATGATTGATAAAGTGTTGTTTTGTACGTAGTTTTTCATGCTTATCGTCTCGTTATTAGGAATCAAATCATGAATTTGGTGACAATGTTTTACCAGGTAACTGACAATCATTTTAATCGACAAGATTGTAATATTGAAAACTGCATCACTGACTTGACGTCTTTGAAGCCATTGAACTTTGAATTTGAAATCTATGGAATATTTACGGTAGATATAGATGTATAGGTAACTAACTCCATGAGACACCCTTTGTCATTGATAATGCTATCGTATGGTTGATGGATTCATGACTGGTGCTAATTTAACGACGAAAGCAAACACATTTTATAGCATCTTTTTCAATGAGGGTTAATGTTTATCATGTAATTTCAAAACTCATAGGACAAAACAATGATTATCATAGCTGGAAAGAGCTCGTTGAAATGAGTAAAAATATGAAGTTTGGAAAAGATCGCATCACAAATATATAAATTTTCAAAAATCGAAATTTTGTATGAAAACCTTTGGAAATTTACGCTGGTAGGTAACTCTTGCCTCCAACAAATGTTTTGTCATTTTTTTGTCCTATGTCTCCTATAAGTTTTGAAATTTACGTGATAAACCCTCATTGCAATTTATATTCAAATAACATTATCGATGTGATCTTTGGGCTTAGAGCCTAGATCTATGTAGCCTCCCCCGTAGATCTTTTTTAGGTGTTCTTTTCCTCCGTCTCTCTCCCACGCTAAGATCTATAAGCATTTGTACATGAGTTGTCTTAGCATTTCCCAATTACGATAGTTTAGTTAATTAACAATTATTTCATCGGCGCTTTTCATCGTTGAGAATGACAGCTGTGGGAACGGTGGAACACTACACTCTGTCTACACCCCCTCTTGTACACGGTTCTTAATTCAAGCTTGTCGTGTCTATTGATTTTCCAAGTTCAAAAATATTGGTCATTAGTTACGGTCAGTGACTAATCTCTCGATTAACTGAATCTCGATCGAAGTTTCAGCGGTGTTTCTTGACCATCTTCTCACTTGCAATGGTTCCTCCTCAGACTTATTGTTTCCCTGGTTTCTTTCATTTTTGGATGAAGAGGGAGAAGTTATACAGAGAATATTTTCTTTGTAAAGAATTAAGAGGTACGGCCTTCAACAACCAGCTACCGCACCCTTTCCCTGCTTCACACGGGGTGGAGCTAATTAGTTGAATATGGGAAAGTATCTACATGCTCGTCTTACTGCAGAACTTTTATACCTTAATTAATAATAATAATAACTATAGCTTAATCATGTTGATATGTAGAACATATTGATATCACTAATGGCTACAATGAGCCATTATCGATGACATTGATTGTTTCCCCAAAGGCTATTTGGGCTAGTTGTCCAAAGGCAGCCACTTAATGCCGGCCGTGCATGCAGAACATGCCACGTTTTTGTGATATTGTTCGAGTGTCATGTTCTTAAAAGTGGCGCACGAACAAGTCCATTCACTCAGTTGTCTCTTAACCGTTGAAGAGATAGCAGTACAAATCGACAACCACAAGGTGACTGAAGCGTCTCACAATCTTTGAAGTAAGTAATCTTTGATTTCTTTAACAGCTAGCTTCTTTATACTATAAAAAGTGAGTTAAAATATACTGGAATTCAAAGTAGGAAATCTTCAGTGATACTTGGAAATTGTATTGTGAATCGAAACTTAGTACTCTATTAAATTACGCACCTATACTGGTGATGATGCTGATTGCATGCTGAAATGGCGCTACGTGTTTCAGTGTACATATAATAATTTAATATTATTTCTCTAGTTTATATTAGCTCAAATACCATCGTGTAGAAATAAAAGGTATTGTATTTGTATTGTACATCATTTGTGACCCTGTTTCAGTTCTGTAAGGCTCGAAACCACGGCTGAGTGGGAGGCACATATTTGTCCCAGTTACATATGAGAGTATCCCCCGGGTGCTAAGTATTGTAATAGTAAGGTTTTCGGTGAGACTGTTAACTAATTGCAAGTATGATGAGGTTGACTGTGAACTCCAGTTGCTCCCATGACAGTTATATTACCTTGATAGAGTCGTTTTTCGTATGAGTGAGAAAGTTACCGCGCCGTCACCGCACCGCGCTTTGACGTGTTGAAAGAGTTTAATTGGATGAGATGCATCTGCACGCTTTTTGATTGGTTCAGAAAGGAAGCCATTGAGTGTCACGATACCGTAGGTTTCCCACTCATACGAAAAACCACTCTATTAACTATCGCCACGCAAGGGAAATATGTGAATGAAATCTCCTCCCACCACACTTCTCTGAGAGACGGATGTCTAGTTCAATCTAGAGTTCATCCTAGCATTTCTGAAGAATACTTAGCTTGTGCTTGACATACTTCTCAACTCAACTGGCTCTCTCCGATGTACTTGTGGGAGATGTTTAGTTCTATTCCACAAACATTGAAAACATCATCAGTCCATACTAAATAAGCTATCTATTTCATTTGCTTTTCACCAGAAGAGTCCCCTCGCCGCTCAGAAGAAATGTTGTCCAGTACAGGCTTCCGTTTGGTTCTCATCATCGCTTCTATGCTTCTACTGGTCTTCCAAGTCAGCGAAGGCGGTATAACACGTAGCAAGCAGTGCACATTTTCGGGTTATGTACCCGGTGGTGCTATTCCTTCGATGTCGGCAATAAAAATACAACCCAAAAAGTTCCAAGAAACAGTCATGGATAAAGCTCTTGCTTATTTTTACCAAGAAAACGGGCATTTCTGATAATACAATTGAAAACTGGCAAAGAAAACTGCCAAGATCTTTGAAAATGCACCGAAGGTTGGCGCAGTTATTGGAATCATTTCAGGAGTATTGGGCTTTCTCGACGACGAACCTGAACCAGACGAGGTGCTTAACAAGGCACTGACATCAGTTCTGCTCCTGCAAGATGAGATCAACGTGCGCCTGAATCAGATGCGAGATTACGTTGATGTCAAGGATTTGGAGTCTGAGAGAAGAGACATGACCAACACTTACAAAGAACTGTTTTGATCAATAAGTGGTCCAAGTGCGCTCGAAAAACCCACAAAAGAAGAAAACGCAGACCGATGCCAGCGAAGTGCAGAAGAAGACATCAGCAGTGCTCGCTTTCATTTCCAGCAAAAACAAACCATGAAAAACGCAAATGGTAAAACGGAAGTACAATCCTAATTTTTACGTACAGATATGTTGCCACCTGGCAGTGGATGAAAAAATACGCTGGAAGCCACGTCTGGGCTCCCACACACTACGATGTGAAACTTCTCGAGTCTGGTCTCATTGGATTCCGTGACTACGCCTCCCTTCACTTGCTGTCTCTAGCAACCCTGGCAGCAACATACAAAGACCGAAAAAGGAAAAAAGTCAAGAGGCGTGCAAACTACTTCCAACATTACATGGGAAAAAAATGGAAAGAAAGCGCCGATTACTACGTGGAGTACGTCAAGTGGCGCTATGCTTATGAGTGGATCTATATCAGGCAGTATGAAGAAAACATGTACTTTGGCGTACCGGGAAGACAAGGAGGTCCAGCAGCGCAAACCGCGGGTGGCTTCATCGGCACAATTGTATGTCCTTCCAGTGCAAAATGTACAGTCCAATGCTCTCAGATGGTTGCCGACAATATATGTACCCTGCAAGGAGTGCACAAAGCGACACTCAGGGCTGATGCAAGTAAGACTTGTGATGCCTATACGCCCTATGCACACGTCCTGATTTTCGATATCAGAATACTAGAATCTGTCACATAAAAATAACCACTGCCATCTGAAAAAAGCATTTATTCATCGATATTTTGAAAAGTTCAAAAATATTGGATAAAATCCCGCGAAGATATCATAAATGATATTTATAGGCGTTTAGTATGGGATTTTGCTATCATTAGTACACAGCCTCGTTCTGATGTACATCAATTTTCCAAATTGCTTTATTTCAAGGTTTAACACGTTCCACTAAAAGAAGAGATTTATATAAGATAAGTGTAAAAGTTTTAGGGTGAAATGACATGTCCTTGCGGAGTTATGAACGTTTTTTCAATTCTGAAAATACATCAGAACGAGGGCTGTGTACTAATGACGGCAAAAATCCCATACTAAACCCTATAAATGTCATTTATGATAACTTCGCGGGATTTTATCCAATACTTTTGAACTTTTCCAAAAAAAATATCGATGAATAAATGCTTTTTCAGATGGCAGTGGTTATTTTTATGTGACAGATTCTAGTATTCTGATATCGAAAATCAGGACGTGTGCATAGGGCGTATATGCATGGTGGGATGAAGAAGACGCTGGCGGACTTCTGGACCAAGGAAGTGCTGAATTTGTCGAAGATTTGGGAAAAGTACCGCAAGGAAGCCAAGAATCGATCATGTTGAAGTAATGTAAATTTCATCTATTATTAACTTAGTGATCTGTTGGCAGTTCAACCTGCAGTTACCAAAGTCCCAAAATGATTCTTACACGTACATGCATGTACCGCCACCTCAATAGGCGAATTGCACTAAGAGGCTCACGTGACCCCAACACCCTTACATCCAACAGCAGTGTCAAAATGAACTCCAGAAATGAAAAGAGCAGCTCGAAATTAGTAAAAGGGCGAAGTTTCAGCTCATAATATCTGACAAAGGAGAAATGGCATTAAAAATAAAATCCATCGTTTTCTAAGATTTTGTTTGGAAAATGCATTGGCTCTTGCCATCCAATGCATTTTCCAAACAAAATCTTAGAAAAGATCCGTTTTATTTATTTTTGGTCCATTTCTCTTGTGTCCGACATTATGCGCTGAAAAACTTCGCCCTTTTACTATGTCCGAGGTTGCTCTTTTCATTTCTGGAGTTCATTTTTGACCACTGCTGTTCGACACTTTAAGGGTGTTTGGTGTCACGTGACCTCTTAGTGCAAGTCGCCTATTAACTACTCATCCTCTATTAGTGGCCATACAGAAAAACATTTCCAAAGGTTCGCTTGTGTTGCAGCTTTGAATGTATATTGCTGGCGTTGATATCAATTCCAAATTTTCAAAAGCAATATTACCGGCATAGCAAGTACAAGTCAATGTAATGCTTCGCTCACTTAACTCGTTCGGAAAATAAGAACATGATTCTCGATATTTTTTGTTCACAGGTGAAGGAAGCCGGAAGATCCATCACTACAACCTTCCAAGTTCTTACTGTGATTATATACTAAACTGGTAATGAATGACTAATAGAACTTGTAATTTTGGGGGGGATATAATAACATGACTCGGTAACAAACGTTTTTTATTTAAAGGTGAAATCACATTGCCAAGCATTGTGAAGGCAGAAAAATGATCTAGTTTAATGGTATTTTACAAGCTGCTATAGACCTTATAGCCTAGGACATACCAATTAATAATCAGATAAACAATACTGGCAGACCAAATATAGCCCTGCCAACATAACTAAGTTGCTTTAAATGATGTTGATGTTGATAATACCATTATAAGGCTTATATACGGCAGAATTCGTTTAGGCTGCGTGCTTAATTCATTTGTAAGCAATTTGTAATCATGTAAGAAACTTAAGTCTCTTGTCTTCGTTTTTTTAACTCGTGGATTTCAAATCCGCTGTGTCATTGAGATGGGAAACGTTTGAAACTGTAAGTAGCCTGAATCCGTTCTCTCTCCTCCAAACATCCGCTGACCGCCAGCTCTGAAGGCTTTAATCTGTGTGGGTCCCTTTATCTTTATAGACCCTAATCCACGACTTCCGCAATTCGTGCCGGGTCCCCCCCCCATCAGTAGAACATGTGTGCTGTGCTATTCTTAGATTTGACACGTTAATAAAGTTATTATTATTATTATTTTTATTATTATTATTATTATTATTATCGATCGTTGTGATGAGTCATATTTGTTGAACAACGACGCGAACGTTTCTGCCACAACCCTCTTACTAATAATAAAATATAGTTTCGATTTTCATTGTGATATTTGTAAAGTTGCACGTCTGATTGTAAGTTATTTCTCAACTAAAAGGCTAATAATTAAAAC
>JAUJYZ010001412.1:0-79681 GCA_033675265.1 Actinostola sp. cb2023 | reverse complement strand
TAAGATGTAAACTTCTGAGCCTTAGGAATTCTTGACCAGCGTAAGTAAGTGCCGGGAGATTGAGGCGTAGTGGAATGGGAGAGGGTTGGGGATAGTTTAGGGGGAGGCCAAGGGGAAAAAGGATTGGAACGCTTAGTACCTATAAATTGTGTACGTCTTTGTACCGATTTATATACAAAAAGTTATCTTTCTCCAATCGATGTGGGACATTGTCAAATCAAAAACATAACGCATGACCACTAATTCTTTGCACAATCATCAGATTATAGAGCGAATGGGATGTCTTTACAAAATGATATTATCAAACCTGGAGTGTGTCTGTTTTTAGCGGGGTTTTGTACGGCCGAATAGATTTTCCAAAAAGTATGATACATCAGAATGTGAATTTTTCATGAGGGGGGCTCCCGCGATTAACGAATCGATTGCTGCTCTCAGATTACAAAGGAAAACAATCCACGAGATAGCCATAGGGCGCCTTTGATTCATTTTTATGTGCTGGTGAAATACTGGCCATAGGCTATTGTAATTAGTGATCCATCAATGTCCGTCGGTCTTGCACTTTCGGCATTTTGGTCTCCTGCCTTTTTTACACCATCATTTTACTCTAATGTTTCCTTCACTGGTTTCTTCTGTTACTGGTTGGAGTGGGACACAGATGAACTTACTGGAGTGGATGAAGAGTTGGATGAACTAGTTGAAGTGAGTGAGATTGCTGGATCTGCTTTTGTGGCCTTTGTGATAACCTGTTGATAACTCTTCAGGAATTAAGGCTCTTTGCTCGAGAATATGGCTAGCCTCTAGTTGATGGCAAGTAAAACAAATACACCCACAAGATATGTGAGCATGCCTTGCCTTTGTGCAGTACTCTGCACTTTCTGGATACTTTGAGATGGTCACGTTGTAAATCTTTCCAGTAAAAATGGGTCAAATGAACTTATATTCTTTCTGATTAAAATGAGCTTACTCTGTACAGATCTCAAGAAAGTTTGGGACCTTTGTGAACGGCAAGGTGCAGCTCCTCTGGGGCTATTCTTCTGATGCCTAGTGACAGGATCATGTCTGTGTGAAGATTTTCTCTAGTTCAGCAATGTATGCATCAGCCCTTCGGTTCTGTTCAGCATAATCTCCTATTTTGGAGATCGGCACTACTAGGGCCTTTGCCACCTTTGAAGACTCCAGTGCCATAAGCCTTCATTGCTGCTGACAGTTTCACACACTCCTGCTACCTCTTCACATTAGGCATCAACTAGGGATAGATTTATACTGCACCTAGTTTCACCCATCGAGAATGTCCAATTTCTGCATTTTCACGCTTAAGCCACCAGTTCCACCATGACTGTAAACTAAGTAAGTGGGTATGCAAGCTGATAAATGCCTCCATCTTTCAACAGCTTTATTTTTTTTTATTAGACAAGGTATTATTTTTTTATTAAACAAGGGTAATTATCTGTTGAGGAGGACTAGACAGGTGAAAAAAAACACCTACAATTGAGTCCTCCAAATAAAATAATACAAAAGAAAAGAAAATAAGGATAATTATGAGTAACAATGAGTAATGGTTATCTACTGGCTCCCTACAATTGGAGCAGCAGCATTTGGTCACCCAAGAACAAGTGTTCTGGGTTTCAAAAAAAAGACAGGAAATATTGCCAGTAATGGTGGGCAAGGAGCCGCTTAAAGGACGATGGGGAGGAGCAATGTCTGGGCTCGACTGGAAGGACGTATATCAACGACTAATGGGTTCGAGGCTGTTAACACTGATTCGAATCCTTCAAATTTAGTCAGAATGTAGGCCTAGGTGAACTCGTTATGTTGTGTAAGTTTTATTTGAATCAGGTAATTTTATTTAGGAGAACGGTGCCGATATTCGATTTTCGGGATCACTTCCGGTTTTTGAGAGGCGATTTCACGATTTCAGACTTAAACCAGACGTTTCTCAACAATCCCCATGGATGATCTCCTTTTTGGACATTTGATTTGAGCCTTGCAAGATCACCTGCGGGAATGGCGGGTTTGTAGATAGCATTTTCTTTATTCTCGCGTTTATTGAACTTTATCTGATTCTGAAGAAGCTTGTTTGACTTTTGGAAATCCTGGCTCCTGGAAATGGCAAGACCTTTATTAAACGGGGGATTGTTGAGGTGGCGCTCGATGCCATTTCTCAGGGACGAAAGTGAGTACAGCTTTCCCATCTTTAGTTCTTGCTTCCGCATAGAACAGCATCAGACAGTCGTCCAGTTTTTTGTTTGACATCTCATGTACTTTAGTAAAGATCTTTCGCTCTCTGCACCAAGCTATATATATAGGGGGGGACAAGAGATAATATAGCACACGATACACTTCAAGGCTACATGTAAAATGTTTCGTTTGTTTTTGCTAGGAACATGTTATCCCTATTTTCCTAAAACAAATCCTATATTTTCATGTTTAGACAAATGATAAAGATAATGATTTTCTCTACGAGAGCATTGTTTTCTATGGCATAATATCTTCACCTACCTACCTTCAAAAAACAGCAAGAGCCCATTTTGTGTTTTCTTTTGTGTGTTTTGTTACCGATTTTGACACAATATCGTCGACTTCCCTCAGAGGAAAGTTTCATCAATCTGAATACTTTGTCTTTAATACCACTGTTCTCCATAAAAAACTTCATCAAAAATGTTGTTTATTTCCTCGTCCGTTGTTTACCCCAAAATTGTTTAATTCAAAGTTTGCACGGAAATTTCCTCCATTTTGCAAAGTAAAATGAGGATAGAAAAGCTGGCAAAATGACGTCAGCAAACTGTGCTCCGTTCTCTGATAAAGCACAGTTCTCGGACAATCAGAGCACGCGTTTCGATGTAATTATTATAGAATTATAATCAACAAATAGTTAGCATATCAAGGCGGGGAGGATCATAATATTTTTAAAAGTGTGTGATCAATTTCATGGGAGGATCAATTTTTGAGCACATTCCATGGAGACCTGCAATGGCACTTGCCAATAGAGCCATCGAGTCACTCTGAGCCTTCATTTCTTGTTTTGCTTAGGTCAACATCAAACCTTTGCAAGAAACTTGTAATCAGTGTCCCATTGTTTGTTGTTGTAGTTAAAGTACTAGTTCAACGAAATTGTTTCCTTTCGAAAAAACAATTGCTTTGTGTTTTTTAAGACTATATTTTATTTAAATCAACCAAAAAAGGGGATCAAACACGCTTTTAAAGCGCTTTAAAATAATCGAAAAAGGTCGCGCCATTCAACGTGAATTTCGAAAACCGGCCGTTACCGGAATTGACGTAACGAGGGGACAAGAAATTCCACATGGTCTCGAGAAATTGTACGATCCTTTCGCGCGTTTGTCAAATAAAAATAATCATGCCAAAGCGCTGTGTAGTGTATGGTTGTAGCTCTAAACCCTAAGAAATTAAAGTTACGATACACCTATTTCCTAAAGACACAAAAAGGAAAAGACAGTGGGAATCTTTTGTCCAAAGATTTAGAGCGAACTGGAAAGCGAGTGAACACAGTTGTGTTCGCAGTTTGCACTTTTTTACCGAGTGACTACATCGACAGCGATGCCAGAATATCTCTTGGATTTCAAAGACAGTAAGTACTTTGAATTGTCTAGATATATTTAAGCTTATAAACCTTTTAAAATATCAAAGCGGTATCTAAAGAACTTACAGAAATGACCTAAATTGCATATAATAGTTTCATGGCGCAAAACGTTATAGTACATTTGTACGATTGCAAACAACAAAGACGAAGCCGTATTTCACAAATAGATGACCTGATCACAGGAGCCTATATATATAAGTGATAAAATAATTATTATCATCACATTCAGAAAAAGGCTAAAGGATGATGCTTGTGCCCTCTCTACATGCAGTTGGAAATAACGACCCACCTAGACCCAGGTCTGCCTACGAAAAACGAGAAAAACAGAGGGTATACTAATAATAGTTTTTAACACATTTACCATTTAATGTGAAGATAAAATGTCATTTAACAGTTGTTTAGAGAATGGATGTTTATATTGACATATTTAGAACTTGCAAGAAATATTGAGTGCAGCCAATAAAGTTGGAAACGAAGAACATCAGCAAGATGCCACCTGCAGAGATGAAGAACAACCCAAACAACCATGTAAGGGTAATTATATAACTACAAACTATTGTGAGCTTTTATATTAAAAACTATAGTGTCAATACACGCCAATACTAAATTTATCTAATAATAATAATAATAATAATAATATTTATATTATTTATTATAATATAGGGTAGTGAACCACCATGTAAGGAAGTCAGCATCCAAACAGAAACAAAACATAAGAAAATTCAGGCTTTCATCAAAGGAAAAAGTAAAGGTAACATAACATTGTTTTTGGGTATATACACCTGTTTTCAAAAACGTTGTCCTTTTACACAAAAATAGTAAAATACTGCAAAAAAAGGAATTAACTACAGAAACAAAAGAAAATGCACTCAAGCTGAACTCAGGCTCATTGTTTCTCTAATTAATTCCTTTTTGTGGCTACTCCTCTTCTTAGAAGAGAGTAGCCACTATGTCATCGAGTGTGAAAGTCCGTCCGTAAGTAAGTAAGTAACCCTAATCTTCGGATAGTGTTCGGAACTAGTCAGGTGATCGAAAATCAGCCACGATGTCGCGACGATGTACCCGATGGTTTATTCGTCTGGTTGTCGACATTTTATCGATTCGGATACATTCTTCTCGTGGTTGTCGACATTTTCAAAATACGTCGTGTTGGATTTCCATGTGCTTTTCGCTGCACGGCTTTGTTTAGAAGGGTAAGTTTACACTCTCTACTATTCTATTTTGCACCAGAAACCGGACAAATCTCTCGTGCAAAGTGTCAAGTGTTTGATCACAAAGATATTTTCAAGTTTTTCAGTGACGGTTTGTTGAGATTATTTTCCAGCGGAAATTATATCGATTGTGTTTGTGTTTGTTCGGCCTTTAAAATAGCTCCATCAGTCCATGACTCCATGTAAACTACCAGATCTATAACCGATTTAAAGGGTCAAGTAATTCTCTTCGAGGAACAAATAATGTCTTTATTTAATGTTTATATGCGAGACACAAACAAACACGGCTCTCGTTTCTCTTTCAGTCTTTGTCCCAAAAACTCGCTGAAAGCCGTTGTAATCGCTAAATAAATGACACGCAGGAGTGAAGTGCATATTCATCTTTATTTTGAAAGCAGTTTTAGAAATGCAAGATATCAAAAGGACAGGATTCATTTCTAGAAGTGAATTTACGGCCATATACTGCCGATCGATCAAATAAGACACAGGAAGCCCAATACACAAACAGAGGGTGGTGATCTTTACACACGAGAGATGTGTCTAGTTTCTGGTGCAAAATAGCATAAAATCATAGTATATTAGAGTGTAAACTTATCTTCAAATTAGATATTCTATTTATTATACTTAAAGTTTTCATATATTTAGGTGAAGTCAAATAAATAAATAAACACCACTTCAGTTTAAATTTTTTTGGAGAAGCATAATATCGCAAAACTCAAAGAAAGGGAAATGATTTACTGAGCGACGTTTCGGAGTCATCATGACGCCATTATCAATTCATTGTTAAATTAATTTTAATATTCAATTACTAATGATATATCAATGCTGTTCATATCGATTGTTAATAACAACTGTTATTGTTCAATTATTTGTACGCTGTCACAATTGTTTTCAATTAAACTTTGTATTTTAATTTCTGATTCAGTAAATTAGCATTATATAGAACCAAAGAAACAAGTTCCAGCAGATAGTTCAAACATACTACATGTAGTTCAACAGAGGAATCAATCCAACTACACATTGATTCTATATTTCAAAACCGCAGTACCTACATGTAGTTATAAACTACCTGTTTTTGTTTATTTATAGTAGCCACATGCAGTCCTTGACTGCCTATTTTTTACTATTTTACTATTTTGTATTTTGTAAATGGACAACGTTTTTGAAAACAGGTGTATAGCTACATTGTATATAAGCAGGATATAAGTTTATGATAAAATATAAAAAACTCATTTTTGACAGGTTGCCAAATTGCTGTGCAGTACAAAGACAAAGCAACACAGTGTAATCTAGCAGTCAGTAGACAAATTCAGACATCAACACCAATCAAACACCATCTGGATGACTTTGAATTCCCAGTTTGGATATCAGCAATGATCCAAGTGATGATGAGTCATATAGACCAAGTGATGACACTATGAATTCTACTAATGACACCTGTAATGCAAACAGTGATTCAGATAATTCTGACAGTGATGAATGGTACATCAGTAAATTTTAATTTGTGTACAAATTTCTGATACAAATGTATATGATATGTCCTCAACAACTGTTTTATTAATAGGCCGTTTACACCTAATTGTAATAACATTTGTCATAATTTTTTTAAATTGCCAAATAGGAATTAATTAAAAGACAAAAGGAGAAGTTCAGCTTGAGTGCTCTGCTTTTGTATTTTAATTGATTCCTATTTTGAGGTTTTCTAGGTGTAGATATTAATTACTTATATTTATAATTTACTCTATTTTTCAGGGACCAGTCCTATCAGCCAGTTCATAAAGAGAGAAAGTTCATTGTCTTTCAGTCTGCCCTGCTTAGCCTCTTTGCAATATGTTTTAGCTGTTTTTCAAAAACAGTGAAGTCTTCCATTTCAAATGTTACTGGGTCTTGTATTTCTGTGTTGCAAGTTTGCAAGAGCTGTGGCAAACATTTTCAATGGTCTTCTCAACCAATGGTTGAAAATATTCCTGCTGGCAACATCATACTATCAGCTTCTATTCTTTTTGCTGGTGCCATACCTAGCAAGGTTCTAAGGGTAATGGAATTTTGTGGGTTAGAATGTATATCACTTTCAACTTTCTATAGACACCAGAAAGCTTTTCTTTTGAGAACTGTGTCCAACATATGGCAACAAGAACAATCTTCCCTTCTTGGAGCACTCAACAACAAACCCTTAGTCCTGGGGGGTGACGAACGTAATGATAGTATGGGGCACTGTGCCAAATATGGAAGCTACAGTTTGATGGACCTTGAAGAAAACAAAATCCTTGACATCCAGTTAGTTCAGGTACATTTGCATGTATTATTTTAAAAATAAAATGCGAGTAAAATAATAATATTAATAATAATAACCTAATGCATATACTAGACCTTTTGCATAAAGCCAATAATCATATGCAGATACATGCTTAGTTTATGATTTTCAACCCGACAACGATTATGCAATTAGCTATATACTGATATTGTTTGTTTCAGAGTAATGAAGTGAAAGGATCATGCCATATGGAATTAGAGGGTCTTAAGAGGTCTCTAGACAGTCTCAAGAGAAAAACATATGACAATCAAAGTCATTGTTTCCGACAGACATTTGATGGTTCAAAAGTACCTAAGAGAATCATGGCCAAGCATTATCCATTACTATGATGTATGGCATATTGCCAAAGGTATGTGTATATGAAGGTATAATACACAATTAATAAAGTATCAATATTAACTGAATAACATTTTATAACATGCATACATCAATAATGACTATTGTCACCAAATTTCAGGATTAAAGAAGAAACTCACTGCTTTATCTCACACCAAAGGATGTGAACTAGTGGGAAGATGGATAAAGAGTATAACCAACCATTTATACTGGGTAGCAAGCACAAGGTTTGAGGAATTATCCTTCTCTTTGAGTACAAAACATTTAATTCATACATCCTTTATAACATGTTTTATGCAGCAATGGAGATGGTGAACTAGCTGTAGCCAAATGGGAGTCACTAATGGGCCACATACAAAATATTCACAAGAATCACCCCAAACAGCAAAATTTCAAAAACTGTACACATCGTAAGCTAAAGAGAATGTGGCTAAAGCCAGGTACAAGTACTCATTAAAATTACCTGCACAAGTGAATTTTTGAAAACAATAATATTATAAGCACTTGTTAATAGCTACAAAATAATACATGTACATGTACATGGGTACACAATGTTTAACAGATATTAGTAGAGATGAACTAGCATAGCATCACGAATCCTGCAATCTGATTGGCTAATATACTTACTCTCTATTGCGTGATAGTGAGTAACGACAAAGCCAACGTTTTGAACAAAAACAATTTAAAACCGAAGGTACATGTAGTATGCTAGTTGGTTTCTACTAAACAATAATAAGTATTAGACTACTCGTTCTCGTTTTCTACAAGTCAAATGTCAGCTCGGTGCTATTGACTCATAGTTTAAATATCAATTTGTTTACTTACAAGGTATGAGGTCACAGTCAAGCTTTCGCAAATTATTGACAAGTCTACCATGAGGCGAGATGTAGCAAAAATGTCCCCAATAGGCCAGACATCTGCTTTGGAGGGATATCATAGCCTGGTGAACCATTTCGCTCCAAAAATGATACATTTTTCATACCATGTAATGGAAGCAAGGTATCAACTAGATGAACAAACTTACAATAACAGTCTCAAATTAGGGTCTGAAAATAGGTTTCTTTTACAGGCTGAAAGTCGCTGCTCTCCATTACAATGAAAATGCCAACAGGGAACAAGCCAAAAACAAAGATGGCGAAGAACAGTACTATATAAAGTACCCTAAAGCTAAGAAAGGAGGATATGTTGTGGCTAAGATATCGACAGCTTGTACCTATGGTTAGTACAGATAGATGGATAGGTAGATAATTTTATAATAATAATCAGTACAATCAGTACTTTTGCATTTATTTTTTATATTCAGTATATATAGCAGACAATCAAAGTGAAATGGAGTAAAACCCACGTTCGAGCCATCCAACTCAAAATGTTCATCTCCACACTACCACATGCATGTCAGTCACAGAAAACTAAAATAACTTATTATTATTCTGTCTTTAGGATATGTTAATATTTTGATGGAGGAACTTCTGATATTGCTTGGCAAACAGAAAGAAGATCAATTACTCTGTGGACCTGAAGCACCACCACCACTATGCCATAATTTCGTAAAACCAGTCAAAGAGGAATGTATTAAAGATGCTGGTAAATGTACTCGTTACAAGAAGTAAACAATAAGAATTGCCAAACAATTCAAGCCAACTACAAGTACTCAAATATTACATTTGGATGTGTGTTTTGAAAGAAGATTTTGTAATCAACATTTTTTTTTAAATCTACTTAACTTAATCTGGATCGTGAAAAACCCTCGAACAGAAAATCCTCTTCCATCCCTGGGGGTGGAAAATGTGCCCTGATACATGAAACGACACATGCTGGGATAACAACACGAAGATGACGGCCAAGCCAGCCCAACACCATCTCACAAATTGCCTGTAGGCAATATGCCTAAGTCTTTTTGTGTTCTGGTCCATCATCACCACCATATTGTTGTTTGTATTGAAACCATGCGGTCTCAAGGACATCTAGGTCAGTGCACACGACTAAAAAACCAGGGTTCTGTGTCATGTAGATTGGAGATGGTATTCCTCGTTTCTCGGCAGACCTATCGTTTTTGTTGACGACTATTGCTATTTCATGGCAACACACACACTCTCGCTCTGTATCCTGTCGTTGACATGATCCACAAAGACACCAATCATTCCTTCTCGTCCTTGGGTCCTCGACTTCACTACCACTCGAACTCGCTGAACGCTCAGATGCTGAAGAATCTTCAGGCTCGAACATATACGGTCTTACTCCATCACTTTCACTATCTACTTCTTCATCTGTTTCGCACTCAAGAATAGCTTCCGAGTCACTTCCCGATCCAAAACTTTCAATGGAACTCGATGAATCGTCCGCCATGATGGAAATAACTTTGATTGCATGACAAGTCTTGTCCCCTCGCTACGTCGCTTCCGGTAAAGCCGGTTTTCGAAATTCACGTTGAATGGCGCGACCTTTTTCGATTATTTTAAAGCGCTTTAAAGCGTTTTTGATCCCCTTTTTTGGTTGATTTAAATAAAATATAGTCTTAAAAACACAAAGCAATTGTTTTTTCGAAAGGAACAATTTCGTTGAACTAGTACTTTAAATAACTTATACGTGGACGGCCATATTCATTTTATTTACTTCTATTTTTGAACGTGGTTACAAAACCTTGACAGTAAAACCAGTTCCTTGAATAAATACAAAAATACTATTAAAGTCTTACAGCAAATATAAAACATACAAACTAATACAGAAAAACGAGGATAAATACCTACAAATATGTGTTTTAGTACGGGAAGAACAAAAAATCTTCCAAACAACGACCATCGTGTCCAATTAGCTAGCAAGAATACTCAACTTAATTATAAAAAAACGCCGAAACTAGAATATATTTACATAACTGAACAATAAATGAAAAATATGTTTAGGACAATTAGTTAAACAAAAGAAAAGAGATACAATAGAAAGAAAAACATGCATAATGACGTAACAGTTGTAAAGTCAACTAACACATTTTCAAATAATGCCCCTTTTATTTGATTCAATCGATCTGAAGGGAACCAATATTCCTCAAAAATACAAACACTCGAACTACCCAAAACACTTGAGATTTCAAACCACGAGGTCACCAAAAACAAAACAAAACGGTTTCGCTCCAGTAGCAACAAGCGATCTAAAAATAACCATGACTTGCAAATGCATGCGACCGTAGTTAACTATTAACTATGATGTGACGTCATCGCATATGTCACATGTCCGTCATCGTCGGTGCGGTCCGCGTGGGTCTGGGCTCCAGCCAATCCACATTTGCCGCAACTCATTACGATGCTATTTGTTTTGCCTTCCTCCCGCACCTTGGGTTAATTATGCACATTGTGTTTGACGTCACTTCCTGCGGCTCGTATGCTAATGTATAGACTTGCCCAAACCTGCTCGTGTCGACATCACTTTCCGAGCGGGTCTGGATTCCAGTACCGGTCGGAACTCCGGAACTCCGGTGGCGTTGAACTCTCATTTGTATAATGTTCCCTCCCACCCCCCCCCCCCCCCCCCCCCCCCCCCACCCCCCCCCAAATGTTCCTCCCCCCTTGCCTTTCTCTAGCGACAAGAGATCAATTGCTAATAGTTCCATAGGCTCAGTTGTTATCATGGGGACCATAGGTGCACGTGGATGGATCAGGAATCTTCCGTTTGATACACCTCTCGCATTCTTTAATTTGTGTAAATTGTAAGTAATTTAAGTAATTTGTGATAAAGTGTTTATCTACAATACTTGTGATGCCAGGCTAGAAGGAACATTGTTGGACAATGTTACAGTCAAAGGACATGAAGCGTGCCCGTCTATACTGCAATATTCCATTACATTATTGGATTTTTGGTCGTTTCAATCTTCTGTTTACGAAAACAAAATGAAACTCAAATCACGAATTCTGACTACACTCCGGGATTCAACCAAGTGAAGTGCCATCGTATATTTTTTGCATGGTGATTTTAAAGAAAATGTGGTGTAGAGTCATAAAAACACAAATTTTAACGATATGTACACGTGCATGATATACGCTGCCATCTGTCACGGTGCGAGTACATGGAATCAATGTATAAACAATGTTTTACGTGAATTTAGCGTAACTTTCTCTTCCCAGTAAACTGCGACATACTTGAGCTTTCTTTTCATAGCTTTCGAGATATATACGTGATAGAGACTCTGATTCTTGAATAGTGTTTTGACTTCGCGATCATCTCTTGTCAATTTCAGGCGTGGGAACGGTCTACTCTGATTGGTTGATTTGGGTTTAATGGCACTGATGGTATTCCTGTGTAGTTTCTATATATGGAGTTAGAGTTCGTGATTTGAATTTACAGTATTTTTGTTTACATTAACGGAAGATTGAACTGACGAGAACGACAAATAATGAATTTTAAGTCCAATAATGAATTTAATATTGCAGTCTAGGGAGGCACGCTTCATGTCCTTTGACTGTAAGGGTCTTGTAGTTCCCTAGATAGCCAACGTCGTCGTGCAATCCGTTCAACTTGTGCATTGATTTCCGGTAGGACAAGTTGGAATATCATTTTCAAAATTCGCCCATAAGGCAGGTGTTGCATAATAGGACACGAAGTCCCCCTTTAAAATACATTACACCACGTCCCACCCAATAAGAATATAACCCAGTATAACCGACCCCTGATGAATTCCCAATATGAAAAAATATATGAAAAAATTAATATATATGAATATAACTAGGGCGCACACAATTTGGTTGTGCATAATTTATTTAGTTCGACTGATGGAAAGGTCCTCGCTCTGAACTTGACCCATGTTTCGGTAAGCATATCGTTTGAAATTCCTGTGCTGATAAAACAAAACAGGTCAGGAATTAGTAATGTAGTTGGGCATTCGAGTCTGTCCCATTGTCATACTGTGATTGGACAGCGTGGTAGCCTGCATATGGCTTGGAATCCTTCCCCAGAACATGTGTACGCATCACTAATGTCCAATAGGTTGAGTCGCGACAAGAATAATAACTTTATTTCACTTTATTTCAAAAGGGATGTCCGTTTTAGCGGCATTGGCAAAAACTTATGCCGGGTTTTTAACTGACATCCATTATAACCAACAATGGATGATGATAGCATTGTTTTTATACAATGAAAAATTAACTACAAATGATTCATTTGTTTTTTTTTTCCTTCACTTTTGCACGCAAATTTTCACGCAAAATATTGTTTCAAGAGAAATGTAGATGATTAGAAGTGATTCCAATAAACCCCGGGCGCTACTAATTAGCTGTCCAGTGTTTATTAGATGCAAAGAAACAAAAGAAAACAAAAGAGTGAGTGTCTAATAGTGTGTATTGGTGTAGTTAGTAATGCCCAGGTTTATTGGAATCACTCTACTCAGGGGCATTAAGGCACGGTCTAAGACGACCACGCCCATCAAGCTTAGAATGACTGTAATATCATCTAGTTTTACTGTAGAGACTACTACAATTTAGGCACATCATTAAGATTAACGTTTTGTTAATTTTTGTTAATATGGCAACCATGGTGACAGCATACTTGACCTTTGAAAACTGAAGTTTTTGAAAATAACTTTCAAGGCCTCGGGAGTATGGAAAAAAAATGTTGATGTATTGGATTATTAAACATTCTATATGATACTATATGCCTTCAAGTTTATCGCTCCAATTAGATATCATGAAATAATATTATAACAAAGAAGAAAATAAAGAGTATCAAATTTCATGTATACCTTTAATGAGACTTCCAAACAAGTTAAACAAATTTTCAAATTAGACCGAGAGACTACCCAGTAACTCTGATTTTATTCACATAGAAATATCCACCCTACGAAAACTTTCTATTGTCCTCCAGGAGACTTTTATGTAAAATTTTGAAATTGAAGGTCAAAGGTCAGATTACATGTTTCCATAGAAACAACTATATACAAAGGTTAAGGTTTCGACTTTATTACATTTGTCAAAGTTTCAGTGAATAATCACAAAAAGGAAAAGAAATAGACCACCCCTCTTGTTTTTAAAGCCGCCATTTTGAAATGTTTGAGACCCGTGCCTTACTCTCGCCTGAGTATTATTTAAATGTAGATGATTTGGTTCATGCTGGCAGACCCTCCATCGTATTCGCTTGAAAACGACGGACACCTCTGTTTATATTACTAGTCGGGAGCATGTGTAATCCCGTGGGAATTTTTGTGCTGAAAGCAAGCCACCTATCTAGATGTGTTAAGGGGAGACCCTAAGGAACAAGAAACATGTTTTCGGCAATTTTGTAACTCCGTACCGACGGCCGCAACGGAAGTTTTTAAAATGTGACGTATATTGCCCTAGCATGGAAACGAGGCTGGGCCATAAAATGGAACAAATCGTTTCCCGAGTTTTTCATAATGTGACGTATATGGCCTGACTTGGGTGAATTTGGATAGATTTTACGCAATTCAAAATAAGTTAAAGGTCATTTTATGGCCCAGCCTCGTTTCCATGCTGTCATGGTCACGTGACCAGTTTTATTACTTAAAAGTTTCTTAGTTGTGTCAGATACACTTATATGTAAAGTATGAGTAATTTCGGGAACGATTTGTTGCCATTAACGATGGTTATATCGCATTTTATGGCCCAGCCTCGTTTCCATGCTAGGCCATATACGTCACATTTTAAAACTTCCGTAGCGGCCGTCGGTACGAGTTACAAAATTGCCGACAACATGTTTCTTGTTCCTTAGGGTCCCCTTAACACATCTAGATAGGTGGCTTGCTTTCAGCACAAAATTCCCACGGGATTACACATGCTCCCTGACTAGTAATATAAACAGAGGTGTCCGTCGTTTTCAAGCGATACGATGGAGGGTCTGCCAGCATGAACCAAATCATCTACATTTAAATAATACTCAGGAGAGTTAAGGCACGGGTCTCAAACATTTCAAAATGGCGGCTTTAAAAACAAGAGGGGTGGTCTATTTCTTTTCCTTTTTGTGATTATTCACTGAAACTTTGACAAATGTAATAAAGTCGAAACCTTAACCTTTGTATATAGTTGTTTCTATGGAAACATGTAATCTGACCTTTGACCTTCAATTTCAAAATTTTACATAAAAGTCTCCTGGAGGACAATAGAAAGTTTTCGTAGGGTGGATATTTCTATGTGAATAAATCAGAGTTACTGGGTAGTCTCTCGGTCTAATTTGAAAATTTGTTTAACTTGTTTGGAAGTCTCATTAAGGTATACATGAAATTTGATACTCTTTATTTTCTTCTTTGTTATAATATTATTTCATGATATCTAATTGGAGCGATAAACTTGAAGGCATATAGTATCATATAGAATGTTTAATAATCCAATACATCAACATTTTTCCATACTCCCGAGGCCTTGAAAGTTATTTTTCAAAACTTCAGTTCAAAGGTCAAGTATGCTGTCACCATGGTTGCCATATTAACAAAAATTAACAAAACGTTAATCTTAATGATGTGTCCTAAATTGTAGTCTCTACAGTAAAACTAGATGATATTACAGTCATTCTAAGCTTGATGGGCGTGGTCGTCTTAGACCCGTGCCTTAATGCCCCTGAGTAGAGTGATTCCAATAAACCTGGGCATTACTAACTACACCAATACACACTATTAGACACTCACTCTTTTGTTTTCTTTTGTTTCTTTGCATCTAATAAACACTGACAGCTAATTAGTAGCGCCCGGGTTTATTGGAATCACTCTAATCATCTACATTTTCTTGAAACAATATTTTGCGTGAAAATTTGCGTGCAAAAGTGAAGGAAAAACAAATGAATCATTTGTAGTTAATTTTCATTGTATAAAAACAATGCTATCATCATCCATTGTTGGTTATAATGGATGTCAGTTAAAAACCCGGCATAAGTTTTGCCAATGCCGCTAAAACGGACATCCCTTTTGAAATAAAGTGAAATAAAGTTATTATTCTTGTCGCGACTCAACCTATTGGACATTAGTGATGCGTACACATGTTCTGGGGAAGGATTCCAAGCCATATGCAGCTACCACGCTGTCCAATCACAGTATGACAATGACAGACTCGAATGCCCAACTACATTACTAATTCCTGACCTGTTGTTTTATCAGCACAGGAATTTCAAAACGATATGCTTACCGAAACATGGGTCAAGTTACAGAGCGAGGACCTTTCCATCAGTCGAACTAAATAAATTATGCACAACCAAATTGTGTGCGCCCTAGTTATATTCATATATATTAATTTTTCATATATTTTTTCATATTGGGAATTCATCAGGGGTCGGTTATACTGGGTTATATTCTTATTGGGTGGGACGTGGTGTAATGTATTTTAAAGGGGACTTCGTGTCCTATTATGCAACACCTGCCTTATGGGCGAATTTTGAAAATGATATTCCAACTTGTCCTACCGGAATCAATGCACAAGTTGAACGGATTGCACGACGACGTTGGCTATCTAGGGAACTACAAGACCCTTACAGTCAAAGGACATGAAGCGTGCCTCCCTAGACTGCAATATTAAATTCATTATTGGACTTAAAATTCATTATTTGTCGTTCTCGTCAGTTCAATCTTCCGTTAATGTAAACAAAAATACTGTAAATTCAAATCACGAACTCTAACTCCATATATAGAAACTACACAGGAATACCATCAGTGCCATTAAACCCAAAATCAACCAATCAGAGTAGACCGTTCCCACGCCTGAAATTGACAAGAGATGATCGCGAAGTCAAAACACTATTCAAGAATCAGAGTCTCTATCACGTATATATCTCGAAAGCTATGAAAAGAAAGCTCAAGTATGTCGCAGTTTACTGGGAAGAGAAAGTTACGCTAAATTCACGTAAACATTGTTTATACATTGATTCCATGTACTCGCACCGTGACAGATGGCAGCGTATATCATGCACGTGTACATATCGTTAAAATTTGTGTTTTATGACTCTACACCACATTTTCTTTAAAATCACCATGCAAAAATATACGATGGCACTTCACTTGGTTGAATCCCGGAGTGTAGTCAGAATTCGTGATTTGAGTTTCATTTTGTTTTCGTAAACAGAAGATTGAAACGACCAAAAATCCAATAATGTAATGGAATATTGCAGTATAGACGGGCACGCTTCATGTCCTTTGACTGTAACATTGTCCAACAATGTTCCTTCTAGCCTGGCATCACAAGTATTGTAGATAAACACTTTATCACAAATTACTTAAATTACTTACAATTTACACAAATTAAAGAATGCGAGAGGTGTATCAAACGGAAGATTCCTGATCCATCCACGTGCACCTATGGTCCCCATGATAACAACTGAGCCTATGGAACTATTAGCAATTGATCTCTTGTCGCTAGAGAAAGGCAAGGGGGGAGGAACATTGGGGGGGGGGGGGGGGGGGGGGGGGGGGGGAACATTATACAAATGAGAGTTCAACGCCACCGGAGTTCCGGAGTTCCGACCGGTACTGGAATCCAGACCCGCTCGGAAAGTGATGTCGACACGAGCAGGTTTGGGCAAGTCTATACATTAGCATACGAGCCGCAGGAAGTGACGTCAAACACAATGTGCATAATTAACCCAAGGTGCGGGAGGAAGGCAAAACAAATAGCATCGTAATGAGTTGCGGCAAATGTGGATTGGCTGGAGCCCAGACCCACGCGGACCGCACCGACGATGACGGACATGTGACATATGCGATGACGTCACATCATAGTTAATAGTTAACTACGGTCGCATGCATTTGCAAGTCATGGTTATTTTTAGATCGCTTGTTGCTACTGGAGCGAAACCGTTTTGTTTTGTTTTTGGTGACCTCGTGGTTTGAAATCTCAAGTGTTTTGGGTAGTTCGAGTGTTTGTATTTTTGAGGAATATTGGTTCCCTTCAGATCGATTGAATCAAATAAAAGGGGCATTATTTGAAAATGTGTTAGTTGACTTTACAACTGTTACGTCATTATGCATGTTTTTCTTTCTATTGTATCTCTTTCTTTTGTTTAACTAATTGTCCTAAACATATTTTTCATTTATTGTTCAGTTATGTAAATATATTCTAGTTTCGGCGTTTTTTATAATTAAGTTGAGTATTCTTGCTAGCTAATTGGACACGATGGTCGTTGTTTGGAAGATTTTTTGTTCTTCCCGTACTAAAACACATATTTGTAGGTATTTATCCTCGTTTTTCTGTATTAGTTTGTATGTTTTATATTTGCTGTAAGACTTTAATAGTATTTTTGTATTTATTCAAGGAACTGGTTTTACTGTCAAGGTTTTGTAACCACGTTCAAAAATAGAAGTAAATAAAATGAATATGGCCGTCCACGTATAAGTTATTTAAAGTACTAGTTCAACGAAATTGTTCCTTTCGAAAAAACAATTGCTTTGTGTTTTTAAGACTATATTTTATTTAAATCAACCAAAAAAGGGGATCAAAAACGCTTTAAAGCGCTTTAAAATAATCGAAAAAGGTCGCGCCATTCAACGTGAATTTCGAAAACCGGCTTTACCGGAAGCGACGTAGCGAGGGGACAAGACTTGTCATGCAATCAAAGTTATTTCCATCATGGCGGACGATTCATCGAGTTCCATTGAAAGTTTTGGATCGGGAAGTGACTCGGAAGCTATTCTTGAGTGCGAAACAGATGAAGAAGTAGATAGTGAAAGTGATGGAGTAAGACCGTATATGTTCGAGCCTGAAGATTCTTCAGCATCTGAGCGTTCAGCGAGTTCGAGTGGTAGTGAAGTCGAGGACCCAAGGACGAGAAGGAATGATTGGTGTCTTTGTGGATCATGTCAACGACAGGATACAGAGCGAGAGTGTGTGTGTTGCCATGAAATAGCAATAGTCGTCAACAAAAACGATAGGTCTGCCGAGAAACGAGGAATACCATCTCCAATCTACATGACACAGAACCCTGGTTTTTTAGTCGTGTGCACTGACCTAGATGTCCTTGAGACCGCATGGTTTCAATACAAACAACAATATGGTGGTGATGATGGACCAGAACACAAAAGACTTAGGCATATTGCCTACAGGCAATTTGTGAGATGGTGTTGGGGCTGGCTTGGCCGTCATCTTCGTGTTGTTATCCCAGCATGTGTCGTTTCATGTATCAGGGCACATTTTCCACCCCCAGGGATGGAAGAGGATTTTCTGTTCGAGGGTTTTCACGATCCAGATTAAGTTAAGTAGATTTAAAAAAAAATGTTGATTACAAAATCTTCTTTCAAAACACACATCCAAATGTAATATTTGAGTACTTGTAGTTGGCTTGAATTGTTTGGCAATTCTTATTGTTTACTTCTTGTAACGAGTACATTTACCAGCATCTTTAATACATTCCTCTTTGACTGGTTTTACGAAATTATGGCATAGTGGTGGTGGTGCTTCAGGTCCACAGAGTAATTGATCTTCTTTCTGTTTGCCAAGCAATATCAGAAGTTCCTCCATCAAAATATTAACATATCCTAAAGACAGAATAATAATAAGTTATTTTAGTTTTCTGTGACTGACATGCATGTGGTAGTGTGGAGATGAACATTTTGAGTTGGATGGCTCGAACGTGGGTTTTACTCCATTTCACTTTGATTGTCTGCTATATATACTGAATATAAAAATAAATGCAAAAGTACTGATTGTACTGATTATTATTATAAAATTATCTACCTATCCATCTATCTGTACTAACCATAGGTACAAGCTGTCGATATCTTAGCCACAACATATCCTCCTTTCTTAGCTTTAGGGTACTTTATATAGTACTGTTCTTCGCCATCTTTGTTTTTGGCTTGTTCCCTGTTGGCATTTTCATTGTAATGGAGAGCAGCGACTTTCAGCCTGTAAAAGAAACCTATTTTCAGACCCTAATTTGAGACTGTTATTGTAAGTTTGTTCATCTAGTTGATACCTTGCTTCCATTACATGGTATGAAAAATGTATCATTTTTGGAGCGAAATGGTTCACCAGGCTATGATATCCCTCCAAAGCAGATGTCTGGCCTATTGGGGACATTTTTGCTACATCTCGCCTCATGGTAGACTTGTCAATAATTTGCGAAAGCTTGACTGTGACCTCATACCTTGTAAGTAAACAAATTGATATTTAAACTATGAGTCAATAGCACCGAGCTGACATTTGACTTGTAGAAAACGAGAACGAGTAGTCTAATACTTATTATTGTTTAGTAGAAACCAACTAGCATACTACATGTACCTTCGGTTTTAAATTGTTTTTGTTCAAAACGTTGGCTTTGTCGTTACTCACTATCACGCAATAGAGAGTAAGTATATTAGCCAATCAGATTGCAGGATTCGTGATGCTATGCTAGTTCATCTCTACTAATATCTGTTAAACATTGTGTACCCATGTACATGTACATGTATTATTTTGTAGCTATTAACAAGTGCTTATAATATTATTGTTTTCAAAAATTCACTTGTGCAGGTAATTTTAATGAGTACTTGTACCTGGCTTTAGCCACATTCTCTTTAGCTTACGATGTGTACAGTTTTGAAATTTGCTGTTTGGGTGATTCTTGTGAATATTTTGTATGTGGCCCATTAGTGACTCCCATTTGGCTACAGCTAGTTCACCATCTCCATTGCTGCATAAAACATGTTATAAAGGATGTATGAATTAAATGTTTTGTACTCAAAGAGAAGGATAATTCCTCAAACCTTGTGCTTGCTACCCAGTATAAATGGTTGGTTATACTCTTTATCCATCTTCCCACTAGTTCACATCCTTTGGTGTGAGATAAAGCAGTGAGTTTCTTCTTTAATCCTGAAATTTGGTGACAATAGTCATTATTGATGTATGCATGTTATAAAATGTTATTCAGTTAATATTGATACTTTATTAATTGTGTATTATACCTTCATATACACATACCTTTGGCAATATGCCATACATCATAGTAATGGATAATGCTTGGCCATGATTCTCTTAGGTACTTTTGAACCATCAAATGTCTGTCGGAAACAATGACTTTGATTGTCATATGTTTTCTCTTGAGACTGTCTAGAGACCTCTTAAGACCCTCTAATTCCATATGGCATGATCCTTTCACTTCATTACTCTGAAACAAACAATATCAGTATATAGCTAATTGCATAATCGTTGTCGGGTTGAAAATCATAAACTAAGCATGTATCTGCATATGATTATTGGCTTTATGCAAAAGGTCTAGTATATGCATTAGGTTATTATTATTAATATTATTATTTTTTTACTCGCATTTTATTTTTAAAATAATACATGCAAATGTACCTGAACTAACTGGATGTCAAGGATTTTGTTTTCTTCAAGGTCCATCAAACTGTAGCTTCCATATTTGGCACAGTGCCCCATACTATCATTACGTTCGTCACCCCCCAGGACTAAGGGTTTGTTGTTGAGTGCTCCAAGAAGGGAAGATTGTTCTTGTTGCCATATGTTGGACACAGTTCTCAAAAGAAAAGCTTTCTGGTGTCTATAGAAAGTTGAAAGTGATATACATTCTAACCCACAAAATTCCATTACCCTTAGAACCTTGCTAGGTATGGCACCAGCAAAAAGAATAGAAGCTGATAGTATGATGTTGCCAGCAGGAATATTTTCAACCATTGGTTGAGAAGACCATTGAAAATGTTTGCCACAGCTCTTGCAAACTTGCAACACAGAAATACAAGACCCAGTAACATTTGAAATGGAAGACTTCACTGTTTTTGAAAAACAGCTAAAACATATTGCAAAGAGGCTAAGCAGGGCAGACTGAAAGACAATGAACTTTCTCTCTTTATGAACTGGCTGATAGGACTGGTCCCTGAAAAATAGAGTAAATTATAAATATAAGTAATTAATATCTACACCTAGAAAACCTCAAAATAGGAATCAATTAAAATACAAAAGCAGAGCACTCAAGCTGAACTTCTCCTTTTGTCTTTTAATTAATTCCTATTTGGCAATTTAAAAAAATTATGACAAATGTTATTACAATTAGGTGTAAACGGCCTATTAATAAAACAGTTGTTGAGGACATATCATATACATTTGTATCAGAAATTTGTACACAAATTAAAATTTACTGATGTACCATTCATCACTGTCAGAATTATCTGAATCACTGTTTGCATTACAGGTGTCATTAGTAGAATTCATAGTGTCATCACTTGGTCTATATGACTCATCATCACTTGGATCATTGCTGATATCCAAACTGGGAAATTCAAAGTCATCCAGATGGTGTTTGATTGGTGTTGATGTCTGAATTTGTCTACTGACTGCTAGATTACACTGTGTTGCTTTGTCTTTGTACTGCACAGCAATTTGGCAACCTGTCAAAAATGAGTTTTTATATTTTATCATAAACTTATATCCTGCTTATATACAATGTAGCTATACACCTGTTTTCAAAAACGTTGTCCATTTACAAAATACAAAATAGTAAAATAGTAAAAATAGGCAGTCAAGGACTGCATGTGGCTACTATAAATAAACAAAAACAGGTAGTTTATAACTACATGTAGGTACTGCGGTTTTGAAATATAGAATCAATGTGTAGTTGGATTGATTCCTCTGTTGAACTACATGTAGTATGTTTGAACTATCTGCTGGAACTTGTTCTTTGGTTCTATATAATGCTAATTTACTGAATCAGAAATTAAAATACAAAGTTTAATTGAAAACAATTGTGACAGCGTACAAATAATTGAACAATAACAGTTGTTATTAACAATCGATATGAACAGCATTGATATATCATTAGTAATTGAATATTAAAATTAATTTAACAATGAATTGATAATGGCGTCATGATGACTCCGAAACGTCGCTCAGTAAATCATTTCCTTTCTTTGAGTTTTGCGATATTATGCTTCTCCAAAAAAATTTAAACTGAAGTGGTGTTTATTTATTTATTTGACTTCACCTAAATATATGAAAACTTTAAGTATAATAAATAGAATATCTAATTTGAAGATAAGTTTACACTCTAATATACTATGATTTTATGCTATTTTGCACCAGAAACTAGACACATCTCTCGTGTGTAAAGATCACCACCCTCTGTTTGTGTATTGGGCTTCCTGTGTCTTATTTGATCGATCGGCAGTATATGGCCGTAAATTCACTTCTAGAAATGAATCCTGTCCTTTTGATATCTTGCATTTCTAAAACTGCTTTCAAAATAAAGATGAATATGCACTTCACTCCTGCGTGTCATTTATTTAGCGATTACAACGGCTTTCAGCGAGTTTTGGGACAAAGACTGAAAGAGAAACGAGAGCCGTGTTTGTTTGTGTCTCGCATATAAACATTAAATAAAGACATTATTTGTTCCTCGAAGAGAATTACTTGACCCTTTAAATCGGTTATAGATCTGGTAGTTTACATGGAGTCATGGACTGATGGAGCTATTTTAAAGGCCGAACAAACACAAACACAATCGATATAATTTCCGCTGGAAAATAATCTCAACAAACCGTCACTGAAAAACTTGAAAATATCTTTGTGATCAAACACTTGACACTTTGCACGAGAGATTTGTCCGGTTTCTGGTGCAAAATAGAATAGTAGAGAGTGTAAACTTACCCTTCTAAACAAAGCCGTGCAGCGAAAAGCACATGGAAATCCAACACGACGTATTTTGAAAATGTCGACAACCACGAGAAGAATGTATCCGAATCGATAAAATGTCGACAACCAGACGAATAAACCATCGGGTACATCGTCGCGACATCGTGGCTGATTTTCGATCACCTGACTAGTTCCGAACACTATCCGAAGATTAGGGTTACTTACTTACTTACGGACGGACTTTCACACTCGATGACATAGTGGCTACTCTCTTCTAAGAAGAGGAGTAGCCACAAAAAGGAATTAATTAGAGAAACAATGAGCCTGAGTTCAGCTTGAGTGCATTTCTTTTGTTTCTGTAGTTAATTCCTTTTTTGCTATTTTACTATTTTGTAAAAGGACAACGTTTTTGAAAACAGGTGTATATACCCAAAAACAATGTTATGTTACCTTTACTTTTTCCTTTGATGAAAGCCTGAATTTTCTTATGTTTTGTTTCTGTTTGGATGCTGACTTCCTTACATGGTGGTTCACTACCCTATATTAATAATAATAATAAATATTATTATTATTATTATTATTATTAGATAAATTTAGTATTGGCGTGTATTGACACTATATTTTAATATAAAAGCTCACAATAGTTTGTAGTTATATAATTACCCTTACATGGTTGTTGGGTTGTTCTTCATCTCTGCAGGTGGCATCTTGCTGATGTTCTTCGTTTCCAACTTTATTGGCTGCACTCAATATTTCTTGCAAGTTCTAAATATGTCAATATAAACATCCATTCTCTAAACAACTGTTAAATGACATTTATCTTCACATTAAATGGTAAATGTGTTAAAAACTATTATTAGTATACCCTCTGTTTTTCTCGTTTTTCGTAGGCAGACCTGGGTCTAGGTGGGTCGTTATTTCCAACTGCATGTAGAGAGGGCACAGCATCATCCTTTAGCCTTTTTCTGAATGTGATGATAATAATTATTTTATCACTTATATATAGGCTCCTGTGATCAGGTCATCTATTTGTGAAATACGGCTTCGTCTTTGTTGTTGCAATCGTACAAATGTACTATAACGTTTTGCGCCATGAAACTATTATATGCAATTTAGGTCATTTCTGTAAGTTCTTTAGATACCGCTTTGATATTTTAAAAGGTTTATAAGCTTAAATATATCTAGACAATTCAAAGTACTTACTGTCTTTGAAATCCAAGAGATATTCTGGCATCGCTGTCGATGTAGTCACTCGGTAAAAAGTGCAAACTGCGAACACAACTGTGTTCACTCGCTTTCCAGTTCGCTCTAAATCTTTGGACAAAAGATTCCCACTGTCTTTTCCTTTTTGTGTCTTTAGGAAATAGGTGTATCGTAACTTTATTTCTTAGGGTAGAGCTACAACCATACACTACACAGCGCTTTGGCATGATTATTTTTATTTGACAAACGCGCGAAAGGATCGTACAATTTCTCGAGACCATGTGGATTTCTTGTCCCCTCGTTACGTCACTTCCGGTAAGGCCGGTTTTCGAAATTCACGTTGAATGGCGCGACCTTTTTCGATTATTTTAAAGCGCTTTAAAGCGTGTTTGATCCCCTTTTTTGGTTGATTTAAATAAAATATAGTCTTAAAAACACAAAGCAATTGTTTTTTCGAAAGGAACAATTTCGTTGAACTAGTACTTTAACTACAACAACAAACAATGGGACACTGATTACAAGTTTCTTGCAAAGGTTGATGTTGACCTAAGAAAACAAGAAATGAAGGCTCAGAGTGACTCGATGGCTCTATTGGCAAGTGCCATTGCAGGTCTCCATGGAATGTGCTCAAAATTGATCCTCCCATGAAATTGATCACACACTTTTAAAAATATTATGATCCTCCCCGCCTTGATATGCTAACTATTTGTTGATTATAATTCTATAATAATTACATCGAAACGCGTGCTCTGATTGTCCGAGAACTGTGCTTTATCAGAGAACGGAGCACAGTTTGCTGACGTCATTTTGCCAGCTTTTCTATCCTCATTTTACTTGCAAAATGGAGGAAATTTCCGTGCAAACTTTGAATTAAACAATTTTGGGTAAACAACGGACGAGGAAATAAACAACATTTTTGATGAAGTTTTTTATGGAGAACAGTGGTATTAAAGACAAAGTATTCAGATTGATGAAACTTTCCTCTGAGGAAGTCGACGATATTGTGTCAAAATCGGTAACAAAACACACAAAAGAAAACACAAAATGGGCTCTTGCTGTTTTTGAAGGTAGGTAGGTGAAGATATTATGCCATAGAAAACAATGCTCTCGTAGAGAAAATCATTATCTTTATCAGTTGTCTAAACATGAAAATATAGGATTTGTTTTAGGAAAATAGGATACATGTTCCTAGCAAAAACAAACGAAACATTTTACATGTAGCCTTGAAGTGTATCTGTGCTATATTATCTCTTGTCCCCCCCTATATATATAGCTTGGTGCAGAGAGCGAAAGATCTTTACTAAAGTACATGAGATGTCAAACAAAAAACTGGACGACTGTCTGATGCTGTTCTATGCGGAAGCAAGAACTAAAGATGGAAAGCTGTACTCACTTTCGTCCCTGAGAAATGGCATCGAGCGCCACCTCAACAATCCCCCGTTTAATAAAGGTCTTGCCATTTCCAGGAGCCAGGATTTCCAAAAGTCAAACAAGCTTCTTCAGAATCAGATAAAGTTCAATAAACGCGAGAATAAAGAAAATGCTATCTACAAACCCGCCATTCCCGCAGGTGATCTTGCAAGGCTCAAATCAAATGTCCAAAAAGGAGATCATCCATGGGGATTGTTGAGAAACGTCTGGTTTAAGTCTGAAATCGTGAAATCGCCTCTCAAAACCGGAAGTGATCCCGAAAATCGAATATCGGCACCGTTCTCCTAAAATAATTACCTGATTCAAATAAAACTTACACAACATAACGAGTTCACCTAGGCCTACATTCTGACTAAATTTGAAGGATTCGAATCAGTGTTAACAGCCTCGAACCCATTAGTCGTTGATATACGTCCTTCCAGTCGAGCCCAGACATTGCTCCTCCCCATCGTCCTTTAAGCGGCTCCTTGCCCACCATTACTGGCAATATTTCCTGTCTTTTTTTGAAACCCAGAACACTTGTTCTTGGGTGACCAAATGCTGCTGCTCCAATTGTAGGAGCCAGTAGATAACCATTACTCATTGTTACTCATAATTATCCTTATTTTCTTTTCTTTTGTATTATTTTATTTGGAGACTCAATTGTAGGTGTTTTTTTTCACCTGTCTAGTCCTCCTCAACAGATAATTACCTTGTTTAATAAAAAAATAATACCTTGTCTAATAAAAAAAATAAAGCTGTTGAAAGATGGAGGCATTTATCAGCTTGCATACCCACTTACTTAGTTTACAGTCATGGTGGAACTGGTGGCTTAAGCGTGAAAATGCAGAAATTGGACATTCTCGATGGGTGAAACTAGGTGCAGTATAAATCTATCCCTAGTTGATGCCTAATGTGAAGAGGTAGCAGGAAGTGTGAAACTGTCAGCAGCAATGAAGGCTTATGGCACTGGAGTCTTCAAAGGTGGCAAAGGCCCTAGTAGTGCCGATCTCCAAAATAGGAGATATGCTGAACAGAACCGAAGGGCTGATGCATACATTGCTGAACTAGAGAAAATCTTCACACAGACATGATCCTGTCACTAGGCATCAGAAGAATAGCCCCAGAGCTGCACCTTGCCGTTCACAAAGGTCCCAAACTTTCTTGAGATCTGTACAGAGTAAGCTCATTTAATCAGAAAGAATATAAGTTCATTTGACCCATTTTACTGGAAAGATTTACAACGTGACCATCTCAAAGTATCCAGAAAGTGCAGAGTACTGCACAAGGCAAGGCATGCTCACATATCTTGTGGGTGTATTTGTTTACTTGCCATCAACTAGAGGCTAGCCATATTCTCGAGCAAAGAGCCTTAATTCCTGAAGAGTTATCACAGGTTATCACAAAGGCCACAAAAGCAGATCCAGCAATCTCACTCACTTCAACTAGTTCATCCAACTCTTCATCCACTCCAGTAAGTTCATCTGTGTCCACTCCAACCAGTAAGAAACCAGTGAAGGAAACATTAGAGTAAAATGATGGTGTAAAAAAGGCAGGAGACCAAAATGCCGAAAGTGCAAGACCGACGGACATTGATGGATCACTAATTACAATAGCCTATGGCCAGTATTCACCAGCACATAAAAATGAATCAAAGGCGCCCTATGGCTATCTCGTGGATTGTTTTCCTTTGTAATCTGAGAGCAGCAATCGATCGTTAATCGCGGGAGCCCCCCTCATGAAAAATTCACATTCTGATGTATCATACTTTTTGGAAATCTATTCGGCCGTACAAAACCCCGCTAAACAGACACACTCCAGGTTTGATAATATCATTTTGTAAAGACATCCCATTCGCTCTATAATCTGATGATTGTGCAAAGAATTAGTGGTCATGCGTAGTGTTTTGATTTGACAATGTCCCACATCGATTGGGAGAAAGATAACTTTTTGTATATAAATGGTACAAAGACGTACACAATTTATAGGTACTAAGCGTTCCAATCCTTTCTCCCCTTGGCCTCCCCCTAAACTATCCCCAACCCTCTCCCATTCCACTCGCCTCAATCTCCCCGGCACTTACTTACGCTGGTCAAGAATTCTAAGGCTCAGAAGTTTACAATCTTACTCTAGTGAGTGACACATTAGCATATTCAGACCCACACCAATAACTCGAGGATTTTCAATCCACGAGTTAAAAAGGGGAATTGTACCAATCATCTCCACTTTTGTGAGGATGGGCAATTGTTAGTATGACTGACGTCATTTCCGCTGGCTATTTCCAACCGTATCACGTTCTACACAATCAGTCATACTTTCACGTGCGCCGAGAACTGTAGTAGACTTAGTTAGTTCTCAATCTCATACATTTATCTGCTTCTTCATGGCTCACAAATCAAAATCGTCTATGAAGACTCTCGAGCGGATCCCTCCATTCTATTCGACCTCTCTGCACTAGAGGATCTGGATCTAAAAGGGCCAGCTCCCCCAGCGTTTCCATCTCAACACGGAGTCATCTCGTCTCCACGAGCATCTTCATCGCCATCTCAGTCGACATACGATCAACAGCTTTGACTGGTACAGTTGGAGAAGGAAAAGCTGGAAATGAGCATCAAGTTCTCACTCTTAAGCAGTCGTCTACTTCATCTGAAAAATCCGCCCAGGACGCGACATCGCAAGCTTCTCAGAAAAAGAAACGGGTAATAGATTGGCCACACGACTTTGCACCATCGAGTATGACAAGCTTGATATCAGTGAATTCGTTGCTGGGTTTCTGGCAATGGTCAAAACTTACACGGAGATCAATAAGCGTCATATAATATGCTCCAGCATTTGGAGTTGTTGATGTTTTTAAAAAGCATCGAGTAAGCATCGAGTTACAGTTGGTCTAGCGTGCGTTCATTCCATGCATATTTTGTTTTGCCAGTAAGTTTTATTTTTACATACATGTTATACATGTTTTAAGCATGTTCTCATTGGAAGCTACATTCAACCACTACTTAGCATTAATATAAATGATAATCTGCTGGAGGCTTTAGATCCTAAGGAATATGAACAAATTAGCAGTGTTGGTTTGTCATTTTGGTCTTGAAGGAGATTCATTCTATTGACATTGACATTGTGATAGACTTATTCTGTTAATTTATACTGTTGACTTAAAAGCAATTATTATAAAGTACTGGGATTTTGATGTTCACTTAATAAAAGTTTGAAATTATGCAGATATAAGTAGATGGAAATGTTGCCCAGGTGACCAAAATCCAGCTGACTTTGTCACCAGAGGTATCTTCGCAACGTACCTGCAGTATGGTGGCCGATCGTTGCCATAACAAAATTGAGTATCAAAATAAGATTCTTATTAAAAATATTTAAAAAAAATTATATATATTTTTTATGAAGAACAGTTATTAGATGCCATGCCTGGTAATATATGAATGGAGGGTATTTAACTTCGTCAGGCTAAGGGAATAGACGACAAACGCGTATATTTTTTATTTAATATTTTGTATTTAATTTTGTATTTAATTATTTAAGGTGACTCCAACATAATTGCGAGTGCATTTTGTAATATTTTTAACTCGCTCGTATCGCGTCAAAAACACTCGGATATTGCTGAATTTAACACATGTAATAACTCAAACATATAGGCTTTTAAGCGTGTATTCAAAATTTTATTTTTCAATCGCGTTTGCAGTTACTGGCCGATTTTCTAACAGTGTTTTTTCATAATATTGTCCTCCTGTTCGCTCAAAAATCGTACGATTTCTACGAAACTTCAGATTCTTGTTAAATAGATTTGTCATAATTTTGTCTGCCAGGTTTAAAAAAATTATCTCGACTGCAAGTTGCGCGGCATTATTTTGATGGTCAGTTTTTAGGCCGCGCAACTTGCAGTCGAGAGATTTTTTAAAAACCCGGCAGACAAAATTATGACAATCTATTTAACAAGAATCTGAAGTTTCGTAGAAATCGTACGATTTTTGAGCGAACAGGAGGACAATATTATGAAAAACCACTGTTAGAAAATCGGCCCGTAGCGGCAAACGCGATTGAAAAATAATATTTTGAATACACCCTTACAAGCCTATATGTTTGAGTTATTACATGTGTTAAATGCAGAAATATCCGAGTGTTTTTGACGCGATACGAGCGAGTTTAAAAAATCACAGAATGCACTCGCAATTATGTTGGAGTCACCTTAAGGTGGCTTCATATAGTTTAAAGGGCCTTTATACCAAATGTAAAAAGCGTATTGTAGCTAATACTATACCTGGCAAGGTTTAGGATCGCACTTTTCGTGTAGTGTTTTTAGTATTGCGATACAAGCGATACAGCTTTGGTTGTAATGTCCTGCTAACTGCTTTCACAACTTTTCCGTTAGTTTCTTCTCCTTTTACAAATTTGCATCAAGTTAAAATAATGACCGAGACCACTGCTGCCTCAGTATTTATAGCAAGCATACACTACATGCAATATGAGCACTACAGCGATACGAGCACTACAGGTGATACGAGCACTACAGCGATACGAGCACTACAGGAGATACATGCAATATGAGCACTACAGCGATACGAGCACTACAGGCGATACGAGCACTACAGCGATACGAGCACTACAGGCGATACGAGCAATACAGACAATACGAGCAATACAGACGATACGGGCGATACGAGCATTACAGGCGATACGAGCATTACAGGCGATACGAGCACTACAGGCGATACAGGTGATACGAGCATTACAGGCGATACGAGCACTACAGGCTATACAGGTGATACGAGCACTACAGCGATACGAGCACTACAGGCGATACGGGCAATACCGGCGATACGAGCAATACAGGCGATACGAGCAATACAGACGATACGAGCAATACAGACGATACGAGCAATACAGACGATACGAGCAATACAGCGATACGAGCAATACAGACGATACGAGCACTACAGGCGATACGGGCAATACCGGCGATACGAGCAATACAGGCGATACGAGCAATACAGACGATACGAGCAATACAGACGATACGAGCAATACAGACGATACGAGCAATACAGCGATACGAGCAATACAGGCGATACGGGCAATACCGGCGATACGAGCACTACCGGCGATACGAGCAATACAGGCGATACGAGCAATACAGACGATACGAGCAATACAGACGATACGAGCAATACAGACGATATACGAGCACTACAGGCGATACGAGCACTGCAGACGATACGAGCACTACCGGCGATACGAGCACTACAGACGATACGAGCACTACCGGCGATACGAGCACTACAGGCGATACAGCGATACAAGCAATACAGACAATACGAGTACTACAGGCGATACGGGCAATACCGGCGATACGAGCAATACAGGCGATACGAGCAATACAGGCGATACGAGCAGCAATACAGGCGATACGAGCAATACAGACGATACAAGCAATACAGACGATACGAGCAATACAGACGAACGAGCAATACAGACGATACGAGCAATACAGACAATACGAGCAATACAGACGATACGAGCACTACAGGCGATACGGGCAATACCGGCGATACGAGCACTACCGGCGATACGAGCAATACAGGCGATACGAGCAATACAGACGATACAGACGATACGAGCAATACAGACGATACGAGCAATACAGACGATATACGAGCACTACAGGCGATACGAGCACTGCAGACGATACGAGCACTACCGGCGATACGAGCACTACAGACGATACGAGCACTACCGGCGATACGAGCACTACAGGCGATACAGCGATACGAGCAATACAGACAATACGAGTACTACAGGCGATACGGGCAATACCGGCGATACGAGCAATACAGGCGATACGAGCAATACAGGCGATACGAGCAATACAGACGATACGAGCAATACAGACGATACAAGCAATACAGACGATACGAGCAATACAGACGATACGAGCAATACAGACGATACGAGCAATACAGCGATACGAGCAATACAGACGAATTCTGAAGCAGCGCGGCGATAGTTATTTCCTATAATGAATAAATTTCGCAGAAAAATAGCTTCTGCAGAGACGATAATGTTTTTAAACATATTAAAGTATGATTAAAGGCATTTAATACAGTCAACGAGGACTAAACTTACTAAATACTGAATTATTCTCGTGAGTTCGTAATGTCATTTGTACATCTACTCAGACTTTGTACATTTGTACTGACTTTGTAATTGTTGCTCAAATGGTTTTGCTTGAGTTTGAGGAACCGGGACACGACTATCGAACAGAACGCTCGTCATCTACCGTTGACATCGTTTGCCGTAGATTGTTTATATTGCAATTCTTCAATTTCAATGTGCGATATCAAAATCGATGCGAGTTGAACGTATTTGGTTGCATTGTATTCATTTTTTCTGCCGACATCGACAAGAACTTCTGGGAAAGCGATTGTGAAATATGGCCTCGAATATCAGTCACTTTCCGAGTTCATTCGATATTACTCGTGGGGAAATCGGACGCGCATGCGCCTAATTTTGTAACGGATATATGGAAAAAAAAGGCCTGCATTTTTCATTTTCCAAGTCGGGCATTCTACAGAAAGCCCGACTAATTAACGCAAATGGAAGGAAAAATCACATCCGAATAAAGGACGTTAAATGCAAACGAGGGGGTGAAATTTAAAAATGATGTAAATTTCATCATTTGTACTGTGCTATATGTGTTGAGTTGATTGATTGATTGATTGATTGATTGATTGATTGATTGATTGATCATTTTCATAAGTACAAAACACTAAATGCTGCATGTAATTGATGATTATAATAAAGTTCAATTCATGGAGTAAAAGGATCTTAAGCTTCAGGTTCATTGATTTGTTATCAGTTGATCAATATATTTATTGGTCTCAACATTTTCAAGTAACGTAAGCTCATCACAAACAACTTTTACAAATAAACGATATTTCTTTGCTGTTAGCCAATGTAAAGGCAGAACAACTGCAGTGTTGCCACTGCCCACACTTTGTACATTTGACCATGGCTTTTTTGGTCTTCTTCAGACATAAGTTGCATACATCTGCAAATATCAAAATAGATCAATGAATCAATCTGCCAAAGAATAGACATATGAATATTTATTATCTTTGTTAAAGTACATATTTAAGCAAAAATCAAATCTTTATCTAATCAACAATGTAATACCTGAGAAAACATCTAATAATTATATAATTATGACGTAATTTTATAAAGATATTGTTTTTTGAGTGGTGAACAGGGCATTACGGATTTCTACAGGGCATTAACGCCTCATATCGGCCCTCAAAATTACATCACAGTTATATAATAAGGTATGTTATACAGTCTCTTCATTCGCACTGATGCAGTAACATTGAAGTTGCCAGTAACAAGTACTCAGACTTACCTGTTTCTTTTCTTCCTTTTCTCTTCTTTGGTTGTGGTTCTGACTCATTCATAACCACTTGAAATGGCAGTCCTGTACAGAGGGAAAATAAATTGTTAACACTATGTACATTTAATGTTTAAATAAAACTTTGATAACTCACCTGCAACATTCTGCTCCCCTTCCCTTTTCCTCCTCAGTTCTTCTTCCTCTTTCTTTATTGCTTCTCTTGACATTTTCAGTTTTTCCAAATCCTTTAACAGTTCTTGCTTTTTTTTCACATCATCTATTCTTATTTTCATCTCTGTTTCCTTGTTCTTTAGACTAGCTTCTTTTTCCTTCATACTGGCAACCTTTCCGTTCAACTCTGTTTCCTTGTTCTCTAGACTGGCTTCTCTTTCCTTCATACTGGCAACCTTTCCGTTCAACTCTGTTTCCTTGTTCTCTACACTGGCTTCTCTTTCCTTCATACTGGCAACCTTTCCATTCAACTCTGTTTCCTTGTTCTCTAGACTGGCTTCTCTTTCCTTCATACTGGCAACCTTTTCGTTCAACTCTGCTTTCTTGTTCTCTACACTGGCTTCTCTTTCCTTCATACTGGCAACCTTTCCATTCATCTCTGTTTCCTTGTTCTCTAGACTGGCTTCTCTTTCCTTCATACTGGCAACCTTTCCGTTCAACTCTGTTTCCTTGTTCTCTAGACTGGCTTCTCTTTCCTTCATACTGGCAACCTTTCCGTTCAACTCTGTTTCCTTGTTCTCTAGACTGGCTTCTCTTTCCTTCATACTGGCAACCTTTCCGTTCAACTCTGTTTTCTTGTTCTCTACACTGGCTTCTCTTTCCTTCATACTGGCAACCTTTCCATTCATCTCTGTTTCCTTGTTCTCTAGACTGGCTTCTCTTTCCTTCATACTGGCAACCTTTCCGTTCAACTCTGTTTCCTTGTTCTCTAGACTGGCTTCTCTTTCCTTCATACTGGCAACCTTTCCGTTCAACTCTGTTTCCTTGTTCTCTAGACTGGCTTCTCTTTCCTTCATACTGGCAACCTTTCCGTTCAACTCTGTTTCCTTGTTCTCTAGACTGGCTTCTCTTTCCTTCATACTGGCAACCTTTCCGTTCAACTCTGTTTCCTTGTTCTCTAGACTGGCTTCTCTTTCCTTCATACTGGCAACCTTTCCGTTCAACTCTGTTTCCTTGTTCTCTAGACTGGCTTCTCTTTCCTTCATACTGGCAACCTTTCCGTTCAACTCTGTTTTCTTGTTCTCTACACTGGCTTCTCTTTCCTTCATACTGGCAACCTTTCCATTCATCTCTGTTTCCTTGTTCTCTAGACTGGCTTCTCTTTCCTTCATACTGGCAACCTTTTCGTTCAACTCTGCTTTCTTGTTCTCTACACTGGCTTCTCTTTCCTTCATACTGGCAACCTTTCCATTCATCTCTGTTTCCTTGTTCTCTAGACTGGCTTCTCTTTCCTTCATACTGGCAACCTTTCCGTTCAACTCTGTTTCCTTGTTCTCTAGACTGGCTTCTCTTTCCTTCATACTGGCAACCTTTCCGTTCAACTCTGTTTCCTTGTTCTCTAGACTGGCTTCTCTTTCCTTCATACTGGCAACCTTTCCGTTCAACTCTGTTTTCTTGTTCTCTAGACTGGCTTCTCTTTCCTTCATACTGGCAACCTTTCCGTTCAACTCTGTTTCCTTGTTCTCTAGACTGGCTTCTCTTTCCTTCATACTGGCAACCTTTCCGTTCAACTCTGTTTCCTTGTTCTCTAGACTGGCTTCTCTTTCCTTCATACTGGCAACCTTTCCGTTCAACTCTGTTTCCTTGTTCTCTAGACTGGCTTCTCTTTCCTTCATACTGGCAACCTTTCCGTTCAACTCTGTTTCCTTGTTCTCTAGACTGGCTTCTCTTTCCTTCATACTGGCAACCTTTCCGTTCAACTCTGTTTCCTTGTTCTCTAGACTGGCTTCTCTTTCCTTCATACTGGCAACCTTTCCGTTCAACTCTGTTTTCTTGTTCTCTACACTGGCTTCTCTTTCCTTCATACTGGCAACCTTTCCATTCATCTCTGTTTCCTTGTTCTCTAGACTGGCTTCTCTTTCCTTCATACTGGCAACCTTTCCGTTCAACTCTGTTTCCTTGTTCTCTAGACTGGCTTCTCTTTCCTTCATACTGGCAACCTTTCCGTTCAACTCTGTTTCCTTGTTCTCTAGACTGGCTTTCTCTTTCCTTCATACTGGCAACCTTTCCGTTCAACTCTGTTTCCTTGTTCTCTAGACTGGCTTCTCTTTCCTTCATACTGGCAACCTTTCCGTTCAACTCTGTTTCCTTGTTCTCTAGACTGGCTTCTCTTTCCTTCATACTGGCAACCTTTCCGTTCAACTCTGTTTCCTTGTTCTCTAGACTGGCTTCTCTTTCCTTCATACTGGCAACCTTTCCGTTCAACTCTGTTTCCTTGTTTCCTTGTTTCCTTGTTCATGTTGTGGGATTTCACCTTCGTTGATAATTCCACCATAGCACGCTGTAAATATACATTTCAGTAGAATGTGACTTTAAGCTTTTCAGTTCATTAGTACAGTAAAATACAGTACATTATAAATGTAATATGGCTTTAGATCAGGGTTCAGTATGTTGACTTCACTTGAAATGCTTAAAGTGCTTATGAAGCTTATTTTTTTATTTTAAAAATCGATTACATATGAAGTGAATAGTGGGATATTTCAGTATTTTGTGATTTGAGCTTCGCATTTGCGAGTTATAATGGTTTGAAATCGTGATATGCTAATTCGGTGACGTCAAAGAAGGCTTTTGCTGTAACTTATTTATATTTTTTCAAGTATTGCTCTTTTCTGAAATAGAAAAAAAAGTTCAACATCTTTTATATAAGTTGTAGAATATCTTTTTGCCAGTTTAAAAATGTCAGTCATTTGCAAAGGGGCGCTTTTGTATAATAAATGATGCCTCCTTTGACGTCACTGAATTACCATATCACGATTTCAAACCTTTATAACTCGCAAATGCGAAGCTCAAATCACAAAACACTGAAACATCCCACTATTCACTTCATATGTAATCGATTTTCAAAATAAAAAAATAAGCTTCATAAGCACTTTAACTCTAATCAAACCTCATAAAATTGAGGATTGATGACATAATACTGAGCCTATCTATTTATATTTAAATCATATTGTTGTACATTTATAGTTAAGTAGTGATTCTGAAAAGCCCCATGGGGAAGATTTAATAAAGTATTATTATTATACCACTATATTCACTTCAGTTAATGAACAACGAAGGCACTTCACTTGATTTAGGTGTGCTTTCAAAGTACGAAGTTAACTTTAACTGCACTCAATGTATTCAAACATCAATACAAATCCAATATCAATAATAATGTTCTGTATTGTTTTAAAATAGAGTTTATCCTTAAGTTTATCTGTTCAAATTACTTTTTAGCAAACATTTTCAATATTATTTTATTTTATCTAATTATATATATTAGATGGGCCTAGATGTAAATTACTTTGTGATTCTAGTTTACCCAATAAAGTGTTATTATTATTATTATAACTATTATCTATTCTGCCTTTGGAAGGTCTGATTCAACATAAAATCACTCAAGTTGTTTCATTAGTGATAGTAATATAGAGCGGCGCCGCTATTATATCCGCGAAACCAAAACAAAATAGTGAGCACTTAACACCCAACTTAACACCACCAAACTATAATAATAACTATAATAATAATAATAATAATAATAATAATAATAATAATAATAATAATAATAATAATAATAATAATAATAATAATAATAATAATAATAATAATAATAATAATAATAATAATAATAATAATAATGTTTATTTGTATAGCGTCAACTAAATAGAAACTAATTTCACCATAAGAACAATAAAAGGGGCCATGAGAAATGATGCTATGGTTTAATGATAGCACATACTTGTCCATAGATACATAGTTAAGAGAGGGGACTCTATTAACTATATATGATAAATATAAACTTCTTTGATTTTGTTTCTAAATTGCACTTTACTCAGTGTAGAAATGTTTCTGAAACATCATTTACAAGACATAGTACCTTTGTCTAAATGTGACAACACCTCGGCAGGAAACAGGCTTCGCTTTACCATCAAACAGTGTTTATTTACACTTTTTCCCTTTTGGGGTGAGTGGAAACGATGCGAACCAGATTTACCTATAATAGCAAACAAAAAGATAAATAAGTGATCATCATCGTTATTATTATTATTATAATATTATTATTGCGTATTAAAAGAGACTTGGAATATACTTTGATACTATAATTAAACACTAATAAAATAAGTCAAGCTTGACTTATAATTGTTTTTATTATAATTGTTGTTATTATTATTATTGTTATTATTATTATTATTATTATTATTATTATTATTACTGTTACTGTTATTATTGTTATTATTAATGTTATTATTATTATTACTATTATTATTACTGTTATTATTATTATTATTATTATTAATTTGCACGAATGTGTTTTTCAAAGGGTATTCAAAAACACATAGGTGCAACTGATTATCCCAAATTGAATAAGGTATCAGGGGATCTTCATGACTGCTCTTCACAGAAACCTCAAAAAGTATACATTTTTAGAAAGCAGAATAAACATAGAATCCTGTTCAGTAAAAACGTTTTTAATTTCTTCAGCCGTTTTTTTATTATTGCGATTTTTACGAAAATTGACTGATTGTATAATTTATGTTCTACAAGACCCCACAAGCTTTAGCTTTAAATATTATCGTGTTTAAATAAAAGTTATTGTATTGTATTGTAAGTTCCAAGTCCCTCAGGATTAAACCATTCTTTAAGCGGAAAGCAGCAGCTTAAAGACCACATGTTGCTCTTCAAAACGGTGTCTCAGTTTTTTGTATTCGTTTCCTAGTTTAAGAGATATAGCCTGGTTTCTGGTTGTTTGTAGTAAAAAAACAAGTGTATCAACTTCGAGGTTAAATATTTTCCGAAGTAAATAAAACAGGAAAAAACTGAGACACCGTTTTGAAGGGCAACATGTGGTCTTTAAGCTGCTGCTTTCCGCTTAAAGAATGGTTTAATCCTGAGGGTCTTGGAACTTCAGACGTGAGGCACAGTCAATTTTCCAAATTTTCGTAAAAATTGCAATAATAAAAAAACGGCGGAAGAAATTTAAAAGGTTTTTACTGAACAGGATTCTATGTTTATTCAGCTTTTAAAAAATGTATACTTTTTAATACTTTTAGACGACCATTGGCGCGCTATTGAGGTTCTGTGAAGAGCGGTCACGAAGGTCACCTGATACCTTTTGAGGCTTTCGCGTGAATTAGACATGATTATACTAGTTTTACGTCAACATATTTTCATTTCATACGCGTACCGGAAAACCGGAAAACTAGTATAATAATAAATAATCATGATAACAATAATAATAATAGTAACATAATATAATTTTGTTATTACCCAAATTATAGTGGTCCACTCCACTAGCTATTCGTCTAACATCAACGCAAATGTTTTTTTGTTGACAAATCTCTTGTAATTTTGACATTCTGAAGGCAACCATTGCCAGTTGGTCAGTTTTACTCAGTTTTACTCAGTTTTACTCGATAACAGGAACGTCTGTGTCTGAAAAATAAAGGGAAAAAGTGTGAGCACGAGTGCAAATAATATATCCGTTAAATCACAAAATACTTAAGCATCATATATAATTGATTTCCAATATAAACCACCAGGCGATAAATCCCTTTTAAAAATGGCAAATGGTTTCAACATCTGCGTTCCGGCACTCAAAGTTGAACGAAGAAGCGTTGAAACCGTTTGCCAGGCCTTTAATTAGTACACCTCTGAATTCCATTGTGTTCTTTTGTTTTCATTTAACTAATATTACACAATAACTAATAGTTGTTGTTTTAAAAGGGGTTTAGAGTGCACACCATATATCTGAAACTGCATGTACTAATATTGGGTTAAACAACGAACACGAGTGTTTCTTTTAGGGAGTGGAACATTTAGATAGAACTATAATAGGGACTAAACAGTCAATATGAAAAAAGGAAAACAATGAAATTAGTGTCTACAACTGTGTACCTATTGCTACTAAAATATTTCATGGGTCACTCTACATGTGCATGTTGTGAAACAGGTATAATTGTTTGCCTACAAATACACCTATTTCAAAAAACGGTGTCTGTGACCAGGCCGATAGGGAGCATGGGTATGTCAACATATTTTAATTCTGACATGGTCAAGTTAAGTTCTGCGTTGTACTCTCTCGCTTGATGGTTATACAAGCACAAATAGACATTCAGATGTTGCTCAACGTGATCACAAACATCAAAATGTACCATCTACCCATGCTCCCTTTCGGTCTAGTCGCGTACGCTTGAGATAAGTTCACAGACAAGGTTTTTTGAAATAGGTGTATATTCAAATATATATGCATGAGATGTACCTTCATCTGATCAATGTCATTAGTAGCCTCAGTTAGTAGTGTCCCCAAGGAAGTTATAATAGTTTCACGCGAGGTCGCGATAGACGCAACGGAAGGGGATGAAGCCACCAGAAAACTTTCAACTTGTTGTTTTTGGCTTAATATTACATAAGGTGCCAAAACGTTGTTGAAATGTTCAATCACCTCCTTATCATTTACTGCTGTTGTGAGTTGTGCCATCTAAAAAAACAGTAAACCAAAGAATTTAACAGCTAATATTAAAGAGGGACTCTGACGAAAATCGTTCGAAATTTAATTTAGCTGAAACTTCACTGAAATAATCTCAGGAGGGGGGGGGGGGGAGAATTGTTTTTGGTGGACCATCAGTAAAGTACTAGTAAAATCCATACTTGAAGTGGGAGAACCCTAAAATTTGATATATTTTTACAGGATCACCTTTTTTTTTCAATTGAAGCTATTTCTTACCCATCCCCCCCCCCCCCCCCCCCCCCCCCCCCCCCCACACACACACGACCTCTCCCCATTATTCCACCCCCCCCCCCCCCACACACACACGCGACCTCTCCCCATTATCCCCCCCCCCCCAACTTCCCCCTCACCGCCCACCTCCAACCCCCATTCCCCCTCCACCCCCAACCCTTGACCTCATACCCCTGCCCCACCCCCCATTTGAATTCGAAACAATATGTTTTCCAATGAATCCTCATATTTTTACCACATATGTGGTATATGTGGGCTTGCGGTAAAATGCGAATACTCTAATAGTAAACGGCTTACGAATCAGAATATTCGACAAATGACGAATCCAGAAACTTTTATGAATCCGGCAACTGTAAACGTGTAAACGTAGTTTCAGTTGATACCAAATTCATGGACTGATTAGTGAAATGTACTTAAGATGCTTACCTTTCTAAAACAAAACAGGGCGCATGCCCACATCTTTATTTGACGATCATGTCCAGAACTTAGGCTTTCCTTTACTATCTCTGCACATTCAGAAAAGAAGTCTCTTCCAGACATTGAATGGGCATCCTGTCCAATCTTCACAATCTCTCCTACGACACTGGATACTTTCTCCAGAAGGATGTTAAACCGTTCGTTCCACTTCGATGATGGGTCAATACCATCCCGCGGGCCAACACGAATTAGTAACACTCTCTCCATCAATCTAAGGCAAGGAAATTACACCATGCATAAGCAGCATTATAATATTTCAATACTCTAATTATTTTTAAACTTATAAGGTAAATGTAAATTATACTGTAGGATAGAATTATAGAATGTCATGTCAAAACGTTTTCGATCAATAGATCATCATTCAAAAAAGTGAGAAAGAAGTAACACCCTCTCATCCAAAAACAACCCTTTTCCCCAAATTAAACTGTAACACATGTTAGTAAAAACATCAGTAAATCTACATTACCTTAGCCGATCAGGGTGTTGGAGCCACTTGACCACATGTTCGTTTACAGTGTAAATTGGGCTGCATTTTGGCAACGACTGGCTCATGCAGTTACTGCTTGAGCCATCCGAGAAGAATCTCTTTGCTCCCTTTCCCACTTCGGCTGGGTCTGATGGGTCATCAGCCTGAAAACTCATGGAGGTCTGGCTGGCAATTTGCCCAGTGTATGCATCGGTGAATAAGTTGAAAAAGAGGTGTGGATACCCACCGGTGCATCCAATGGCCACATTCCCAGCCTTTGTTTTACCGCAGCCTGGATCCCCAACAGCCACAACAAGTGGACAAAATCCAATTGCTTTCTGCCACTGAAAACAGAATAAATATCATTATAAGAGTGATTAAATGAATATGATTTTCAAGGTGTCCGTATTAATAGAGGTCATGAATATGACGCATCCATATATTAATTGATCCTCCCATCCATCCATCTTTTCATCCATCCTCCCATCCATCCATCTTCCCATCCATCCATCCTCCCATCCATTCCCAGATTCATCCTCCCATCCATAATTCATCCATAATTGATCCATCCTCCCATCCATCCTCCCATCCATCCATCTTCCCATCCATCCTCCCATCCATTCCCAGATTCATCCTCCCATCCATAATTGATCCATCCTCCCATCCATCCTCCCATCCATCCTCCCATCCATCCTCCCATCCATCCTCCCATCCATCCATCTTCCCATCCATCCTCCCATCCATTCCCAGATTCATCCTCCCATCCATAATTGATCCATCCATCCATCCTTTCATCCATCCTCCCATCCATTCCCAGATTCATTATCCTGCCATCCATCCATTCATCCATCTATCCTTCAATCCATCCATCCATAATAATAATCTCCATGCATCAATAATAATACACCCATCATTCTACCATTGCCAACCATTCATCTACCAACACATTCATCCATCCTAACTCATGAAATATGCATCCACCTTTTCATGCATCAGCATTTGTGAAGCACGATATATAATGATAACGTGAAAATCTACTAACCTCTGTGTAGTTGGCTGTTATGGCTGAAGCAGCTATGATACAGAATTGAGATACAAAATTACTCCAGTTGATGCTGTTTTCTTCTTTTTCATCTATGTCATGACAGTCAGGGGACACATGATTTGGTTGCAACTTTAAAGGTTGAGGCAGCAGATTGTTCATTGCGGCAACCATTGCTTCTTCCATTTTATCAATCCCTCTCAGGAAATGGCACATGGTGTCGAAGATGTCACTTCCAAGAGGAAGATGGATTCGACACGATTGGGCTTCCTTGGCCAGAGTCACTCCATCTCCATCGGCCAAGTGACTTATCCACACCATTCCAAAGTCCCTTGGTTTTACAAGCTGCCCTTGACCGTCAATGGCGACCTCCTTGCTGAGGACCCATATCTCTTCCCCTTGCCTATTTCTATTCTTACCAATCGTCGTTACCGCCATGTACACCTCATCCTCGGATGAAATGGACAGATCGTCTGATAGCTCTGTTAAGAGCTTATCCAGCGCGGAATTGGGTAGTTGTATCATGTAGTTTCTCATGGCTGGTGTATTCCTGTTTAGCTCTTTTGTAAACTCGCTCAATTTTGTGAAGGAACTGATGCGACAAAAGAACTCCCTGCAAAAGAAAACACTAACTTTAGAAATTTTGCTGATCCAAAACGATCGATCTGTCAATCTTGAGAAGCTAAATGTGATCGATTGTACTTTGATTCTCAAAAGGGGGAATACATGCAACGTGAATAACTAGATAAAAGAAGCGATATATATTTATCAAAAAAGGTCTTTCAGTGCTGTTTTGTATCAATGTATTAATCATCATTTCAATCATAGTTAATAGGGCACCCCTCTTTTAACTATGGTTCAATCAAAATAACCATAATTCATGACAGCTAAGGGAAGATTCGGTGTATAAATACTTACTTTTCGGTACCATCCTTATGCTTTGCGATGCCAACAAAGCCAGATCCTTGTTTCCCAACCTCAACAGGATATAAGAAGCGCATTGTAAAATTCGAAACATAATCTTTTTGGCCGCGGAATTTGTAGCGGAGATCTTCTTCGATAAGAGAGCTCATCGCACTCCAAGTTCTGACGAAGGTCGAATGAATGGCAAAACAACTGCATGGTTTTGACTCGAGTTCAGTACAGGAAACAAGAAACAATCGTATTAGAACATCATTGGTTAAGGATGAAGATATCACGTGCTGGTCACCTTACGATTGGAGGACAAGGTTATCACAGTTTCCGAATGAAAGGATTTCCGCTAAAATGACTCGCGAAAAACGATTTCGTTAAACTGAATCACTCGTGAAAATGATTTCTGCTAAAATCATTGTTCACTCATTGTTTCACAACTTCAAAAGTTGATAAGCTATCAATGTAATTACTAATTAAAGATGTAGAAGGAAGTTGTAGTGAAAGGGGAATTTCATCGAAGAAGTTAGTTTTGATTCCCCAAAAGCCTCTTTATTCTTGTAAAGTAACAATCTATAAACAATATTTTGTAAAAGTTATTTTTTGGTATCAATGACGTGTTTTATCTCATGCTATATGGCATTCCGTTGCTTCTATACTTTATGGATTTCGTTCCATGAATCGCGAAGGTGACAACTTTATGCGAATGAAATCATGCGGTAATTTACTTCAAATCCCTTCATTCATGAGATCAGACCTAATGATATTATTATAAATATTTTACACAACCCGCTTTTTGCTTCACCTTACTTCGGGTATTTAATACTTTTTTAGTGCTTGCAGGGAGGCAAGTAAGTACTTGTTGGTTACAAACGCTTTGTGAAACCAGTAACACACTTAGGCACGCGGCTACACGCCTCAATGAATGCTTTAAATTCTTGTCGACTCGGGACTCTTTCAGAGTCATCGAAGTGTATCACGTGCACCTCATTAGCATGTTATTCTACTCATCTACTCATTAGTATTCAAAATATGGGTTGCGTGAAATCGTTGTCAGGGACAACGTGACAAAACAAGAAATCACTCTTCGGTGTGATAATCACACGTACGGACATTTTCATGAACTTCGTTGGAAAGAGCAGAATGGACTGAAATGGATACATTTTTGAAAGCTCGTGTTGAAAAAAGAAGAAAGATAGATGAATGTGACAACGCACTGCAAAGTCTTCGAGTATCCAATATAGATATCGTAAATGCAAGCTGGCGAGAAGAGGATATACTGGCGTTCCTCGTTACAAAGTATGGTTTTCCTGCGATGGAGATCGGTCGCTATGCAATACAAAACATGCCTCTCACGAATTTATGTCCCAAAGATATGAAAAAAGTGGGCGTTGTACCCTTAGTGATTGGTGCTGGAGTTCCAGAAAAAGAAGCACAGCAGTTTATAGAACTATTGAGCCGATGTGAAGATTTCATGGGATTTTGTACTAGAAAGATGTTGGAAGACATGTCCATGAAACTAAACATCCCGTGCTATGTTCTAACGCCACCAAAGGAGCTTATAACAAATGGCTGTTTGAATTGTGGATCAGCACTGAGAACGCACAATGACAGAACTCTTGCCACAGTATATACTGTTAGCGGTCCTGTCCCTGCTTCGAAAATTTGTTGGCGATGCCCAAAGTGCGGAACAAACTACAACTACACTCAGTATGGAAATAAAGAGTTGGGTTTCAAGTACTATCAAGACCAAAGGCCTTTGATAGAAGCATCCAATGTGACATATGTTGAAAGGCTGGTATGCAAGTATCAGATACATTTGGCGTAAGTAAACTCATCATAGACTTTCTTCGTTTTTAAATTAGGAGGGGTTCTTTGGGGTTTGCTCCGGGATTGCGATTTTGAGCCATTTTCTCACGGTAATTCAAATGTGGAATTTCGGACATCAGTAAAACATTAACATGATATACCAAAGTATATCAGCAGCTGTTTCCTTGATATATTGGAGCTGATATACTAAATATACTGACATACAATGCATTTAGGTCTTGGAATGCACTTATTCACAAGACAACGTTTTTTGAAATAGCTGTACCCATGTATAAACGTGTATAGGGGCGAAAATAAGACGCTTTCAAGCACAAAAATGTGGTGTCGGCTTTTTAGCATTTTTTCGCGGTTTTGCGATTTCACTATGCTTGAGTGTTTAATTTGTTATTAGAAAAAAATATATTATTTTTATTTTCAGAAATCATGCTTGGGTTTCATTTGAAGCATTTGCAGAGACATATAATTGTGCTACCAATGGCACTACTGCAATACATGGACCCGCTGTAGAAGAAACTGTAACCCATAGAAATGGTAGGAAGTTTGTAAAACTGCACAATCTAGAGTTAGCCAAATTTTTGAATTGTGTCTATATGTTTGATTGCAGAGAACCCGGTACGTTCTGCAGAGCTTGACCGACGAACCGTCTCAAGCGCCTTTTACTTGCACGAAGTGGAGGAAGAATTACGGAATCGCGGTTTATCAGACTGGACTTTCAGAGGAGAAAAGGAAGAGAACCTTGATGAAGTGATGCGCTATATAGATGGCTTACGATGCACTGAATTGTATAGTCATAAGACAGAAGATTGCTCTGATGCTTGCAAGAAACGAGGTAGGTATAAACAGTGCCGTAGCGAGGTCTCGACCATAAGGGGTAGCGGATTTGGATATTATAAATATGTGACTGTACTCCCATTGAAACAACACCATGAAATAAATAACAGATTATAATAATAACTTATTTTATTTAAAAAGATTAGATTAGATTATACTCAACTTTTACAAAAAGAAACAAAAATACAAGTGGTTGGCATTTTTGTGATTTTCTTTTGGGGAAGGAATAAATAATTAACTATGGTTATAATGATAAATGAATGGATAAATGAATGAATATTTGTCCTTTATAAAGTTGTTTCTGATATATTTTCTTTCATTTTTTTTTTCTGCGTTTTCTTTTAGTGTTCAGTTTTCTTTCACTGTTAAACTGCTACCGTAAAGTTCCGAAAGTAGTGACCCCCCGAAAGTAGCGACCCCCCGAAAGTAGCGATCCTCCTCTAGAGCGATCATTAGATTAGATGACGAACAGCACTAGCAAACAGCACGCAAAGAGACAGAACATTTACTGCTACACATATGCAAATATAACAAAAGAAATTGTCATAATAACTGATACGTTATAGATCCTGTGAATATTTTTCTGTTGGTTAAAATGGATCAAATACCGTACACAATGTCGTTTAGGTACACGTTATGGCTCCTAAAAAGATAACGATTTTAGCACCCCGAAAGTAGCTTATAAGAGAGGGAGGCTTCGTGTAGGGGGGGGGGGGGTTTCTTAAAAACAACCACTAAACAACTAAAACCTAAAGCTATCTGAGTCTGAAAGAGTTGAATAAGCCACTTCACGCTTTCGTCCGCTATTTTGAATTGGGGCAAACGCGCGGGAATTTATATAAATCTGGATCACTTTGACTTGCCATGACTCCGCTCGATTTTGTTGGATTTTCAAAATTTAAACATCGATAATCAGCAGGCATGCATACCAGTTGTCGGCCTGAAGATAAGACCAATGTATCTGTTTTAACTACCTTTTTGAGTCAATCTTCTTTTCACGAATGTATCTTAATATTTCGAGCTAATTTGCATATTCACGTGCCGAACGTTTTATTTTGAAAACAAAAATCATTTTTTCTCGAATTGTAGCCTTCCAATATCCATCACATTATAATTCATAAATAACAAAGAATACATCTTTTCTAAAATGGTAAGTTTTTGAAAATCCAACGAAATCGAGTTACGGCAAATCAAAGTGATCCAGATTTCTATAATTTTCCGCGCGTTTGCCCCAATTCAAAATGGCGGACAAAACCGTGAAGTGGCTTATTGTTCTGTTCTGAGTGGTTTTACTTAACTGACCTGTGAAATACTCATTAGGATAACACAGAGTAATACTGGGGTCGGTTGTTCGGAAGACAATTAGTGCTAATCCTGGATTAGCGTCAGTAGTTTTCTTAAGATTTAATCCTGGATTAGCGTCAGTAGTTTTCTTAAGATTTAATCCTGGATTAGCGTCAGTAGTTTTCTTAAGATTTAATCCTGGATTAGTGCTAATCGCCTTTCGAACAACTGAGCCCTATCTGGGGCGTAGCGACGGGGCGAGGGAGGGTGTGTGTGTGTGGGGGGGGGGGGGGGGGGGGGGGATTGGGGTGGGGTGGGGTTTGAGGGGTGGGTTTGGGGGATGTTGATGGTGTCATAACGGTCCTGGAGTCGCAATTGCATTATTTTCTTTAGTTTCGTTTTGACTAATAGTCACTAACTATTAGATTTCGTTTTACGGGTTAAGTAAAATCACTTGTCTTGGAAAAGGGAGAGGGCTCAATAGAGAGGAGGGACTTAAAAAGATTATAAGCCACCTTCTGGCTAACAAGCATTGTATACTGCAACACTGCATCAGTTTTGAATATTCGATATTTGATAACCATAATCAATAATTTTACGTTTTGCTCCAAGGTTCAGCTGCCACACCAGAGGAAAGCAATTCAACGACTGATGTTGAGAAGGTAGAAAAAAAGAGTAAACAACTGCCTTTAGTAAGCACTTCGTCTCAGGAATTGACAAAAGTACAAGGTACAGACAATGCACAACAAAATTAACCATATATAGAAAGTAGAATGAATGTGGGTGTAGGAAATAATTATATGTTTGTTATAACATAGATTCGTTAGTAAGCGCGCTCTTATTGGCACAGTGACATCACAAGAAAACGTAAAAAAAAAAGTATTGTCAAAAATGTGAGATTTATTTAATGCGCGCTCCGATTGGCTATTTGAGATATAACGCGCGCTCCGATCGGCTATTTGAGATATAACGCGTGCTCTGATTGGCTGGCTAACATGTTTTTATAAAATAACTATGATAAAACGCGCGCTCTAATTGGACAAAAGCGTGTGCACAGAGATGTATGAACATCTCGATGTATGCATTGAAATGTATGAACATTTTTGCAACGAACAAAATTGAAAACTTAATCATAATTGTATTTTATAAAAGAAATATAAAATTTGCCCGCTGTGCTGTGTGCAGATTTATAGCACTTGGGGACTGATCCTAACACTTCTCTCGTGTTCTGATCAGTCCCCGCGTGCTCTAAATCTGCACATAGCACGCGCGCTCGTTTTCTATTATTTTTTTACCTACAACACTTGACAAATTTCTCGCGCGCTGATTGGATAATTAAAAAGAGCCGATTTCGATAATAAAGAGGACAGACGCATTAAATGACAACGGAACCAGCGCGCGTTTGATTTAGTTTTTCTTTCAAATATATACATGTAGCTTTCTCAAGATTCCACTTAATGTCTTTTAATTTTATTCCCAAAAAAACGTTTTTTTACAAATGTCGGATTATACACCGGTGAATACGATAAATACAAAAATAATTATAAATAAATATGAAAATATAGTTACAAATTGAAATGTAAGAACTATTTACAAAATATTGAAACTTTACATTTTACATTACGAAATTCATTGAATTACAGGAACACATGCATTCCTCTCGGAAAACCGTGGTCTCGTGGCTATGAATATGGATTCTTCAGATACGAAAAATGTTCCATGTAACAAAGACACCGGAGAAAAGCAGAAAACGTTGCAAAAATGGTCACGTGGTCTTCTCCACTATGTCCGTGGAGGGGGGCATATTGATCGATGGAATCCTCTCTTCAAGTATGTCTATTTTTTTTACATATGCAACTGCAATGCGCAAATCGCTTGTGTAATTCGACTTATAGATATAATATGACATTTTCTCATCTATTTGCGCTGCAGATCTGAATCGCCTGGTCAAGTTTTTCTGTTATCGATCCACTACCTACACACGAGACTGAAAGATGTCCCAGAAAACCAGTGGGAGAAGTTCATCCTGTCGTACGACAACATGTGTAATCTTTGTAATATGCGTGCAGCGAGACAACCATTGCCACTCCCAAAACCATATGACGAGCTATGGTTGAAAATCAAAAAGGTCATCGATCGTCTGCACTTACGGAATCACAAGAATCCAAAGTGCCATATCGAGTACTCTTCTGAACCACTCAAGCTTGAGTACCCCGATCTCAACACAATGGTAGCAGAACAAACCTTTGTTTGGTCTGCTAGATACAAAAAAATTCTTAACGCTATGCCAATGAAGAGATTTCTTTTTTATTACCATCGTATGGTGGTTCACCGAAATAAGTACACTTCTGACTGCCATAAACGTGAAAAAGATCCTTTACTTCCAAAGGTTAGGTAGAAATTATATTTACAGCATGATTTAAGGTACCAGGGGACCTTCATGACCACTGTTCACTGAAAGCCGCGTAGCGCGCTAACCACTCGTCCAACATGTATAAAAGTATACATTTTCTTAAAGCTGAATAAATGCAGATTCTAAATATGCTTGAGATTATTTCCTATTTTGTAAATATTTTTTGTTATTGCACATTTTAAGAAAATTCGACCGGCCTTGTTGAAATAGTAGCGTGCACGCGGGAATTTAATCGATTTTTAAATGGAAAGTGTCATTGTAATGAGCACACTTTGTTCTAAAAAACTGTGTCTCCGATTTGTGATGCAAATGCGTGCACGCTACTAATTTGAACAAGGCCGGTCGAATTTTCTTAAAATGTGCAATAACAAAATATGAAATAATTTTTTTTTTTACACAGGAAATAATCACAAGCATATTTAGAATCTGCATATATTCAGCTTTAAGGAAATATATACTTTTATTCATGTTGGACGAGTGGTTAGCGCGCTACGCGGCTTTCAGTGAACAGTAGGGACCATACGCAACAGGACGAGGACGACGAAGTTCAAATAAAGTGTTTTGTTGTCTATTCTTTTCATAATTGTTTCATTTTCCGTGTTTTCACTAAATTTGCGCCCCCATTCACGAATGACATCGTCTTTTTGTGGTCCGGTTGACTAAAAACAACTATCTGCACAAATAACTAACTGACGTTCTCGTTCTCTTTACATCGTCAAACACAGGCATTTCACGTTGTAGCTTTGCACAGAACACCTGAAGTTAAGACCAAATCGAGCTTATTTCATACATTCCAACAAGAAGTTATTGAAAGTTGTAATTATCCTATTGTTTCTCTGAGTCGTCGTCATCCATTCCGTCTTCGATCCGTAAGGTCCCTAGTGGTGACGAAGGTCCCCTGGTACCTTAATGCAAATTGAGTTGATGCATCGAGCATCATTTTCAATGTACAATTGAGGATGAAATTAGCAGTTCCTTTGAAAATGTTCTCTTTGTTGAGACCAATCAGTATCAACTAGTACGTACTGGGCTGAATGTACTACCAATGCCACATGCCAATGAAGATACTATACCTTGCTTCCAAATTAAACCGCGGGTTCAGCCGCCAAATGTTAGGGGGGAAACTCTACGTAGTTGCTTGGTACGGATCTTTATTGCTGTTAGTTAGTTATCTGCTTCTCTCTTCTGATCTTAATGTTACAAGCAGTGACTTAAATAATGATAAATTGGATAGAATGATTGATTGACATTTACTGTCAATTACTGTCAGAACTATATTCTAGAGGTTACATCATTGGTTATCTAGAAGTTGACGTTGCAACTAACTCTAGTAATGAAGCAAAAACAAAATAGTAGTTATGTCAAAAGAAGGTTTATCGTTTAGATCATCAAAGTATATAAAACTAATATCAGTCGACAGTAACAATAGTTCTGCATCTATTGGTGTAGAAATATTCTTACGTCAAACGAATACTAGCTTAAGATAGATCGACAAAGAACGATAGAAAGTTGTACACGTGGTTATTCAAGGTACATGTAGGAGGATATAGACACACCTACAACACGCCTACGACGGGTGTATCCTAGTTTGTAGTACCTTACGTGGCTACTTGCGCAACTACATGTACGTGGCTTCAGGTTGTCTAAGGTGATAAACTACGTAAACAGTTATCAGTAGTAGGAACTTCCGAAATCTAGCATATTATTATATGTACATTCATTAACTTGTTCGTTGATGAATGAAATGTCATTGCATGATGTATGCAACTTATGTCTGAAGAAGACCAAAAAAGCCATGGTCAAATGTACAAAGTGTGGGCAGTGGCAACACTGCAGTTGTTCTGCCTTTACATTGGCTAACAGCAAAGAAATATCGTTTATTTGTAAAAGTTGTTTGTGATGAGCTTACGTTACTTGAAAATGTTGAGACCAATAAATATATTGATCAACTGATAACAAATCAATGAACCTGAAGCTTAAGATCCTTTTACTCCATGAATTGAACTTTATTATAATCATCAATTACATGCAGCATTTAGTGTTTTGTACTAATAAAAATGATCAATCATCATTCAATACATGCATCATTTAGGTTTATTCACTCATTCATTATTCAAGAAACTGGGAAATGAACAACCGCAAAAATTAGTTTTGCTGACGAAAATTCAATCAACTCAACACATATAGCACAGTACAAATGATGAAATTTACATCATTTTTAAATTTCACCCCCTCTTTTGCATTTAACGTCCTTTATTCGGATGTGATTTTTCCTTCCATTTGCGTTAATTAGTCGGGCTTTCTGTAGAATGCCCGACTTGGAAAATGAAAAATGCAGGCCTTTTTTTCCATATATCCGTTACAAAATTAGGCGCATGCGCGTCCGATTTCCCCACGAGTAATATCGAATGAACTCGGAAAGTGACTGATATTCGAGGCCATATTTCACAATCGCTTTCCCAGAAGTTCTTGTCGATGTCGGCAGAAAAAATGAATACAATGCAACCAAATACGTTCAACTCACATCGATTTTGATATCGCACATTGAAATTGAAGAATTGCAATATAAACAATCTACGGCAAACGATGTCAACGGTAGATGACGAGCGTTCTGTTCGATAGTCGTGTCCCGGTTCCTCAAACTCAAGCAAAACCATTTGAGCAACAATTACAAAGTCAGTACAAATGTACAAAGTCTGAGTAGATGTACAAATGACATTACGAACTCACGAGAATAATTCAGTATTTAGTAAGTTTAGTCCTCGTTGACTGTATTAAATGCCTTTAATCATACTTTAATATGTTTAAAAACATTATCGTCTCTGCAGAAACTATTTTTCTGCGAAATTTATTCATTATAGGAAATAACTATCGCCGCGCTGCTTCAGAATGCGTCTGTATTGCTCGTATCGTCTGTATTGCTTGTATCGTCTGTATTGCTCGTATCGCCTGTATTGCTCGTATCCCCTGTATTGCTCGTATCGCCTGTATTGCTCGTATCGCCTGTATCGTCTGTATTGCTTGTATCGTCTGTATTGCTCGTATCGTCTGTATTGCTCGTATCGTCTGTAGTGCTCGTATCGCCTGTAGTGCTCGTATTGTCTTTATTGCTCGTATCGCTGTATTGCTCGTATCGTCTGTATTGCTCGTATCGCTGTATTGCTCGTATCGTCTGTATTGCTCGTATCGCTGTATTGCTCGTATCGTCTGTATTGCTCGTATCGCTGTATTGCTCGTATCGCCTGTAGTGCTCGTATCGCCGGTAGTGCTCGTATCGCCTGTAGTGCTCGTATCGTCTGTATTGCTCGTATTGTCTGTAGTGCTCGTATCGCTGTATTGCTCGTATCGTCTGTATTGCTCGTATCGTCTGTAGTGCTCGTATCGCCTGTAGTGCTCGTATCGCCGGTAGTGCTCGTATCGCCCGTATCGTCTGTATTGCTCGTATTGTCTGTAGTGCTCGTATCGCTGTAGTGCTCGTATCGCCGGTAGTGCTCGTATCGCCGGTAGTGCTCGTATCGCCGGTAGTGCTCGTATCGCCGGTAGTGCTCGTATCGCCGGTAGTGCTCGTATCGTCTGTAGTGCACGTATCGTCTGTATTGCTCGTATCGCCCGTGTCGTCTGTATTAGCCATTATCAAATCGAGCAGGGGACTGGGAACGAGTTTATTAGAATTAATGTAATTATGAAATTAACTTCATGACATGAAAGAGCATGTTGAAATTAGCATATGTGCAAAGTTTGATGTGATTTGAGCGAATTCTATCGGAATTATAAACTTTTGAAATTGTGTTGTCCAGCCAAAATTTTACAGTGAATGTATGGTTTGGATGGACAACATCAAAAATTTACAGAGTTTGTATGGGAAAATGTACATCTTTGGTGCCCTCTAGCATCGTCAATATTAAGCCGAAGTTCACCAAACTTTGCAGACAAGCTAAGTTTGATCTGCTCTCTCAGAAAATGATGCCCATTTTTGCTAGTTTCTTATTGAATTAGTTTTACGGACTTGGTCCCAGTCATTCTCGTACCCAGAGCCCGCTCGTCATTTGGTTTGTCGCTGGCTCTGGGAAACCCTGTTGCTCGGTCGTCAAATTTTGACGACCAAGTCGTCAGAGCGCATGCTCATACTAAAGACCGCTGAGAGCGGGTACTGTGGAAGAGTCTACTGGCTACGCCAGTATTTACGTTGGTTTGAATATTCAAACTAACAAGTACACAAGTTTGTACATTTATCTTCGTGTAGCCGTTTAAAATCCCTTCGACGTTCATCACCGGTTCTTCTCTGGCTCTGTTGCGGTAAAGGCTGGACGATAAATACATGTTCTAATATAATCTTGCATGTGAACCTTCCTGTCTTCCGCTTTGTTATTGTTTCTCTTGAATTATAAAAATATTCCTTTGAATACTCAAAGCGAGTACGATCGATTGTGTCTGTAGCCGTTACTTTACTTTTATCATATTATGTATTGTTAGATCTCCCTTTACGAATTCAGATCAATTTATGTCTACACAGTCACTCTCATTTCCATAGCTTTATAATTCAATAACGGAATACCATTGTATGAAAATACAACCGTCGCTGTCATTCCTTTCGTTCGCCTTGCAAGTTTGAATCTTTGTTGATCTCATGAACCAATCAAATACGATCAGTCATTGTTGATTTGATCAGCCAATGAAATTCGCTAAAATTTCAGGGATTCCCAGAGCCAGCGACAAACCAAATGACGAGCGGGCTCTGGGTACGAGAATGGGTCCCAGTCCCCTGCTCGATTTGGTAATGGCTAATTGCTCGTATCGTCTGTATTGCTTGTATCGTCTGTATTGCTCGTATCGTCTGTATTGCTCGTATCGCCTGTAGTGCTCGTATCGCCGGTAGTGCTCGTATCGCCTGTAGTGCTCGTATCGTCTGTATTGCTCGTATCGTCTGTATTGCTCGTATCGCTGTATTGCTCGTATCGTCTGTATTGCTCGTATCGTCTATAGTGCTCGTATCGCTGTAGTGCTCGTATCGCCGGTAGTGCTCGTATCGCCGGTAGTGCTCGTATCGCCGGTAGTGCACGTATCGTCTGTATTGCTCGTATCGCCCGTGTCGTCTGTAGTGCTCGTATCGCTGTAGTGCTCGTATCGTCTGTAGTGCTCGTATCGCCTGTAGTGCTCGTATCGTCTGTAGTGCTCGCATCGCCTGTAGTGCTCGTATCGCCGGTAGTGCTCGTATCGCCGGTAGTGCTCGTATCGCCTGTAGTGCTCGTATCGCCTGTAGTGCTCGTATCGCCTGTAGTGCTCGCATCGCCTGTAGTGCTCGCATCGCCTGTAGTGCTCGTATCGCCTGTAGTGCTCGTATCGCCTGTAGTGCTCGCATCGCCTGTATTGCTTGTATCGCCTGTATTGCCTGTAGCGTACGCTTATTTTGTATCAAGTTAAAATAATGACCGAGACCACTCAGTGCTGCCTCAGTAATAGCAAACGTACACTACAGGCAATACAGACAATACGGCGATACGAGCAATACAAGCAATACTGGCGATACGAGCAATACAGACAATACGGCGATACGAGCAATACAAGCAATACAAGCAATACTGGCGATACGAGCAATACAGGCGATACAAGCAATACAGGCTATACGAGCGATACAAGCAATACAGCGATATAAGTTGTGAAAGCAGTTAGCAGGACATTACAACCAAAGCTGTATCGCTTGTATCGCAATACTAAAAACACTACACGAAAAGTGCGATCCTAAAACGCGACACATATGGCTAATACGGATGTATAATTTGATACCCGTTCAACCAACTATATGACAGAGTTGGGGAATCGTTTTATATGAGAATGATCACTCGAAAGGTTACCATAGCAACGCCATGCCAGCTTTAACAAAGGTCATTTTTCTCATCAAATCAATAAAAACGCACGGTTTACACGGTGAATCTTTTTAATACTTTCCATTATGAAAATTCTACACTTCACCTATCATTTGACAAAGAACTGAAACATTCCGCACTACAGAATCCAAAATATTGCAAAATATCGATTTTGCAAAATAATGAAAAATCTGTAGTACCAATTTTTTCATATTATGTTAATTACTGTAGCTTTATATTACAAACAAATTGTAAAATTATGAAAAGATTTTACCATGTAGTTTTGGAGTTTCTTTTCAAAAAAGATCGCCCGCACATGACGTCATCAAAATAAAAATAATTCAAGTTCCATTATTGCGCATGCTCATGGTCTTGCGCACGCGCGCGCGCTTCAACTATATGGAGCCACCTTAAATATTTAAAAAATATAACGCGTTTCATTTATTTTGTAAAACAAAAAAGATTTGTTTTTATTTTTATTTTTCAAAAAAATAAATATAATGAAACATTTTATCGCCATGGCCTATCGTTGCCATAGACCAGCATCCTTTGCGGTCGTTTGAATCCAACATGGCCGATTGTCAGCACACGTGGAAGAAGTTTAGAACAATGATGAAGGATAAAAGGACCGGGAAAAGGTCGGTAAAAGACAAAGAAACGAAAGAAGTCAGAGATGAGATAACGGTGCAAAGACTAAGCTCCGAAGTAACTGGAAAAGTAGAGAAATATTCACGCATTGGGCCGAGAGAGTTTGTGCAGTTGGGAGACGGCGAGGCAGAAGTGACAATTGAAAACATCAAGGAAGCATGTTTAAAACACTTTCAACCACAAATAGGCAGTGGCTTAGAATGTGATATCTTGGCTGGAGATCAAGGTCCATCGTGCAAGACACTCAAGCAGATTCCAGATATGAAACTGATTTATGTAAGATTCACATATGATGCTTCCAAGCCAATCCCAATCACCCCTCGAAAAAGGGACTATGCAAGCACTAGCGGTTTATACTCAGCTGATTATAACCCGTGCTCTCTTCCCAGTCCTAAAAAGCCAAAGGTTACTACAATGGTACCTAAAAGCCTGTCGGTGACTCATATGCTCAGACTTGGAAAGGTTGTAAAGAAGGAATCTACAATTATTGACTTATATCAGTTTGATTTAAGTCAAGGCTGGTCTACAATTCCCAAACCTGTTCAATTCAATGTATCCAAAGATCTGCTTGGGGAAGGAGCGTTTAGGAAGGCATATAAAGCTACGTCAAGTGATAAGGATTTTGTTGGCCTAACTTGGGTTGTGAAAGAGTACAAGCCATGTGCATTGGAGGTGATAGCTGAAACTGAACAAACTGTTGAAACACATACTAAGAAAGTAGTACAGATGCACAGTCTAGCCCAGAATTTTGCCTGTCGGTGCAAAGACAAAATAGAGGAAGATGGATTGCTACAATCATTTGGTGATACCTTGCAGTATGGCAATATCTATCTTGGAAAGACAGGAGAAAGTTTTGTTACTATTGAAGAAGCAAGACCTGGTAGATCGAACTTTGAAGACGAAAATACCACATAACGGTCCCACTAGTAGTCCATCCACTGAGTCGGGTACCTCTTAGTATGAAAGATGATTTCAAAGCAGAATTAGATGACATGGTAATCAACATCATCACAAAAATCAGAGAACCTACAGTATGGGTCAACAGCTTGGTCTATAGGAGAAAACTCAATGGACAACTACGAATATGTTTGGATCCCAAAGACCTGAACACAGCTATTCAAAGAGAACACCATGTCACCCCTACACCAGAGGAAATACTACGCAATTTGAATGGGGCAAATACATTCTCAATCGTCGACGCCAAGTGTGGATACTGGAATGTTGTTCTTGACAAAGCATCCAATTACTTGACAACATTCATTGTTTCAACTCGCCATTTGGGCAATATCATTTCAACACGATATCATTATTGTATTTCAAACAAAGATCGATCAGAACTTCGAAGGATGTCCTGGTGTCATCGGGATCGGAGATGACATACCTGGTATTAGTTTCCGGAAAGACAGATGAGGAACATGTTAAAAACATTCTGGGGATGATACAACAATAATTTAAATGTGGCTAAATGTAATTTTAGGCGAAGTTAAAATTAAGACAATGCTGGCCAGCAGTCTTTATCACACGTGACAATTACGGGGCACCCCCGAGGGTTTTCAGGGGCAAATCGGACCTCGTGCCATGACTAGTCGCTCTGGTGAGTTTGTTGATCATTGCGGCATCACAAACTGCTAGAAAGAGGATCGTTAAGAAAAGAAAGAACAAAGAATACATCAAAAAAGCATGCCTCGGAAGACAAGGAATAGCCAGGATGCGGCGCTAATTCCTGGGTCCGCTCCAACCGGTGCAGAACCGCCATCTTGCTCGGTTGCGTTGCAAGGTCAAGAACAGCCGGCCGCGAATAACATCCAAGCGCTTTCGCCAGACGTTCTTGCGTCGATCGTCTTGGCAGTGAAATCGGCACTGGCGGCTGAGAATACAACGTCGAGCTCTACAGTCGTTCAGCAAGATGAAACTCCTTCGGCGTGTGTGCCGAGCGAGGCATCTGGGACTGTGCCATCGCCTGCTGTTATCGGATCACAGACAGCCAATCTCCTCGCTAGTGGAACTGCGGTTGCCCCTCAACTGGCTCAAGTGAAACCTTCTTGCTCCGTGGCCCAAGGTAGGTCATCGGTCAGTGTGCCGTCATTTGTCAATACATTTGCGACATCAGTGCCTAATCTAAGCATGGCGAGCGCTTCAAATGCATCAAACCTCGTGAAGACAGGAATTTCCCAAATTCCTTCCCTTCCGGCGCCCGTCTCACAATAATAATAGTAATAGCCATTTGTTGTCGGCCCTGGAATTTCGCCAATCCCCGCGAAAACCGTCTCTATTATTAATGTACATCAAGATTAAATAGTTTTCTTAGAGCGTGACATGTAATAGGATAGCATGATTGACAAACGAAGATCTAGAGTATACATGTAACTTGAGAAGGAATAGAGAGAGTGAGTAAGCTACAATACTGATCGAAATCGACCGTACAACAAGAATACATATTCTGAATAAAATCTACTAAGCGTCACCCGTTCTTTGGAAACCGTACAGTGGTAGGAGGGTAACAAATTTGGCGACCCCACCAGGACAGTGAACTACGTGAAATCGAGAATCAGGCACAAGAGTCAAGCCGTCGCAACGTGGCATGGCCGCATCAGGCGCTGTTTGGTACAAGGTTTGAACGGTAGCTAAAGATCAAAACAACTGATTGTGGAACCGAGGTGAGTGCCAGAACGTCAGTGTATCTGGATTCCGTGGCTATGGAACAGTGAATTATAAAATAAAGAGATACATTCCATTGTTGTTGTTGGTTGTCATCGTTTGCTTGAGCCGGTACACCGATTCACTAGTTTGCTGTATTAAAAGTGGAAAAGATGCCTTATACAATTGAATGAAGAAATAGAAATATCAGGAACAGTCGAGACACATTCGATATTTGTTAGTAAGAGAAATTGATGAGAGATGGAAGCCGAAATCGAGACATTGCAATTCGAAGTAGAATACCTTTTGTACACCGCCGATGAGACACAGATAATTGATATTCTTGAAACGCTAGAAATAACCGAAGATGTAACGACAAAGAGCAAAAGGCAAAGGGTTGTCCTAATTAGAAAATAAATCGAGAATAAGTTGTATGGGGACAACGAAATAAGTGAGAAAATTTCGATCCTAAAGAACATAACATCGATCATTAAAGGCACGCCCCCATCTCAATTGACCCCAGTGAGACCGAATTCATTGAATTGCAAAAACAACGAGAAGTACTTAGAAGAAAACAAGAAGAAGAAATGAACGAACTGTTAGTAAAATTAGATCAACTGAAAACCAATTCGAAAACAAGCGGAGAGAAAGAACCAGAAAAGTCGAACAAAACAAATGCACACGAAGCTCCCACACACGCTCTACTTCGCCGTGAGTTCAAACTCGCAGGTCAAATTGGCGAACCAGGCCAAACAGATAAACTATCCTTTGTCTCTTTGACCCACCAAATTGATTAGGGTTTAAAGAGGGGATACAAAGAAGCAGAAATCATAGACGCCGTTATTCGTTCAATCTCGCCACACAGTAGTTTTCGCAGTTACGTCGAAACGTTGACTGATCTCTCGCTCGCTAAACTACGAAAGATTCTCCGAGTCCATTACAGAGAGAAATCCGCATCAGAGTTGTATCATCAACTCGCGACGACTTTCCAAGATGCAAAGGAAAGCCCACAACAGTTTCTCATGCGCGCGCTCGACATGCGAAATAAAGTTATCTTTGCCAGTCAGGAGGCGGACTGTGATTTCAATTACGGTCTGAAGTTAAAGCCAAGAAAATGCGCACTTTTCAAGAAGGAAGTAAAATTTCGTGGACGTATCGTTTCTGAGGAGGGTTACAAAGTAGACCAAGCCAACATTGAAGCTGTCCTACTCCTGAAAACCTGTGCACCCAAAACAGTGGGAGATGTAAGGAAACTGATGGGGTTTCTGAATTATTATCGACGATACATCAGGAACTTCTCACGCATCGCACAACCGATCTACGACCTGATGTCTGTGCCACCATCCAGCTCGTGTTCACCACAGAAAGGGGTGCGTAAACAGAAACCGAAGACAGGACAGCCCTCCTCGAATACTTCAGTTACCTGGACGACATCTCACCAGTCAGCCCTAGAGATATTGATAGGATATTTGGTAAGTCCACCAGTTATGGCCTACCCCAATTACACCGACCCTTTCATCTTGACAACTGACGCGTCTGAGGATGGACTCGGTGCAGTGTTGTACCAACGTCAAAATGGTATTACACGTGTTATAGCTTACGGTTCAAGATCACTCTCTCCGGCTGAACGAAACTACCACCTTCATTCCGGAAAGTTGGAGTTCTTGGCGTTCAAATGGGCGATTTGTGAACAGTTCAGAGACTACCTCTACTATGCTCCAAGCTTCACTGTGTACACTGACAATAACCCCCTTACGCACGTGTTGTCTTCTGCGAAGTTGAATGCCAGTGGCTTACGCTGGGTAGGAGAACTAGCCGATTTTAACTTTTGTATTAACTATAGACCAGGAAAGAGCAACAATGATGCAGATATGTTGTCTAGAGCCCCTTTAGACATTTCGTCCTACATGGAAAGCTGCACTGAAGAAGTAACTCAGGACGTTCTGAAGACAGTCGTCACTGCTATACAGTTACAAGAGGACGGAAGTACAACCTGGATATCTGCAATAACCACTGATCATTCACTTCTTAACCTTGATATCACAGAAATAGAAGCTAACACTACAAACCTCACTGAAATTACTACTGTTGAAATCCGCCGAGCACAAAGAGATGACAAGGCCATCGGAAAAGTTGTCAGCTACCTATTGTCTGGTAAACGCCCAACTGCAAAGGAAGTTCTTCAGGAGATGACGGAAACACGGGCGCTTCTTCACGAGTGGCGCAAGTTAAGTTTAGATGATGATGGAGTGTTACTACGGAGCCCACGTCGTCAGGTGGTACTTCCCGATAAGCTGCATAGACTGGTCTATCAAGAATTACATGAAAAGATGGGACACCTCGGCAGCGAGAGAGTCGTGAGCTTAGCCAGAGATCGTTTTCATTGGCCGCACATGCAACGTGATATTGAACATTATGTGAAGAATGTCTGCCGATGTGTCAAACAAAGACCGCCTGCGCGCAAGACCAAGGTACCTCTTCAACCTATTGTTACAACTTCACCCTTCGAGCTGGTCTCGCTAGACTTTCTCCACCTTGAAAAGAGCAGTGGGGGGTATGAATATATACTCGTTATCGTCGACCACTTTACCCGCTTCCCGCAAGCATATGCTACACGGAACAAGTCTGCACGAACAGTGGCTGACAAGCTATACAACGATTTTATTCTGCGTTTCGGGTTACCATCCCGAATACACCATGACCAGGGTGGCGAGTTCGAGAACCGTCTATTCCAGAGGCTTGAGGAATTGTGTGGCATATCGCATTCGAGAACGACACCCTATCACCCACAGGGGAATGGACAGGTAGAGCGATTTAACCGTACCCTGTTGGGCATGCTACGTACTCTTCCCGAGACGGAGAAATATCGATGGAAAGACCACTTCAACAAAGTTGTGCACGCTTACAACTGTACTCGCCACGAGTCCACAGGATAATCACCGTTCTTTCTACTATTTGGACGAGATCCCCGCCTTCCAATTGATCTGATCTTTGGTTTACGTACTCCTAACGCAAGCAACAGTAATCCTCAATATGTATCCACGTGGAAGAACGCCATGAAGGAAGCGTATTCCCTCGCACAACGGAGCGCAGTCTCAGGAGCAGCGAAGGGGAAGCGATCGTACGACACACACAAGTGAGAAGTTCAATTCTACAACCAGATGACAGAGTCCTAGTCAGGAACATGAGGCCACGTGGAGGACCAGGAAAGCTGCGACCATATTGGGAAGAGAAAATCTACAAAGTCATCAGGCGAAAAGGCCCTGATAGCCCAGTTTATGAAGTAAAGCCAGAGTTCGGTACGGGTCACTCCAGGGTGCTGCATAGGAACCTACTGATGTCTTGCGGTTCTCTCCCGGTATACTCACATGGCGAGAGAGTCAACCCACCAGCAGGAGACCCCAACAAGCGAGCAAGAACCAGACCATGTCGAGAGCCAACAACGCCGAGACCCGCACAGACATCGGACGAGGATGAAAGTGAAACTGAGTACATCGTCGACGGTTTGCTGGTAAGTCAAGGCGACTCATGCCCAGTGTCAGACCAGTCGGACGATGAACGAGGAGACCAGCCTGGAGGAACAAGGGAGGTACAAGAACCTTGTCCAGAGAGGATTCGATACCCTCCCATTCATTTAGCATACGGCGCACCAGGACAGCAACACGATGTAATATACGCTAGCGATATACAGCAGGGTCCTACGGTAAACACGACCTGCTACCCTATTGGCTACACGGCATACCCTCAAGCGAACGCCAATTGCTACTCAGCAGGCTATGCAGTTTATCCTCCAATCAACCCATTCTACTACCCTACGGGCTACGCAAGTCATCCTGCTTACGGTATGCAGTATGCAGTATGCTGTAGGGTAAATCAAGAACACAAGACAAGACACAAAGAGACATTCATTAGACATTGACATTTCAGATTTTAAAAATGAGGCGCACTGTAGTTTGTAGTCTAAGTACTACGTTATGATGTAAACTTTGCTAGAATGCTGAAAAAGGTTGTGTTTGCCAACGTACATATATTTGCTGCAGCATACGTTACGGGAATCACTAAAGAAACCAAGGAGTAAACCACAGAGTCCAACAGAAGTCAAAGGAACTGTTTGAACAGTAAAGTAAAGTTATAAAGAGAGGAGCGATTAGTCTCCAACACTAAAAAAATACTACTTTTTTTTTTTCTTTTGAATGTCGCGGACGACATTTCTCGAAGAGGGGGAGTATGTTACAGCGTGACAAAATGTACATCAAGATTAAATAGTTTTCTTAGAGCGTGACATGTAATAGGATAGCATGATTGACAAACGAAGATCTAGAGTATACATGTAACTTGAGAAGGAATAGAGAGAGTGAGTAAGCTACAATACTGATCGAAATCGACCGTACAACAAGAATACATATTCTGAATAAAATCTACTAAGCGTCACCCGTTCTTTGGAAACCGTACAGTGGTAGGAGGGTAACAAATTTGGCGACCCCACCAGGACAGTGAACTACGTGAAATCGAGAATCAGGCACAAGAGTCAAGCCGTCGCAACGTGGCATGGCCGCATCAGGCGCTGTTTGGTACAAGGTTTGAACGGTAGCTAAAGATCAAAACAACTGATTGTGGAACCGAGGTGAGTGCCAGAACGTCAGTGTATCTGGATTCCGTGGCTATGGAACAGTGAATTATAAAATAAAGAGATACATTCCATTGTTGTTGTTGGTTGTCATCGTTTGCTTGAGCCGGTACACCGATTCACTAGTTTGCTGTATTAAAAGTGGAAAAGATGCCTTATACAATTGAATGAAGAAATAGAAATATCAGGAACAGTCGAGACACATTCGATATTTGTTAGTAAGAGAAATTGATGAGAGATGGAAGCCGAAATCGAGACATTGCAATTCGAAGTAGAATACCTTTTGTACACCGCCGATGAGACACAGATAATTGATATTCTTGAAACGCTAGAAATAACCGAAGATGTAACGACAAAGAGCAAAAGGCAAAGGGTTGTCCTAATTAGAAAATAAATCGAGAATAAGTTGTATGGGGACAACGAAATAAGTGAGAAAATTTCGATCCTAAAGAACATAACATCGATCATTAAAGGCACGCCCCCATCTCAATTGACCCCAGTGAGACCGAATTCATTGAATTGCAAAAACAACGAGAAGTACTTAGAAGAAAACAAGAAGAAGAAATGAACGAACTGTTAGTAAAATTAGATCAACTGAAAACCAATTCGAAAACAAGCGGAGAGAAAGAACCAGAAAAGTCGAACAAAACAAATGCACACGAAGCTCCCACACACGCTCTACTTCGCCGTGAGTTCAAACTCGCAGGTCAAATTGGCGAACCAGGCCAAACAGATAAACTATCCTTTGTCTCTTTGACCCACCAAATTGATTAGGGTTTAAAGAGGGGATACAAAGAAGCAGAAATCATAGACGCCGTTATTCGTTCAATCTCGCCACACAGTAGTTTTCGCAGTTACGTCGAAACGTTGACTGATCTCTCGCTCGCTAAACTACGAAAGATTCTCCGAGTCCATTACAGAGAGAAATCCGCATCAGAGTTGTATCATCAACTCGCGACGACTTTCCAAGATGCAAAGGAAAGCCCACAACAGTTTCTCATGCGCGCGCTCGACATGCGAAATAAAGTTATCTTTGCCAGTCAGGAGGCGGACTGTGATTTCAATTACGGTCTGAAGTTAAAGCCAAGAAAATGCGCACTTTTCAAGAAGGAAGTAAAATTTCGTGGACGTATCGTTTCTGAGGAGGGTTACAAAGTAGACCAAGCCAACATTGAAGCTGTCCTACTCCTGAAAACCTGTGCACCCAAAACAGTGGGAGATGTAAGGAAACTGATGGGGTTTCTGAATTATTATCGACGATACATCAGGAACTTCTCACGCATCGCACAACCGATCTACGACCTGATGTCTGTGCCACCATCCAGCTCGTGTTCACCACAGAAAGGGGTGCGTAAACAGAAACCGAAGACAGGACAGCCCTCCTCGAATACTTCAGTTACCTGGACGACATCTCACCAGTCAGCCCTAGAGATATTGATAGGATATTTGGTAAGTCCACCAGTTATGGCCTACCCCAATTACACCGACCCTTTCATCTTGACAACTGACGCGTCTGAGGATGGACTCGGTGCAGTGTTGTACCAACGTCAAAATGGTATTACACGTGTTATAGCTTACGGTTCAAGATCACTCTCTCCGGCTGAACGAAACTACCACCTTCATTCCGGAAAGTTGGAGTTCTTGGCGTTCAAATGGGCGATTTGTGAACAGTTCAGAGACTACCTCTACTATGCTCCAAGCTTCACTGTGTACACTGACAATAACCCCCTTACGCACGTGTTGTCTTCTGCGAAGTTGAATGCCAGTGGCTTACGCTGGGTAGGAGAACTAGCCGATTTTAACTTTTGTATTAACTATAGACCAGGAAAGAGCAACAATGATGCAGATATGTTGTCTAGAGCCCCTTTAGACATTTCGTCCTACATGGAAAGCTGCACTGAAGAAGTAACTCAGGACGTTCTGAAGACAGTCGTCACTGCTATACAGTTACAAGAGGACGGAAGTACAACCTGGATATCTGCAATAACCACTGATCATTCACTTCTTAACCTTGATATCACAGAAATAGAAGCTAACACTACAAACCTCACTGAAATTACTACTGTTGAAATCCGCCGAGCACAAAGAGATGACAAGGCCATCGGAAAAGTTGTCAGCTACCTATTGTCTGGTAAACGCCCAACTGCAAAGGAAGTTCTTCAGGAGATGACGGAAACACGGGCGCTTCTTCACGAGTGGCGCAAGTTAAGTTTAGATGATGATGATGGAGTGTTACTACGGAGCCCACGTCGTCAGGTGGTACTTCCCGATAAGCTGCATAGACTGGTCTATCAAGAATTACATGAAAAGATGGGACACTCGGCAGCGAGAGAGTCGTGAGCTTAGCCAGAGATCGTTTTCATTGGCCGCACATGCAACGTGATATTGAACATTATGTGAAGAATGTCTGCCGATGTGTCAAACAAAGACCGCCTGCGCGCAAGACCAAGGTACCTCTTCAACCTATTGTTACAACTTCACCCTTCGAGCTGGTCTCGCTAGACTTTCTCCACCTTGAAAAGAGCAGTGGGGGGTATGAATATATACTCGTTATCGTCGACCACTTTACCCGCTTCCCGCAAGCATATGCTACACGGAACAAGTCTGCACGAACAGTGGCTGACAAGCTATACAACGATTTTATTCTGCGTTTCGGGTTACCATCCCGAATACACCATGACCAGGGTGGCGAGTTCGAGAACCGTCTATTCCAGAGGCTTGAGGAATTGTGTGGCATATCGCATTCGAGAACGACACCCTATCACCCACAGGGGAATGGACAGGTAGAGCGATTTAACCGTACCCTGTTGGGCATGCTACGTACTCTTCCCGAGACGGAGAAATATCGATGGAAAGACCACTTCAACAAAGTTGTGCACGCTTACAACTGTACTCGCCACGAGTCCACAGGATAATCACCGTTCTTTCTACTATTTGGACGAGATCCCCGCCTTCCAATTGATCTGATCTTTGGTTTACGTACTCCTAACGCAAGCAACAGTAATCCTCAATATGTATCCACGTGGAAGAACGCCATGAAGGAAGCGTATTCCCTCGCACAACGGAGCGCAGTCTCAGGAGCAGCGAAGGGGAAGCGATCGTACGACACACAAGTGAGAAGTTCAATTCTACAACCAGATGACAGAGTCCTAGTCAGGAACATGAGGCCACGTGGAGGACCAGGAAAGCTGCGACCATATTGGGAAGAGAAAATCTACAAAGTCATCAGGCGAAAAGGCCCTGATAGCCCAGTTTATGAAGTAAAGCCAGAGTTCGGTACGGGTCACTCCAGGGTGCTGCATAGGAACCTACTGATGTCTTGCGGTTCTCTCCCGGTATACTCACATGGCGAGAGAGTCAACCCACCAGCAGGAGACCCCAACAAGCGAGCAAGAACCAGACCATGTCGAGAGCCAACAACGCCGAGACCCGCACAGACATCGGACGAGGATGAAAGTGAAACTGAGTACATCGTCGACGGTTTGCTGGTAAGTCAAGGCGACTCATGCCCAGTGTCAGACCAGTCGGACGATGAACGAGGAGACCAGCCTGGAGGAACAAGGGAGGTACAAGAACCTTGTCCAGAGAGGATTCGATACCCTCCCATTCATTTAGCATACGGCGCACCAGGACAGCAACACGATGTAATATACGCTAGCGATATACAGCAGGGTCCTACGGTAAACACGACCTGCTACCCTATTGGCTACACGGCATACCCTCAAGCGAACGCCAATTGCTACTCAGCAGGCTATGCAGTTTATCCTCCAATCAACCCATTCTACTACCCTACGGGCTACGCAAGTCATCCTGCTTACGGTATGCAGTATGCAGTATGCTGTAGGGTAAATCAAGAACACAAGACAAGACACAAAGAGACATTCATTAGACATTGACATTTCAGATTTTAAAAATGAGGCGCACTGTAGTTTGTAGTCTAAGTACTACGTTATGATGTAAACTTTGCTAGAATGCTGAAAAAGGTTGTGTTTGCCAACGTACATATATTTGCTGCAGCATACGTTACGGGAATCACTAAAGAAACCAAGGAGTAAACCACAGAGTCCAACAGAAGTCAAAGGAACTGTTTGAACAGTAAAGTAAAGTTATAAAGAGAGGAGCGATTAGTCTCCAACACTAAAAAAATACTTTTTTTTTCCTTTTGAATGTCGCGGACGACATTTCTCGAAGAGGGGGAGTATGTTACAGCGTGACAAAATGTACATCAAGATTAAATAGTTTTCTTAGAGCGTGACATGTAATAGGATAGCATGATTGACAAACGAAGATCTAGAGTATACATGTAACTTGAGAAGGAATAGAGAGAGTGAGTAAGCTACAATACTGATCGAAATCGACCGTACAACAAGAATACATATTCTGAATAAAATCTACTAAGCGTCACCCGTTCTTTGGAAACCGTACAGTGGTAGGAGGGTAACATTATCACTTGCATACGTACCTTCGTCGAGAAACACGGTCATCTAGAGTACTGTCACAAAATGATTGTATGCTAGCCGCCCCAGCATGGAACCAGATAGAGACGCGATGGGTCCACATTCGATCGATCTCATGACCCTTGATTCAAATGTACAACCAGGAAAGGATGGACAGCCCCTCCCTCACTTTACTCCATGGCCTACAGAAAATTCCTCTGGAGTAAATGTTTTTCCTCAGCATATTCACCCGGAACACAATGCTTATGTTTCCCCCCCTCTGGCGTTAGTTGGCCCCTTGCTGCGTTTCCTAGCCCCCCTCGCCCCTCCGATGACGATTGTCATGCCAGATATCCAACCGCGACGATTCTGGTGGCCGCTTGTGACCAATCGTGCTCGTGACTCTATGTGTGTTGGACGAAAGGGTGCTTTGGATGTTCTGCTGTACCAGACAGCGGACAGAAGCTTCATTCAAAAACCGCTAAGCTGGGATCTCTGGGCCTTCAGATTGTGGAACATTTAGATTTAGCTATAATCCTTCCTAGATCACAAAAAATGAACACTTGCTGCTGTCTTTAGTATTAATGAGTTCATGTAAAGAAGGTATCATTCTGTTCCCTCACCTAGAAAATCAAGGGGTTAAAGAATGATGACAGATCATGTTATTATCTCCTTATAAGACAGTACGTTCAAAGCTTCATTTAATAAAATATTGTAATCCAATGAGCCTGATACTGTTCTTTTATAGCTTTTTTAATATTATGCAAACTAGCGATAGCATTAATATTGCTTTCATTTTCCATGGCAGGGTGTCCCTCGTATCTGGCGACCGGCAATAGTGTGCCAAGTGCTCCTACCCAAACAACAACTCTTTTAGATTCTGCCAGCAATGTGGTTCAAAACGCCACCATTCCCCTTCGAAAAACTCCCCCAAGAGACTTGAACTTAATCTCGGAGCTATTGATTCAAGAATCAGAGACCTCGATCGTGCCAGGGTATCCCGCGCTTACGAGAAGCAAAAGTGTCAACTGGAATTGGAACTCCAGCAATTTCTCGATTATTTGCCCTTCCCGAATAATATCTCACTAATATCTCAAACTCATGTTATACAGATCAGAAAAGAAAACCCAACTGGTTCATTTGCATGCATTGTCAGTGTCGGCCCAACTCTAAATGATATAACTTGACAACAAAAAGGCATTAGGTAGTTTACCATCACATGTTAATGCAATGCTTGAATGGCACGTGAACTCAGCAAACGATTCCATGGGAACGGCTCCACTAGATGGCAATACATTTTGAAGTGCTTTAATCAAGTTAAAAAATATCCACGGTCAACTAGATTCTGGGAAAAGAACACTTTCAACATATTTTTTTCACGACACTCTTGATACCGTGTAACGCTCTTCAAATAAAATAAATCAGGTTTTGCCATCCAGTACAACCACGTGATTGTATTCCTACAAAAGACCTCACAATGCAATGCGGGCGAGTTATTCAACGAAATTCTAACTCCCTCAAATGAGCTCGGATTCAAAAACTAATTATATATTTGGGTTCCCTGTGTACCATTTTAGGGAGGTAGACAAAAATTCAGAGCCCCAGAATGCATTGCGGGCGAGTTATTCAACCAAATTCTAACTCCCTCAAATGATTCAAAAACTAATTACATATTTGGGTTTCCTGTGTACCATTTTAGGGTGGTAGACAAAAATTCAGAGCCCCAGAATGCATTGCGGGTGAGTTATTCAACCAAATTCTAACTCCCTCAAATGATTCAAAAACTAATTACATATTTGGGTTTCCTGTGTACCATTTTAGGGTGGTAGACAAAAATTCAGAGCCCCACAATGCAATGCAGGCGAGTTATTCAACCAAATTCTAACTCCCTCAAATGAGCTCGGATTCAAAAGCAGGTGCTATTTGTGTGCAAATTACATCTGTCCAGGAGAATCTGAAGGCCCCATTATCTTTGGTTATCAAGATGAAAGCAGTATTGTAACCAAAGGGGGCTTTCATGTTTTTCCAATCAAGTTTCTTCAACTGCAGTGATGGGCCCAATAAACCAAAGTCTATCGTTAACTCCATACAAACACATCACACTCTAAATTTAGATATTTGGACTTGCCATGTAAATAATACATATTGGACAAAATCAAACAAAATGAGAAGGTTTTTTGGCCAAATGTTCAAAATTCGATACCCCCCAAATTGGTAAATTTCATTTATTGTTGAAATGTACATTTTGTAGTATTCATATAAAAATGTTCATTCCACCTTTTAATAGCCATTCAACATCTATATCATATCATATTTTGTACAAAATTGAAAGTCATTTTTATTTTCTTAGATTTTTATTTTCAATTAATAAGAATTTGCACATATTTGGCATACATGATAAGTGCAAAGTGCAAACTCTTTGTTAATGTACAAAATGAATCAACTCATGAATAAACTATTAACATGTACACAGATTACACAAAGATATAGCCTGCGTAGCTGGCCCTTTCGGAAAAGGGAAAGGGGAGGAGAAGGGAAGGGGATTGGGGAGGAGAGAGGAGAAAGGGCCTGCCATCGACCCCCTGTCTTGCCTATTCTCCGGTCAATTTTTGTACGGAGAATTTGATTGGTCGAAACGCTCAAGTTGTCGCGCAGGGTTGTCACGCATTACTTTCATCGACCGTCTTCAAAAGAAAATGGAGTTGTTCAACGGATTGCTTATCTTTTGTCCTCGAAGAGCTTGAGATTCGTGGATTTTCTTTTATCTTTAACTGAGGTACAACAGAAGGAAGTCTTCAAGAGTCTTTTCCTTGGCAGGGATTCTTCCGACAGTATTCGGAAAGAGGCTTATTTTTCAGTAGTGTTATTAAATCGCAAGCGAAAAGCTTCGAAGACTCGGCAAGGGAGGTAAAGCCACAATGTTAGTAATATGCCCGCTTCGAAGTATTATCGAAGATCAACTCCTTAAGGTGCAAGATCTGGGAATTGTGGCATCGTCTTTGCCTGAAGCTACAATTGGCGACAAAATAGATGACACTCATAGATAATATATTGTCGTTTAAGGTGGATTTGACGGAATAAACCCCTTATGGGGAGTTATAAATGTTCCATCCCCGCTCCCCTATTCAATGTTGAGGCAGACAATGTTCCGGGCAAAAAAAAATCAGAGAAAATCAACATTGAACAAAGGGGGCAGGGGGGAGAAGGGGTTGAATATTGATTTATCTTAAAAAAGCCATTTTGGAGACATATAACAAGGGAGTGTCAATCAATTTTGTCGCTGATTGTCCGAAAAGGGGGTACGCACATTTCTGCATGACGCGCGTGTTTCTCTCAGCCAATCCATGTAAAATTTAGAAATATGTAACCTAGCCTTGTCATCGAACGTTAAGAACGAGCAAATAATACCAATTAAGAATGTATTCCAATAAATAATCATGATTGTTCAGACGTTCTAAAAGCGTGTTATTGACGCGCGCAAATCACGAGATGGAGCGAAAATTAATCTCTCCGCAAACTAAAGCGTTTGTACAGTATTTAAAACTATTCAGCAATCTCACAGTGAACGAAATCGTGAAGAAGTGTCGGGTCTCAAGATCAACTGTTTTTAGAAGTGTAAAGGAAAAGGAAGAGTGCAAAAAGCAAGGGAAAAGTGCTGGACGTCGAAGGAAGTTCAACGAGCGCGAGGAAAGACGCATTCGTCATGCGATACATTCCCTGAGAAGATGTCAGGGTAATTTCACTGCCAAAGGCTTATTAGTGGAGCTCCGCATCCCTCCTACGGAGGTGTCGGTAAGGACAGTACAACGGCATCTACATAGAATGGGATACACCTATGTGCACTCAAGACGAAAAGGTGTACTGAGTGACAAAGACAGAAAACAAAGACTTGCATTCGCCAAACATTTTAAACGGAATTACAGACAAGACTTCTGGACCAAAGACGTGTGTTTTTATTTTGACGGTGTGAGTTTTTATCACAAATTCAATCCCGCAGATCAAGCGAGAGTCCCGGACAGTTTAATATGGAGGTTACCATCAGAGGGACTTGCGCCCTATTGTACAGCGAAAGGATCGCAAGTGGGTTCCGGAGGACGAGTAGTCAAATATTTTGTGGGGATTTCATACCAGGAAGGCGTGGTATTATGTGAGCGATACGAAAAACTGAACGGACAAACTTTTAAAGAATTTATTTTGAAACATTTTCCAAGAGCCTTGAAACTAAGCAAGAAGGGCAGATCGCGAATATTTTTACAGGACGGTGACCCTAGTCAAAATAGCGCTTTAGCAAGGGAAGCCTTATCAAAAATTAAGGCCCAGTTATTTTCAATTCCCCCTAGAAGTCCAGACCTCAACCCCATCGAAATTGTTTTTCCATAACATCAAAGCCGATCTACGAAACCAAGCTATGGTTTTAAATATACAATATGAAACAGTGGACGATTTTGCGCAACGTATCAAAATGCTAATGCTTAATTATGACCGTGGTATAATAGATAGGACAATAGCCAGTACAAATAAGCGCATTGATTTAATTATCCAAAACAAAGGGGCCCGTACAAAGTACTAAATTTGAATTATTAAATCTTGTTTATTAAAGTCTTTGTCTATTAATACAGCATGCGTCGATTTTATATATTCATTCCATTAACATACAGTCATTTGCAAAAATGATGGCCGTCACGAAATATCAATATATCGGGTGCATTATGGGTAATTAAATAATCGAAAATTCCCCTTAAGCGGGTTAACGCCAGCATTAACTTTCTAGGGGGAGGGGGACGGGAAACACGGGGACGGGATGGAGTTATCACTACTAAGTATTAGAAGGATACCACTATAAGGACTTATCATTACTGTAAGCAGTATATTATAATACTCTCGTCGCAGGCTCCTCGGTAATACCGCAGTATATATATATATTGTTATAAGTGCCTCGATTGAACCATTTCATACTCTTGTCGCAAGCACGTACGTGACTTTTAATCTGGGTTTGAATCACGTAATCATCAGTGTCAAACTTTCACACAGCCATTACACCATCTGAAGATAAGATGTTAATTTTGCTTCTTTTAATAAGTTAGGAACTTCAAAATAGTATTATTTAATTACCCATAATGCACCCGATATATTGATATATCGTGGCGGTTATCCATTTACATAAGTAGGTACATACATTATATCCTTGAGTAAGCGGTGACAGTGACAGTGTGACAGTGACAGTGTGAATGACATTGAACCGTATCGGTCAACGGTCAACGCTTATCTATAAAGGATATGACTTGATAATACTAACTAACGTTTGTTGACCGTAGACCGATACTGTTCAATCTCATTCACACTGTCATGATAATAAAGATCACTCCGAAATTGGTTACATGGCATTTGAAATAATTAACTTGGCAAAACATTTCGGACAAGAAGGCATTTCTATCTGTTCTTCAGCGCTAAATTGACGGTTGAAATGAAAATTTTTCCATCGACAAGACATCATTTCAGACTCACGTTCTTCTACAAGACCATTCTTGACGTAAATCAGTGGATGTTTACTGGTACAAAAGATAGGAGTATCGCCATCAAACTCGATGTCTTTGCTGTAATGAGTTTTTGGGGCCGATAAGTGCACTATCTGACCTTCTAATAGCAAGAGAAGGTCATGCCAGGAAATCAACTGCTGACTCCAACGAAAATCATTTAAAAATATGCATTCCGCTGTCTCGGCTCCAACCCAAGCAAAAGTACTGGTGGCTGGATTCGTAAAAGTCTTATAAATAACGTTCAATGGGTTGAGCAAGAAGGTTTTTCCACAATTCGCCGGACCCACTATCATTATGTTACGGTATTTTCCTCTACCTTTAATCAAAAGTTCTTTGACTGCCACTGCAAATGAGGTAAGTGCGACATCATTTCTTTCTAATATCTGTGTGGCTAGGATATACCACATACCGTGACAGCCGCTTGTACACTGTGCGTTATTTGCCTCCTGTAGTAATTGTAAACGCGATTTGGCCTGACGTTCAAGGGTAGCTTGTGCTCCCTTCATTTCCCAAGCAGTAGTCAATATCTCGGCTACCACTTTGCTTCCCCGGTTTATTATAAACTCTGCAATGTCGTTTTTTCCCCAGCTCTTGTTGCTCATTAGCCAATGCAAGTAGTTGAGTACGGCTCTTTATTTGTTTTTTGGGTGATGATTTCCGATAACTCAAACGCTGACATACGCTTACGTTTCCGAACAGGGGTCTCTGTTCCTTCGTTGGATGCTATATCACTTTCTGTTCTGGTGGCGTTTTCTCTCGTATTTATCCTCGTAGCAGATGCTAGAGTAGTCCTCGGTGCGCCTTGATTCCATAAATCTGGATGATTCGCACTTTGAAGAACATCCTCGTCTTCTTTTGTGACATACTGCCAAGCGGAATAGTAGTTGGAATGACTTGATGAATAATGAACAGAAATACCATGTTGTACCACTAAAATTCTTTTTGAATTCAACCATCGCTGGCATCTTCTTAACTTCAGAGCGATATGGTAGTGCTTTCCTTCGCTCGTTGTGTGGAGTTCTCTACAGCAAACCCAATGTATAACATTATCACGACCGAATGAAGTGATTACGGCTTTAGCAAATCCGCGTCTCGTGGGAAATTTTTCTATATCAGCTTGACTGTAAGTCAAAAGATAGACCTGACGGACATTAGATGAATGTAGTTCCTCCTGCGTTACGGATATCGGCTCACTCATGCTTGCGTCTAAAATCTCACGTATATAAACTTGTCAAAACTGTATTTTACTGAAGTAATATCTGCATGCAGCCTCTTATTTATAATCGTTGAAACAAGAAAATATATGTTGTAACATACTTGTGACGTGTGACGTTCATGCCTGCGTAATAAAATGTATGTGGTAACATATCATGCCTGCGTATTTATCAGCTCTGGAAATGGTACATTCGTGAACATTACCCAATCGCCTAACGTCATTCTTGATACTTTTATTGTTAAGATATACATTGTTAGCAACGAATTTCTTATCTTCAGAGGGTGTAATGGCTGTGTGAAAGTTTGACACTGATGATTACGTGATTCAAACCCAGATTAAAAGTCACGTACGTGCTTGCGACAAGAGTATGAAATGGTTCAATCGAGGCACTTATAACAAGATATATCTATACTGCGGTATTACCGAGGAGCCTGTGACGAGAGTATTATAATATACTGCTTATAAGTAATGATAAGTCCTTATAGTGGTATCCTTCTAATACTTAGTAGTGATAACTCCATCCCCTCCCCGTGTTTCCCGTCCCCCTCCCCCTAGAAAGTTAATACGTACTTCAACATGTACATTACCCAATCGCCTAACGTCGTTAGTGATATTTTTCGAATATGATATCTTCAGAGGGTTTAATGGTTGTGTGAAGGTTTGACAGCAATGATTACGTGATTCAAACCCAGTTTTAAAGTCACGCACGTATACATATCTCTTTCAAACAGTCTGCGCGCAAATGATAGTGAATAGTAATGCGGAAACAAATAATCTTATTCGGGTATATATTGCTCACCATTTAATCATATGTTGAATTATACCGACTTCATTTGGCGTAAGGTAATCCTCTACAGCATATGCATTCAATTTTGTACAATATTGACATATATCACTAGTAAGCGTGCTAAATGGATAACGCAAATGCATAGGTGGCGTCACAGACAATTGGCGACAAAATAGATGACACTCTTAGATAATATATTGTCGTTTAAGGTGGATTTGACGGAATAAACCCCTTATGGGGAGTTATAAATGTTCCATCCCCGCTCCCCTATTCAATGTTGAGGCAGACAATGTTCCGGCCAAAAAAAATTCAGAGAAAATCAACATTGAACAAAGGGGGCAGGGGGGAGAAGGGGTTGAATATTGATTTATCTTAAAAAAGCCATTTTGGAGACATATAACAAGGGGGTGTCAATCAATTTTGTCGCTGATTGTAGCATTGAAGACATAAATAATGTGCTGTTTAACTGTTTAACACTTGAATTACCCGATTATTTTATATTCACTGTACAGTGTACTTTTAAAACCAGCTAATTAACTTACCTAGATTAACCCTGTGGTTATTGTACCTTTTACCTTTTACTATGTTATACACATTAGTCTTTTCTAAATTCTGTAATTCAAATTCGGGTGCTAAATAAAAAAATTGTTGTTGTTGTCAGTCTTTGAAAATAATTTCCTAAGTTGCATCAAGAAGGGCTACACTTTTACGATAAAATGGTACAGTATGTATCAGTTGTGATAGATGAATCACCCACAATCGAAACATGGACAGGGGAAAGGTAAAATTTCATTTATGAAAACTACCAAATGCATTTGCAAACTCTCGACAATAATCATCTGGGGCTTTCATTTGGCTCCCCACTTCGCACGCATTTTGAATGTGATTTTGACGAGGTTTAACGGTTTCCCTGTATATTTCTCGCCTATTCTGGTTGGTCGACTTTGACCGTGATCATGCAAATTAATTAGGGGGCGTATAGGCAAGACAGAGGGGGTCGATGGCAGGCCCTTTCTCCTCTCTCCTCCCCAATCCCCTTCCCTTCTCCTCCCCTTTCCCTTTTCCGAAAGGGCCAGCTATGCAGGCTAACAAAGATATGACCCCAAAACATAAATTTATGCTACTGGCCCCAAAACATAAATTTATGCTACTGGCCCAAAACATAAATTTATGCTACTGGCCCAAAAACATAAATTTATGTTACTGGCCCCAAAACATAAATTTATGCTACTGGCCAGTAGCATAAATTTATTGTTTTGGGGCCAGTAACATAAATTTATGCTACTGGCCCCAAAACATAAATTTATGCTACTGGCCCAGAACATAAAGTTATGCTACTGGCCCAAAAACATAAATTTATGTTACTGGCTCAAAAACTACTGGTTCAAAAACATAAACTTCCGAACCTAAAACGTACAATAAAACTTTTTTCTCTTATTATTTTGCAAAGTAAAGATAATTAGTACAGTAATTAAAGAATATTTATAAAAGCTCTAATTTCGGCTAGGCAAGGGTTACCGATTTTTTTTTCGTTTTTGGGACCAGAGGTACGAGATTCTGGGACAGACGGATGACGTCACTATTTATCAGTGAATGAATCACGGAATCGATTGTATTCATATGTATAAAAAGCTTCAGGGTATTCGTAGAGGTGTGTACATTGATATCTTCGTTATGTTTCCGAAAAATTTGAAGCCGTAAATACGAATACATGTTTATATAGGTATTTAGAAGCCAGTAGGTGTACTTTTGAAGCAATTGCATAACATTTTGAAAATCATCAAAATAGTCACATACGCAGTTTTCATGGGCACCCCTTCAATTGTTTCACTGTTTGAAACTGCAGATAAGCTTACTTCTACAGAGCTGGAAACACAAAATTCAGTTGACTGATTTTCAGTTGTCGGATATTCTAGCTCTGGAATCTGGTAATGCCCGTCATTATTGGCGTCAAGGTTGCATGCTTTAAGGCGTTTATTGTAGTTGGTCGTTTTCGGAATCCTTAAAGATTCGTCGTCCAGGTACCGTTTGTACTTCCTCAGTCGGACATCTAAGGAGAGTTAACGTTAAAAGATTGCATTCAAACAACAATCATAAAAGAAGACCAAACAGTCTGAATGAAGACTGTTATTTTAGCTAACTTACTTTTTGAATGCTTTTTATTCAGATGACCTTCGATTCTTTGAAGTCTCGACAACAACCGACCACAGAGATTACATTTAAATTTGCTTTGGCCATCATTACATATGATTTCTTCATAAAATAGATCGCTGCTTTCAACAAGAGATGAAGATGCCATCACCACAATCTCGTCCCCAGAGCCTGCGTTACTTTCGGCCAGCGGCGATAAAAGTGACAGTATTTCCAGTTCCAGCAAGATGACATGCGCACATTTGAAGTGCGACGTGCATGACCACGTGCATGCGATGGAGAACATATCTTGATTGGTTAACAGTCATCAAGTAATCACGTGCTATTCGTGCACGTTGGGACTTTCCCGCGCTTTTCAAGTTGTGAGACTTGGCATGTTTGTCAAAACGCTCAACGTTCATTCGCGTTTTAAAATCATGGTTTTTGTACTAGTCCAGTGGGAAGACAAGGAAAGTGTTAGTATTGTGACCGAGGACATTATTACTCGGCGTGGACTGCCTGTGGCAGACGCCGAGTCTTAAAATGGGCTTTGTTTCGTGTTAGAAGTGTCCAGTCCATCCCGGCCACAGGAAGTCCATGAAGAGCGAGAGAAGCATGCCATTCGAGAAAAAGTAGAGTAAACGATCTGAAAGTAGGTCACAACACTGATAGATTGCCATTCTATTACATATCAAAAGCTCTTGATCAAGCGAATCGAGAAAGTATTTTATTTTCGGCTGAAACCAAGTGATCGATTACGGGACTTGTTGCATTGCCTAGGAGTGAGCACTATATCGATCCCAAAACACATTAAATAGACCTCTTATCCTAAATTCAACACCTCACATCATTCAAACTACTAATCTTTATTTGTTGAGTATATTTGCAAGTTCGATAATCTTCAAACCCATTCCTGAAGCGAAAATCGAACTACATATACTGATACAAAATACGGTTCAGCGTACCACAGGAAGCCCAACGCTTACAAACATCGTTTAGACAAAAACAGAGGATGGTAAGCCTGTGGGCTAGAGATTGCCTGGAGTTCCAGCGAGATAATCAGCCTACACGCCGAGTAAACGCTCAATGAGCGTCTAGTAGATGATAAATGTGCAGAAGGGAATGTAGTGTCGGTGATCACAAGAGGAACGAAGGGCAAGGCAAACATCTTCAGAGGCGCGGTTCTAAAAATATTTGGTTTACATTTCCGATGACATTCGTACGGTGACCCATAAGGGGCATAAATAAGTTTTTCGAAAATGATGAGAAGTTTTCTAAAACGATGAGTAGTTGTTTTCTAAAACGATGAGATTTTTTTCGAAAACGATGAGTAAGCTTAAGCTAGGTTTTTTCGAAAACGATAAGTAGACGATGAGTATTTTTTTTCCGAAAACGATGAGTAGTTTTTTCGAAATCTGATCGAAACGTAGACGTTTGGCGTGTGATATGTCAAAGTTTGACGAGCCCTGTCTAGGAGTTTTGGGGAGTTTTGTTTGCAAACTGGGAACATTTTGTGGCTTCATGTGTGGAGTTTTCGCAATAAAATTAGAAAACATTTCTTTATCAAGATTTTAGCTGATTTGGAAACAGACTTGGGACCTAGACTTGATAAAAGTTTTAAAATTAAAAGGCAACTAAAGACATAAAATATTTGTGGCTAAACCGTTCTCTAGATTTCACACGCCAAACATCGCCGCCTAATTAGCTAACTGGACGTTTGACAAGCAAGTTTCTTGCATTTGCATCACAAAAAGCAGCATAAAATATTGAAAAGCCACTAACCATGCGGTCGAACTCTCTCATCGATCGACACTTTGCTAAAACAGTAATCGTCAAATCGCCCTGGTTGTCAACTAAAATCAAAACCCCTTCCCACGGGCTGAGAATTCGAGTCAATTGCCCGTGTATGCCCCGTCCTCCCCCCCCCCCCCCCCCCCCCGCTTAACATTGATAGGTGCATAAAAGCTGTTGATTCGCAATACAAAATGAATACTTGAAATGAATAGCTTTTACCATTCTTATCATCAGCAACAAAATCCAAAGTGTCAGACTTCGAGAATGAACTCACCAAACCCAAGGAAAAAGGTATGATTGTCAAATTTGACGCTTTAAATTTAGAGGAGATCAAATGTGTGATGTTTCAAGTTTTACATAATATTTCCATGACCAAATTTTAGAGTTGGATCTTAAACGAAAGAGGAAACCTTCCAAAACGATCTTGGAGTCAACAGAAAATGGTAATATTTTTGGTTTGACAAATGACTAAAAGGAATGTTCACTAAACAATATGTTTTGTATCAACTTTAGTTATGCCAGTTGATGATCTAGATGATAGTAAAGAGCCAGGAGAAGAAATTGAATTAGGTGATTTTAATCCCATCTCTAAAGACGAAGATGGGATTAAAATCACCTAAAAACGCCACCAAATCACCAGGAAACATTCAAATATACAATAAAACACGAATACACAGGTAAACGAAGCAAAAAAAATTGCCATTTAAGTCGAAAATTTTACGATTTAAATTTCACATACATTCTCTGTATTCTCTGTCAACAAGAGCTTGGGCTACCTGTGGTTACCATTAAACATAACTACA
>JAUJYZ010000093.1:0-79683 GCA_033675265.1 Actinostola sp. cb2023 | reverse complement strand
GAGACAAAATGAAAATGAAGTTTAGCGAGGTTTTATTCGCTTAGAAAAATGAAACAGCAGAATACTAATTGTTCCGCTGCTTTATTTGTAGTCTGTGCCATTTTACCGGCTGACTGACGAACGCGCAATGTTGTGTTGATGCGCACTATTTGGCTGTTGTTGCTTTGATGAATTTGCTTCTCTATGAGGTGACACGCAGCTCCTCAGAAGAGCTGTTGTGATTGGATAATACAAACAATAGAATTAATTATCTACTATTGTCTACTCGTTCTATTGTTTTGTTTCTATTGTTTTACTGTAATAGTATTGACCCAATTGGCATAGATATTCTAAGAGCTGTTCTCTATCTCCTAGCTGAGTGCTTACTTTGTAATACAGCAGTTTTCTCTCATCTACGCAGGGAACACTACACTTACATACGACCTGGAACTCCTCGACTACCGCAAACCATCACCACACCATGACATGTTTAGCTACATGGACAAAAATGGCGATGACAAGCTCACGCGTGAGGAGATTTCCAACTACATGCGCATCCAAGCCGAGGCCCGCTTTGCACCGGTCCATGATGAGCGCTGGCAAAAGGAGCACGAGCAGATGGTAGACAGTGTGTTCGAGCAGGAAGACCTGGACGGAGATGGAATCATCTCCCACGAGGAGTTTAGTGGCCCCAAGATTTCCAAACTAACATCCCATGACGAATTCTAACACTAGAATGATGAGTAGGACACATATGAATGCGCTTATGTCACCTATCACGTGACTTTGTAAAAGTTTCATCAAAGACCAACAGACCTGAATAATCATTGAAAAGAGTATGCTGAAATAAATAACTAAATGTGGAACGTTTGAAACGATGTAAGTAAATAGGATGAAAGTTACAGGCGTTCAAACGTTCTGGGTTCGAGGTTTTTGATTTTTGAATGAGTTACAAAAGTTTGTGTTTGGAATATCACTTGAATGGATACAACGTTCTTTCTCCAGCATGCACATTGAATAGGTTATAATCTTATAATAATAAATAATAATAATCATGAACGTAACTTTATTTGAAGAAACGGGTGACACGTAACAGTTTTCACTGACAAATCTGTGTCCCTCTATCTTTAAATTGGAGATAATAGAGTCATTTTCGTATTAGTGGGAAACCTACGGTACGGAGTTATGGGAAACCTACGGTACGGAGTTACGGTCACGGTACGGAATCGAAGACAACATTCAACCAATCACAGTGCGCAAAATCATCGCTCAACCAATCAGTTGATGATGGCGCGCGATACGGTCACGGTACGGCACAAACCGTACCGTAACTACTTCCCACTCATACCACAGGTAGCCCAAGCTCAGTATCAGTGGCGTAAATACAGTAAATGTATAGGCTTTCTTGTTCTGGTGTACTTGAATAAATAAATAAAAAATCGTTTGCCTTTATTCGTCTCGTACTTTTTCCTTGTGTTGTCCTTTACCTCTGTAGGAATTTCTAGGCCATTCCGCTTGAAATTGAGAGAGTTACGGCGGTTTAAAAAAACATTTCCTACCAGTAAGAAAATATAGAGAAGGTAGGTCACTCATGGCCGCCAGCGAACTCACATGGTCCCACTCAAATGCTCGTAAATCTCTCAAAACTAGACATAACGCCAAATTTCTTTCGGTAAACTGTAGTCCAATACAAGTCCGATAAATCACACTACCATTCCTTTCTCTTACTCATCGCTATCTGCATCCATGAGGAAGGTTTTTGTGACTTTCATCGGCAACATGAACCTCTGTACCTTCAAGTCTGACACGGATTTTGAACGGCCGTACAAAAATGCACACACCGGGGAGGGACAGAGGTACATTTGACACTTGAATAAAATTTCCGTACCCTCCCGTGAGGATTGCAACCATATCTTGTCAGAGATTATAACAAAATATTTTCTTCGAATTCGTGTTGATTTTCAATACCCCATTTGGAATTTGCTCCAAAGTCCTTTTCCTTGAAATCAGAAGCATTAATTTGACAGAAGAAATACTGTAATCTATGATAGAACGAATTTTTTTTCAAGTGTCAACTTGATTAGATTATGATATACTGCACGTTCGTATTTTGAACGAGCTTCACGCTCCTGGACGACACGTGTTGAAATAAACTATTGTATTGTATTGTACCTCTGTCCCTCCCCGGTGTGTGCATTTTTGTACGGCCGTTCAAAATCCGTGTCAGACTTGAAGGTACAGAGGTTCATGTTGCCGATGAAAGTCACAAAAACCTTCCTCATGGATGCAGATAGCGATGAGTAAGAGAAAGGAATGGTAGTGTGATTTATCGGACTTGTATTGGACTACAGTTTACCGAAAGAAATTTGGCGTTATGTCTAGTTTCGAGAGATTTACGAGCATTTGAGTGGGACCATGTGAGTTCGCTGGCGGCCATGAGTGACCTACCTTCTATATTTTCTTACTGGAATTTTTTTTAAACCGCCGTAACTCTCTCAATTTCAAGCGGAATGGCCTAGAAATTCCTACAGAGGTAAAGGACAACACAAGGAACAAGTACGAGACGAATAAAGGCAAACGATTTTTTATTTATTTATTCAAGTACACCAGAACAAGAAAGCCTATACATTTACTGTATTTACGCCACTGATACTGAGCTTGGGCTACCTGTGCTCATACAAGCATCAAGAGTTCCAGACTTCCGGTACGCGCGCAGTGCATTGTGAAATTATTACAAAGGACTAAGTGAGCACCAAGTGAGTAAAAACATAGCTTGGGCTCCCTGTGTCTAGAATTGGTGCTCACTTTTCCTTTGTGATAATCACACAATGCATTGCGTGCGTACCGGAAGTCTGGAACTCTTGATGCTTGTATACGAAAACGACTCTATTGTGAAAATTTAAGACTGAACCGCTATCTCGATGGTTATAATAATAATAACTTTATTTCACCACGGTATCTATTCTCAATCAAGTGCTCTCACAAGGAGCTGTGCACCAAAAATAAAATACAATATATAGCAAACTAACTGTGTAATAAATTGAAAATTGAAAATTATTTTTTTTAGTATAATTTTTTTGTTTAAACACTCGTACCCAGTTTCTCCAATGTATTTGAGACCGGAAACTTTGCTATCTTTATAAGGATTTCAATTGGGGATTGGGTTTGGGGATCAAGCCTTTAACCTGGTCCACTAACATGCCATGCAACAAATCCTTGTAAAAATAAACAACTTTTGATAAATCCTTCAGACACAAACCGTACCTTATATTTATGGTATTCCTTGAATATTCATTGTATTTCTATCTATAAAAAATTGTCAATAAAATGTATTATTTCAATGATGGTTTTTCTTTGTCGAACTCACCCTCCTTACAGATTGCATATTTTTATCCAAAATCAATAATTTCCCATTTCCATATATTTGTGGATACGTATATAGAGGATATTACACGGCGGCGCGAAGATATCATGAATTTTATTTTCGAGTGGCAAAAACAATATTGTTTTTAACACGAGAAAATAAATTCATATCTTCAAACCGCCGTGTAATTTTCTTTTTATTATATAGACCAAAAAAATATTGACGAAAAAAATATTTTTTACTAAAAGTACTGCCGACCCGACGTCATCGATATGATATCCTCACTAGTAGTCTCACTAGTGAGGATATGGAAAATACGCCAATCGGGTCCCGGATGTAGTTTCGTACGAATTTTACAGTGAGATATTTTCCAGTAAAACACTCGTGTCTATATAATAAAGCTTACTATAGTTTATATAGTACTATATTTCACCATTTTTCAATATTTATATTATATGTATCAGATTCAGGGCTCCATTTAAACTAGCATTGCTAAACTGGACACCCTGTATAAATATTGATTTAAATAAGTAAAAGAAAAGAAAATGTATGATGCACATATAGTTTATTAGTTTTTAGTCCATGATGAATGTAAAGCGACTCTGTATAAAAGTCATCATTAAACCGTTATTATTATTATTATTATTATTATTATTATTATTATTTATTTTTTTGTTAATTATATTTTCGAGTTCAAGTATAGTCAATTGTAAATTACCTACATGTAGTGAGATTTGCAATTGTTTGTGTAAAAAATACATGAAATAAAGTTTCCATTATTATTATTATTATTATTATTATTATTATTATTATTATTATTATTATTATTATTATTATATAAACTGATTTTTGTATAAACTGATTGATGATCATAGAGACGCTTTTGGTCTCAAAGAAGATAGATCTGTGTGCACGTACATACACGTGGTGCTAATTATGAAGATTGTAGCATGGCAAAGAGCAGTCATATTCTTGTCAGGTAGATACATAAAGCGCAAATATTAATGTAGATCGAATTGTACTAAATCAAATGGACTCAAACGTTAACAGTAGTGGGCTCCCTGTGGCTGAAAAGATAAACAAACAGGTATAAATTGCAGGGGGTCCATGGAGAGATGACGTCATCAACTCATGACAACCGTAAGAAAAAGAAAGCGCGATGGCCGATTGGAAGGTTTATGACGGCAACGAACCTCTTGAAACCTTTTTGGAAAGAAACAGACCTTCGCAAATACTACAAACTGAAGCTGAGTGGATATCTGTGCGAAACCAGCAGAGCCGGCTAGAAGATGAAGAAAAAGAGAAGAGAAGAGCTTCGTTCATGTCGATGAATTCAGAGTGGCAAGGACTGGAGCGTGAATGTATGTACCGGCGTTCGAATTCGAAGATGTTTACAGCAGAAACTCTGAAGAATTTGGCAGTAAAATACAAGTACACCTCAGGAAAATGGATGATATTTGCGAGCAGGTTAGCTAAATAAATTGTTAGGAAAATATGTTAGATGTCATTCATTGATTCATTGTTATGGAGTAGCATTTCTTGGAACCGGAGAATCGTCGATCGTTATCAGTAATTCGCGGAATTGAATCGCGATTGAACTTGAAGTTTAATTTACTGACTACTACTGTTGAACGTACTTGGACTTGGAATAAAGCTTAGGTAGTTGTAAGCTTCATTTGCATGATCAACAAAAGCGCTTTATAGCTGAAATCAAATTATGGAATTAAAAAAAGGACCTCATTAAATATTCAATTTCACGACGTTACGGATAATGTACGACAATCCCCCGAGCTCATTTCCCGAAGAATCAAATTCAATATGGCGGAACACATGGTGAACTCAAAATGCACAATCGCTGGCTCTGAGTGTACTGAAAGTTGGTTTTATTTATTATGATGGGGTGATGAGTATCATCGATTATCACTGTATGATAATTTTTATCGGAGAATATTTGTTATCAATGTTCAGAATCACGTATAGGGAGGGTCACAACCTACGATTTCAATCGTATTGATTCCTCTCCAGTAAACTCTATACTATCCATGTCTACACAAGAAAAAAAAAACTTTTCCTCAACTGAAAAAGTTCGCCCTTGTGTCAGTTCCCAAACAATTGCCTCCAAAAGGGATTTTTTTAAACGGAAGCTCTTCAAAGACCCTGCTCGTACACCGTGTCTAGACAGCGTGCGGTATTGTTTTTGTGTCAATTTCTCAACTTGGCGCGCAATTACAAAGAGCATTTCATTTCGATTTTTCTCGGTAGTAAATAAAAATCATGCCATGACATCCTGAGAGAAACAAATAAATGTGGCACTCAGTACGTCGTGGCACCCTGAAGGCTGAACCTAAAAGTAACTTTTACGTCTTACTGCAATTTCACGCCAAAACGGATCTTGCAAGTCACCTGCAGAACACTGACAGCCGATTCAAGTATACCTCACCAGGGATACAGGCCGGGACGAGCTCATTCGGTATCTGCGCTCTTATGATGTTCTTCAACACTTTTCGGTTGCTCGCTTAAAGCTGAAAATGCCGCCCAAGAACGCGCCTGTAATATCTCTTTTGTTTACCAAAATATTTGCTATACTAGGCTAACCATAGGTCAAAAATTGCGACCTCCGAATTCGAAAACCAAGACAAATTGACAATCCTCCATGTACGTAAAAATGTTTTGATTTCGCGATCGTTTCTTGTCCATTTCAGCCGTGGGAACGGTCCATTCTGATTGGTTGATTTTTACAGAGATGTGATTGCCGCTGTCATGTTACATAGGAGGCTAGTTATTGCAAGCCCGTGTTTAGAAATCTATTGACATAGAATTTATAAGCCATCTACGCTTCGCTCCGACGGCAATTATTATCACTGAAGAAAGACATTAGTATCAATCAATAAAAATCAACATACACTTTTTTTCTTTATCAATGTACGTACTTTATCGATTTTCATGTATTCATTTTGCTACACTTATGAACGGTCTCTTATGAACACCTATATCTTGAATTTAGAATAAAGATTGGTACGGTTGGCGGCACGATATAAAACGAACGAGCTGTTAGGCAGATAATTCAGTGACAATGTCTCTGCATCTGGGATGACTTGGTTTCCAAGAGCTAGCATTTATACGGTGTCCACTTTATATGTTGCGGTCCACAGTGACAATCAGTGCAGCGACTTAGCACACAACAGAGCTGAAAGACTAATAAAATAACATTGTCTTCCCCTCGATATGTTGCTAACTAAAGCGATCGTCAACAATAAATGAAGATCTTTACATAATTCCATCGAAGAATCGGATATAAAGTACGAGCAAAAAGGCTTCGAATCCACTCTGAACACGAGATCGCGAGTCACAAATGCCCAAATGAACGACGGGAACGTACGATATATGACGTCAGGGCAAAAGTCACGTGAAAAAAAATATTTCTCCACCCACTGAAAAACACAAATCGAGAATCGAGCTGGCATCTGAATACACAGGAAGCCCAACCAAAGATTAGTTTTGCTCCCAGTTCGCTCGCTGGGGCTCGCTCACTGGTCGCAAAAACTGAGAAAATCGAGTCGTTGTGATGGTTTCGAACTGCATTAGAGCTTGATATGTTTCTTCTATAGCCAAACTAGTGAGTCGTTCAATTTTTCAAGTAGTCCATAGCGAATCCATGAGCACAGGGATTTAGTTATTTTAAAATTTAAAATATTCCTGCTCTTTCCCGCATTATTATTACCAAAACATTAACGTCCCTGGCTCAATATAATGCAGTTCTCGAAATTCCCGTCGATCAGTCGATAAAAAAACGAAACCCGAGAACTCTTTCGGAGAACGTCGACTGACGTCATGGAAATGAATATTTAATAAGGTCCTTTTGAGGCATCCCTTTTAGCCTCCACCGATCACCACCGACTTTTTTTCTGAGAAACGTGATCACTTTTGCCGCCAAAACATTATTTCCCGTTCGCGCTAGACTGGGTTCTAGTAATTCGAAGACTGACTCCGAAGTTAATTGGAAATATTATTTTTTGAAACTAAGAATTACATGTAGATATAATGTGAACCCCAAGCATAAGACTGCAGTGTTTGATCTTTTCATTCTCTACATACTTTATTTTCAGTGAACAAATCGATGACTTGTGGTTCACCGTTGCCAAGGCTGTTGTTGCAAATAAACTTGGCCAAGCAGCAAAAGTGAGCCCGAAAAAGCCTGACATGACCCACGTGATATGTATCTATTCCGAAGACTTTACAGATGAAATTGATGTTCAAAGGGTTGAGAAAGGTCTGAGAGACGCTGGTATTCAAGTTGCAATGAAGTACAAGCCTGATATTTATACAACATTGGGCATCTATTCCAGGAATACTCTGGGTATTCCAGTTGTTATTTATGACAGCCCAGCAGTTCAAAATGGATCAAATGAATTTATTGAAAAGTGGAGATAATAGTTATCTAAGTTTGTATGTGTCTTCATTAATTTTGTACCGTTATCCACATTCAAAATCAGTGCCAGAAAAGGCGGGTATTGACATTATCAGCTGCAATGACGTCCTTACTTTACGATAGGTTTCTCTGATCATTTTTGAAGATTTCTCAAAACATATTTTAACATTGAAACAATATAAAAAATTTTCAGTGATTTTACATTTTCAAAAGTATCAGAGTTACAACATGAGTGGAAACGTGTGTACTTCGGGATCGACAGATTTTTGTACTATATAAACTGATGATGATCATGGAGAAGCTTTTCAGTACTTGCTATTTCCTGTGGAGGTCAGTAGCATGCGAAAAAAATCCGGGGGGGGGGTACTCCCATATATGGGCTATACGGGGACGTGCCGCTGGACAGGGTATGGTTTTTGGCCTCTCTGTCCACAGGGAGCCCAAGCTCATTATCTTGAATCGAAGACCGTTTAATTTGCACATTTACAGTAAATGTATGTACATATATTTACTGTAAATATGCAAATTAAACGGTCTTCACAGATAATGAGCTTGGGCTCCCTGTGCTCTGTCCTGAACAGGGTATATAATTTTATGCGAGTCTGTCCTACCAGGGTATGGTAATGCACAATTGTCGTCGTTAAATATGGTTTTAACCGGTATTTAGCCATCCGAGATCCGAGACGCTTGCCGATCTTTAGCAGGTCATCAGTCAACACAAAACACATTAAAATTGTGTAAAAGAAGACAGTGTGTATTTTGTTATTTGTCCTAAACAGGGTCCTAAAATAGAGGGTGTTGTCCTAGACACTCCCGGGGAAAAAAACAGTCATATACATGTATTAGTCTTCCCTGGGACTGAGGTAGATGATATGCCATATAAAGCACAAGTATTAATACATTTTATTGAAGCTCCTATTGCAAGGCTTTTCAGCTACAAATACGTATAAATACAATACTACTATAATGATACTATTAAAAATATATAAATATATACAACTATACTGATTATTTTATAATGAAGAATTGAAGAATTGCACCAAATCAAATGGACGGATGCGAGCGCAGGCATCAAACGTTACTGATGCAGTAGCGGGCTCCCTGTGGCTGAAAGGGAGAGAGAACAAGCTGTACATACAGCTCATGACAAAGAAATCAGTGAATAAAAGCGCGATGGCCGATTGGAAGTCAGTTTATGATGGTAAAGAACCGCTTGAAACCTTTTTGGAAAGAAACAGACCTTCGCAAATAGATACTGAAGCTGAGTGGATATATGTGGAAAACGAGCAGCACCGGCTAGAATTAGAAAATGAAGATAAAGAAGAAAAGAAGAGAAGAGATTCGACGATGTCGGCGATGGAGACAGAGTGGGAAGGACTGGAGCGTGAATGTATGTACCGGCGTTCGAAGAAGTTTACAGCAGAAACTCTGAAGAATTTGGCAGTAAAATACAAGTTTACCTCAGGAAAATGGATGATATTTGCGAGCAGGTTAGTTAAATAAATTGTTAGGAAAATCTGTTAGATGTCATTCATTGATTGCATTTCTTGGAACCGCGGCCAGTTGATTTCGTGGAATCGGCGGTTGAACTTCCGGCCGCAACTTGGAGACAACCTTACTGACTTTATCCAGAGACTTCATTTGTGATTAGTTTTTGTTTCTTTTATCAATGAAAGAGCTTTATAGCTGAAGTCAAATTATGGCATTAAAAAGGGGGTCATGCACCGACACTGATTTTTCCGAGAAACGTGATCATCTTTTGATGCCAAACCACAGGAAGCCCAAGCTGTGGTTTTGTGGAGAATATCGTAAAACTATTTTTCCTGTAAATACTGTAACAAAAGACTTGAAACTGTGGTAGTGTCTTGTGGTCTTTATTTATTATACCTGTACAAATTCCCAGCGAATTTCAGCATTTTTTAATGTCTCCCCTCACCCTGTAAAGAAAGAAAGCAAGGAAGGAGACGAAGCTCGAAAAATGTCTTCCAAAGCCGTTCAAATATTGCTCGTTTTTTTTCGTGAAAATCACCTGGGATTCAAGAATAAAGACCACAAGACACTACAACAGTTTCAAGTCTTTTGTTACAGTATTTACACTAAAAATATTTTTACGATATTCTCCACAAAACCACAGCTTGGGCTTCCTGTGGCCAAACATCATTTTCAGGTTCGCGCCACACTATAAATTGCACTGGGTTCTAGCAATTCGAAGACTGAATTGTTTTAAATTACTCCAGCCAGGCTAGCACTTATTTATGAATTTTTGTCTCGTAAATAACATTTCTTTTCGATTGATATTGATTTATCGAGCCGGCCAAATTAAGATTTTTTTTACTGAATACGATCAGCTTACTTGTAATTAACTTTATTGGTATTGGTCAATCGATAACCAATCGATAGTCACAAAAATAACCCCAATCGATGTGTCCATCAAAACGGCAATGCTTCTCCCAAACCCTGATAGAGTACCGAAGTGATGACGTCATTATAAAAATAAAATTTTCGCTTTATCAACTTTCGATCCCCGATAAAGTTATGATCCAGGCTGAAATTACAGTGATTTGTGTGGGGAAATTAACAAATTGAAGGTGGTTTTGAGTTGTCTGTACTCTTATTGACAACGGCTGAGAGCCAATCAGATTGCGAGATTTGGCTCTGTTATTGTAAACATCGATTTTTCAATCAATATACTATGAGTTACACATTTTGGGATCATCGATTGTTCATTGACTATCGATATCAATCGATAAATCCATATTGATTGTTATTATTTGATATTGATTTTTATCAATCATGATTAGTTACGTTGGGATGTCGTGGATATATTAATTATTATTACCACAAATATATAAACCTGTTTTCAAAAACGTTGTCCATGCATTTACAAAATACAAAATAGTCAATAGTAAAAAGGAATTGAATGGAGAAACAAAAGAAATTCAATCATACAGAACTGTGGCTTGTTGTTTCTCTAATCAATGCCTTTCTACTATTTACTACATAATGTAGGTATTTTGTAAATGGACATTATTTGTTTTTTTACGTACATACATGCAGGTGCCTGTATAGCCAGCGAATTGTCATGATTGATTATCGTAGTAAAATGTAAAATTACGGATTGTTTCCATTATTCTGGAATTAAAGATTACGCCATGTAGATATATAAATGTGAACCCCAAGTATGACTGCAGTCAGTGATCTGTTCATTCTCTACATACTTCCAGGGAACAAATCGATGACTTGTGGTTCACCGTTGCCAAGGCTGTTGTTGCAAATAAACTTGGTCATGTAGCAGATGTGAGTACTACGAAAACGCCTGAAACAGACCACGTGATATGTACCTTCACCAAAGACTTTACAGATGAAAATGATGTCCAAAGGGTTAAGAAAGGCCTGAGAGATGTTGGCATTCAAGTTGCACTGAAGTACAAGCCTGATGTTTATACAGAATTAGGCATCTATTCCAGGAATACTCTGTGTATTCCAGTTGTTATTTATTACAGCCAAGCAGTTCAAAATGGATCAAATGAATCTATTAAAAAGTGGAGATAATAGTTCTTTAGGATTGCATCTTGTGTCTTCATTATTGAATTGTGCAGTAACATGCTGGGATAAATAAATCGGTATATAAGCATATGAGCTATATTTGTGTAATGTCTTCATTTTGTAGTGATATACATGTAATCAAGTGGATTGTTCTATTTATAATTATATTATAATAATGAAAAAATACAAAACATTAGACAAAGAGGATATCAGTTACAGTGAACACTACTCTCTCCAAGCGACCACTTCTAATAAGCAACCACTGCACAAATTTCTTAAGCGACCACAACCACTTCAATTTGACATTTTCTTCACAACCCAAGAGGATTGTTGGAAAATCATTACTCAGATATCACAAAAGTGCACAGGGTCTTTTTTTTTTAATTTTTGTCTTAGGGGAGGATTTATCAGAGTCAGTTCCAAATTATGGTTTAATTTTCCATTCTTTTTTCACCACCTCCAATAGACCTCTTTAGCTTCGTATGTAAATTGCCCATTTCAAACCATGTGATGTAAACATGGTGTTCTCTGGAGAATAGACCTTTTTACTGATATGGTGGCCATCTTGAATTATGGAGAAATTATGGGATACCCAGGGTGCAAGCTAGTAACCATTTGGCCATAAAAAACTACGAAAACCTAATTTAAAGCAATGAATTGGTACAAAATTATACAACAATACACAACACATGTACATGTAGATAGTAAGCCATACAACACTATGGTTTAATAGAGTGAAATAGAAAAATAATATATTGACGCTACTCCACAGTTTTTGGGTCATTTGCACCCTGAGCATCCCATAATGTTTTAGCCAAAACAATAGAATCCAAAAAGCCCACCGTATCGGTAAAAAGGTCTATTGTTCCTTTATAATTCTGAAATTTATTCGTTCATATATTCACATGGAAATGAAAACATTTGAAAGGACTAATGTTCTCCAGAGAACACCATGTAAACATCACTTGGTTTGAAATGGGCAATTTACATACGAAGCTAAAGTGGTCTATTGATGAAGTTAAAACCCTTAAAATAACACTACAAGTCACCTCTGGTTTTCTTGGAATAATTAAAACCCTTACCACAGGTAACCCACTTTCTGTAAAAACCTAGGCCTGAGAAAACAATCATGCGTCTCATTGGGTTCATCGATTCTGATTTCTCAGGCTAATATATAAACCCTGACCACATGTAACCACCCTGGCAACAGGTAACCCATTAGATGTAGAAACCTTGACCACAGGTAACCCACTTGATGTTAAAACCTTGACCACAGGTAACCACCCTGACCACAGGTAACGCACTTGATGTAAATACCATGACGACAGGTAACCACCCTGACCACAGGTAACCCACTTGATGTAAATACCATGACGACAGGTAACCACCCTGACCACAGGTAACCCACTTGATGTTAAAACCTTGACCACAGGTAACCCACTTGATGTAAATACCATGACGACAGGTAACCACCCTGACCACAGGTAACCCACTTGATGTTAAAACCTTGACCACAGGTAACCACCCTGACCACAGGTAACCCACTTGATGTTAAAACCTTGACCACAGGTAACCACTCTGACCACAGGTAACGCACTTGATGTAAATACCATGACCACAGGTAACCACCCTGACCACAGGTAACCCACTTGATGTAAATACCATGACGACAGGTAACCACCCTGACCACAGGTAACCCACTTGATGTTAAAACCTTGACCACAGGTAACCCACTTGATGTAAATACCATGACGACAGGTAACCACCCTGACCACAGGTAACCCACTTGATGTTAAAACCTTGACCACAGGTAACCACTCTGACCACAGGTAACGCACTTGATGTAAATACCATGACCACAGGTAACCACTCTGACCACAGGTAACCCACTTGATGTAATTATAAATACCATGACTTTATTTACACTTATTTTGTGGTCTTTCTACGAGTCATTTAGTGGAATTTTTAGCCATCTCACCCGTCCCGGGGGCGTAAGAAAACTGACAAGGCAGGAAATTAAAATAAGCTCCATGGCGAGTGTCGCTCACTCAAATGCGGCTTTTATCTCCGTAGAAAATTCATCCGAAGACCTATATATATCATCCCCAAAAACGGCTAGATCGATAAATTTGCTCCCCATCCATGCATAATTTGTCTCGATGCAAACGAGAAATTCGCGATAACCCAACATCAACCAATAAGAACCTATAGATAAGTAGATCAGATCTACCAGCCAATCAGAATAACGCTACCATTGTACCATTACAGTCCCTTAGCGAGATAGTGCAACGGCCGAGCGGGGACTGTGGAAGAGTCTAATGACAACCGTATACGTAAGAAAAAGAAAGCGCGTTGGCCGATTGGAAGGTTTATGACGGCAACGAACCTCTTGAAACCTTTTTGGAAAGAAACAGACCTTCGTAAATACCACAAACTGAAGCTGAGTGGATATCTGTGCGGCGTTCGAAGATGTTTACAGCAGAAACTCTGAAGAATTTGGCAGTAAAATACAAGTACACCTCAGGAAAATGGATGATATTTGCGAGCAGGTTAGATAAATAAATTGTTAAGAAAATATGTTAGATGTGATTCATTGATTCATTGTTTATATGGAGTAGCATTTCTTGCAACCGGCGAATCGTCGATCGTTCAGTCAGTACGTCGCGGAATTGAATCGCGATTGAATTTTATACTGACTACTACTCAAACTACTGTTGAACGTACTTGAAAAAAGCTTAGGTAGTTGTAGGCTTCATTTGTGATCACCAAAAGCGCTTTATAGCTGAAATCAAATTATGGAATTAAAAAAAGGCTGATCACCACCGACTTTTTTTCTGAGAAACGTGATCACTTTTGCCGCCAAAACATTATTTCCCGTTCGCGCTAGACTGGGTTCTAGTAATTCGAAGACTGACTCGAGCTCCGAAGTTGGAAATATTATTTTTTGAAACTAAAAATTACATGTGGTATAGATATAATGTGAACCTCAAGCATAAGACTGCAGTGTTTGATCTGTTCATTCTCTACATACTTTAATTATTTTCAGTGAACAAATCGATGACTTGTGGTTCACCGTTGCCAAGGCTGTTGTTGCAAATCAACTTGGCCAAGAGCAAAAGTGAGCCCGAAAAAGCCGGCTGACATGACCCATGTGATATGTATCTACTCCGAAGACTTTACGGATGAAATTGACGTTCAAAGGGTTGAGAAAGGTCTCGGAGAGACGCTGGTATTCAAGTTGCACTGAAATACAAGCCTGATGTTTATACAACATTGGGCATCTATTCCAGGAATACTCTGGGTATTCCAGTTGTTATCAGTTATTACAGCCCAGCAGTTCAAAATGGATCAAATGAATTTATTAAAAAGTGGAGATAATAGTTATTTAAGTTTGTATTTTGTACCGTTATCCACATTCAAAATCAGTGCCAGAAAAGGCGGGTATTGACATTACTGATCAGCTGCAATGACGTCCTTACTTTACGATAGGTTTCTCTGATCATTTTTGAAGATTTCTCAAAACATATTTTAACATTGAAACAATATGAAAATTTTTCAGTGATTTTACATTTTCAAAAGTATCAGAGTTATTATTATTACAACATGAGTGGAAACGTTTTTTTGTACTATAAACTGATGATGATCATGGAGAAGCAATTCCGTCAGTACTTGCTATTTCCTGTGGAGATTGTAGCATGCGAAAAAAAAACCAGTCATATTCTTCCCTGGGATGAGGTAGATGATGTGCATAAAGCGCAAGAGTAATATACATACATAGATCAGATACATACATTTTATTGAAGCTCCTTCTGCAAGGCTTTTCAGCTACAAATACGTATAAATACAATACTACTATAATGATACTATTATTTAAAAATATATAAATATACCGAACTATAAGGAGTCCGTCCATTTGATTTGGTGCAATTCTGTTCAGTTCGGATGCGAGCGCAGGCATCAGACGTTACTGATGCAGTAGCGGGCTCCCTGTGGCCGAAAGGGAGAGAGAACTAGCTCAGTCGAAAGCGCGATGGCCGATTGGAAGTTTTATGATGGTAAAGAACCACTTGAAACCTTTTTGGAAAGAAACAGACCTTCGCAAATGCTAAATACTGAAGCTGAGTGGATATATGTGGACAACGAGCAGAGCTGGCTAGCTGAAGTAGAAGATGAAGAAGTAGAAGATGATGAAGAAGATGAAGAAGAAAAGAAGAGAAGAGATTCGTTGATGTCGGCGATGGAGACAGAGTGGGAAGGACTGGAGCGTGAATGTATGTACCGGCGATCGAAGAAGTTTACAGCAGAAACTCTGAAGAATTTGGCAGTAAAATACAAGTACACCTCAGGAAAATGGATGATATTTGCGAGCAGGTTAGTTAAATATATTGTTAGGAAAATCTGTTAGATGTGATTCATTGATTGATTCATTGTTTAATATGAGTAGCATTTCTTGGAACCGGCGAATCGTCGAATTCGCGGAATGAGCTTGCGTCACCTGTCACGTGACTTTTTAAAAATTTGAAAATACCATAACTGGAAAGAGCATACTAGCCTGAAAATCAGCCGTCTCCTCTGGGTCAAAAATTTCCCCTTTTTTGTATGGAAATACAAACGCTTGCCCTCTTGGAAGCGAAAAACCCATACAAATCCTTGTCAAGGGAAACTTTGAAAGCCTTTTTAAATTATATGTGGACAAAAAGAGTCCTTTACGTTTGTCTTATTTGCTTGATTCTTTTGAGATTTTCAACTTTTACTAATTTTAGCTATATAGTATGCTCTTTCAAGATATATTATCTTTTGTCTTCGGTGAAATGTTAAAGTTACGCGACAGGTAACACAAGCCCATTGAATCGCGATTGAACTTGAAGTTTAATACTGACTACTACTGTTGAACGTACTTGGAAAAAAAAATAGGTAGTTCTAGGCTTCATTTGTGATCAAGAAAAGCGCTTTATACATGTAGCTGAAGTCAAATTATGGAATTACTGCGAAAATCTTTGTATCGCGACCTTTCGTTTTGTATAAGCTTCAGCTGGATTTTGGATTTTTCTGTTCCGCCAATATATTTGTTGCACTAATTAGTACTAAATACAATACAAAACTATAGAAATGTCACTATTTAGTATTTTAAATAATGATGTTTATGCTGAGTTAACTTTGTACTCAAGAAATGGACATATATAGTGATTGTCGGAACAGAAAAACCCAAAATCCAACTGAAGTTTTCAAAACGAAAGGTCGCGATACAAGGATTTTCGCTGTAAGAAAAAGCTGATCATCACCGACTTTTTTTCTGAGAAACGTGATCACTTTTGCCGCCAAAACATTATTTCCCGTTCGCGCTAGACTGGGTTGTAGTAATTCGAAGACCGACTCCGAAGTTGGAAATATTAATTTTTGTGAAAAACCAAGTCTCGTACTGTACTACGTACTGTAACACTTCTCTCGTCTTCTTCCAATTTCCCGTGTGCTTCTATATAACTTGATAGAGCACGCTGCCTCGTTTTCTATTTCTTCACCATAGCCAGCGAATTATCATATTGATTATCCTAGTAAAATAGATTGTATCCTGATTCTGAAACTGAAGATTACATGTAGATATAATGTGCACCTTACCCCAAGTATAAGGCCCCGTCCACACGTATCTGTATATTTTTGAATCCTCAACTTTTTCGTTGCGGATTGGCCTCCCGTCCACATGTATCTGGTGAATACGGTCGTTGAATCCGCAACTTTTTAAATACGCTGTGAACACGGCCTCGTGTGGACGCAAATTATTTGTTATCCGCATCGAAAAAGTTGCGGATTCAAAAATAACCGCATACGTGTACATACTTTCAGTGAACAAATCGATGACTTGTGGTTCACGGTTGCCAAGGCTGTTGTTGCAAATAAACTTGGCCAAGCAGCAAAAGTGAGCCCGAAAGCACTAGCGCCTAAACTGGACCACGTGATATGTATCTACTCCGAAGACTTTACGGATAAAAGTGATGTTCAAAGGGTTGAGAAAGGTCTGAGAGACGCTGGTATTCAAGTTGCACTGAAGTACAAGCCTGATGTTTATACAACATTGGACATCTATTCCAAGAATACTCTGGGTATTCCAGTTGTTATTTATTACAGCCCAGCAGTTCAAAACAAAGGCATATAATTTATTATATAGAGTGAAGGTAATAGTTCTTTAGGATTGCATCTTGTGTCTTCATTATTATTAAAATGTGTTGTTACAGGGAAAAATAAATTGGTAAGCATTTGAGCTTTATTTGTGTCATGTCTTCATTTTGTAGTAATATCATAGTAATGACAAAATACAAAACAATAGACATAGCACTATTTACATTGTAATACTAATTTAGTACTATAATTTAAAAAGAGGACAGTAAACTACTCTCTCCAAGCGGCCACTTCTAATAAGCGACCACCTCCTGTAAGCGACCAATTTGTAAACAACCATTTTCATTTCCCAGTCAAATTATATGTTACAAAAACTCTCTGCACAAATTTCTTAAGCGACCACAACCCTTTCAATTTGACATTTTCTTTTGTATTCTGTTTCTGGTAAGCCACCACCCAAGAGGATTGTTGGGAAATCATTACTCAGATGTCACAAAAATTCACAGGGTCTTTGTTTTTCTTTCCATTTTTGTTTTAGGGGAGGATTTAATTATCAGAGTTGTTGTTCCAAACGGTTTAATTTTCCATTCTTTTTTCGCCAGCTTCGTATGTAAATTGCCCATTTCAAACCATGTGATGTTTACATGGTGTTCTCTGGAGAATTGTTCCTTTATAATTCTGAAATTTATTCGTTCATATATTCACATGGAAATGAAAACATTTGAAAGGACTAATGTTCTCCAGAGAACACCATGTAAACATCACATGGTCTGAAATGGACAATTTACATACGAAGCTAAAGTGGTCTAATGAAGTTAAAACCCTTAAAATAACACTACAAGTCACCTCTGGTTGTCTTGGAATAATTAAAACCCTTACCACAGGTAACCCACTTTCTGTAAAAACCTAGTCTGAGAAAACAACCACCTCTCATTGGGTTCATCGATTCAGCTGTTTTCTCAGGCTAATAAAAATCCTGACCACATGTAACCACCCTGGCCACAGGTAACCCATTAGATGTAGAAACCTTGACCACAGGTACACATGTAACCCACTTGATGTAAAAACCTTGACCACAGGTACACATGTAACCCACTTGATGTAAAAGCCCTGTTTGCAGACTCAATTATTTATAAGCTCAGTTCGAGACTTCAAAAAATTGAGTCTTCGAAGCAGGCTATGTTTGTCAACCGATTACAAGGAATTTACATGTTTTAAAATTTTATTTTAAATAACATTGATGAATACTATTTTACACATTCGGCACCTAAGATGATGAGCCCATGTCATTATCTCCTATGAGATCCTTGTCAGTTGACGTTTTATCAGCTATTGACTCGTCTGTGGGTTGTGAGGTGGACTGAGGTGAATTCGTAAAAGACTTCATATTGATAGGAGAAAAGCACTTCATATCACAGTTCCATTCCCTGTTCAAATAACATACAAACAAACACTAAATCAATACACTAGCCTACTCCTTTTGGGCTTCCTGTGGTGAGGAGAGAGGAGCTTGTCCCAGACTGTCCTCTTCCTTCTATTACACAGGATACCCATTTACTGGAGTCCAGTCTCTCTTTAGTAGTGCTGTAGCCTGCAGAGAAGGCTACAATGTATCTAACTGTTGTTGCTGTAGCTACTGCAGTTCGTTTGTGATGGCAAGCACAAGACATTATTTGTGAAAATTGATGGGCCTCATATTATTTTGGTTTTCTATTTCATTAGTTGCCATTGCAATCAATGTTAAGTTACTGTGGGGTATTAATTTACTAAGGTATCAGTGGTCGCATGCAAGTCAGTTCCCTATACAGTCAACTATTGACATACATTACAGTACAATACACAATACAAAGAAATCTGATTGGGCATGGGAGATGGAACAACCTTGCTCATGAGTGTCAAGCTTTTCTTTTGTTCTTTTTGACATCAATGGTGATCAACACACCAACAAATTAACTGTTTAAGCATGGGTTAAGAGCTTTTACCCTGGGAGGGGCTCAGTGTAACCTACATGTATGCCCCATTCACACCAAAACTTGTTTAGTTAAACTAGGTTTTTCTAGCTTCTATAATCTGAGAGCATCTAATTTCACAAGAATCAAACTACCTGTAATTTCTACTGTGCAACATAAAGGACAGTTTACCAGCAGTTTTGTGACAAAGGTGGCGTGGCGTTTGTAGATAATTTTCTAAACCTGTTTAGTTAAACCACTTTAAAACATGTTTTAGCTTCAAATGGCGTGAACAGGGCACTAATCTTCTTTGCAGCTGTTTCCATTGTTTTCACACAACGGTAGGGCTGTGTGACGACAAAGGAAACGGCTATGAAGTAAACTAGATGTACCACAACTATTGTTAATATTCAGTGCTACTGTGGTTGATAGAAAAAAATATATAATTCTAAATCACCCAAAAACTCTGTTGTCAAAATGCAACTCAAGAACATAGACTTTGTACTACAAAATGTAATAAATAATGTTCTAACAAGATCATCTGACTTTGCCAAACACAGAGTGCAGCTTTTACACAGGTACAGCTTACATGTACATACATTGTACATACATATACATGTCCACACGTGTATACGGTACTTATTATTTTCCAGACAGTGTACTTACTTGAAGAGTTTAAAATTCTTGGAGGATGTCAAGTCTGGAACCTCTGATAATAGAAATACATATATAGCATTGCTAGTGCAGGCCCTGGTTGCAGAAAAGGTGAATAGCGCTATCCACCGGATAAGTCTTATCCAACGGATAAAATTTATTGCATAACTGCATCAGTTTTATCTGGTGGATGGGACTTACAATGTATCCTATGGATAGCACTAACCACCTGTCGTACAACTGGGCCAGGTCATTAATTATTAATACATGATACCAGTAATATTAATAATAATTTACTTATATAGCACTGGATCTACTTTATTGTTCAACATGCTTTACAATGATACAACAATAAAAATTAAAGGAAATGTCAAAAAAGTTACAACGATTAGAAAAATATAAATCTTAATAGGTTAAAATAAAGGATTAGTGAATGCTACCTGCTACCTGTACTCTTACCTAGTCCACCAGTATTAAAGAGCTCTGTACCTGTACTCTTACCTAGTCCACCAGTATCAAAGAGCTCTCTACCTGTACTCTTACCTAGTCCACCAGTATTAAAGAGCTCTCTACCTGTACTCTTACCTAGTCCACCAGTATTAAAGAGCTCTGTTTCCACTTTAATGATGGTCTTCATGTTGTCCTCCCTGCTTGCATGAATCCGTCCTTGTCTTCCCTTCACAGCGTTGTTTAATTGTTCTATTGTTTGTAGTTCTGCATCAAAGCGTTGAAGGTACCTACAAATACAACAATGTACAATGTAGGCACAGCATTGATGTACAATGTAAGGTCCCATTCAAACGTGAACACAAGTCAATGCAGGTTTGAACTTGTGGACAAGATGGCACTGTAGCCACAAGACGACTTTATTGCACATACACGTGATCTTACAGTGTATGACTAATATACTACACTTACAGTGAATTTGAATAGTCCCTTTTCGCGTTCACAGATCCTGTTGTAAAACCGCTGTACTTATTGACATCAGACGCATTTGTACAGGGTTATAGCCTCGAGTCAGTGTAAATTATTCACAAATATCAACAAGAACACGAAAAAATGTTGACATAAAACAATAGAAACATTTTTGAATTGCACGGACTGCTTTCTGAATCGAGACTAACCCTGTACAAATGCGTCTTTTGTCAAGGACAGCGGTCATCTCTAAACAACGCGAAACTGGAGTATTATGCTCAAAATTTGAGGTGATTTGCAACTTTTTTGAATAAACCTGTGAGTGCTTGCAATTTGTTTGAATTGTGCAAACCGAACAAAACCTGCAAGTTGCTGCAAGTAAACTAAATTGTACATGTAGGCCTAAGACTGCCAATGTCTTTACTGAAGATTTATACATTCAATTGTAAATCTTTGTTATCAAAACAGATTCTAACTTACTCCTCAATAAGTTTGCGAACTTCTTCTGCAGAATATCTTGTTTTGACTTCATCAATGTGTTCATAAAACCACCGACACTTCTCACCCACTTCAATAAAATCAAACATAGCTATTTATTATAATTAAGTACTACTACTACATTACATATTGATGTACTATACGTCTTGCAATTGTACAACTGTAGTTCTGAAATAAAATAAACCTGACCTTTGGCTTCTAGGAGTTCATGTCTTTCATCTTTTTTTCTGTGAATATATACATTGTATTAAATTAGACTGTCAGTTTAGAGTATAGTATGAGTATTACATATGTCATGCCGAATTTTGGCAAGTCAACTTTGGTGAAAAAATACAAATTACATGATTATACATGTATAATTCAATAACCATTATGTGCAATTGTTTTTAAATTGTAACTGTCATGTGTTGTGTATTATTATAGAGCAGATTTGAATTCATATGACTGTGGGAAAAAAAACACGGCACGGATTCATCCTAAATCCTAAATCATAACAACATGGCACTGCATTTCAGAGTCTGCTCTGTGACCATGGTACAAAATATGTGAAGTGAATGTATAAATCACTGGTGTTCACTTGCCTTTGAAGCTTGTCATTTCTGTTTGCTGCCCTTGCAAGCTGGGAAGCTTTCCTGGAATTAGGGTGGATGGCCTTCTTGGTGTGACTTCTTACTTTGAATGCCTTGGGCTATAACATGTGGACATTAATAAATACATGTAAAATGAGGAAAATAATATACATGTACATGTATGTATATATATATCAATCAATCAAATTTATTATCAATGAACAATAGAGTAATGAATGAAGTAATAAAAGAAAAAAAGAAGTAATGAATGAAGTAATGAATGAACAAAATTAATTAATTCCAAAAAGACCTTTTTGATAAACATTGAATCAGAAAAACTAAAGATATGAACAAGGAGTACAAAAGTGTCGACACCTCGAAACTGTATTACAGTAAATGCTCGAATAAGCACCCCCCCCCCCTTAGAGGTCTAAAAAAATTATAAGCGCCCCCTTCCAATAAGCGCCCCCCTCCTTCCAATAAGCGCCCCCTCTGCCTAAAAGAAATGTAGAAACAACTCTCTTGTATTATTTAATAAAAAACTTTACCGATAAATAAACAGAAACACGGTATACCATATGTCAATACCGTATATATATTTACAGTAAATCAGTGTCATAATGACGCATCATTGGATGGAACGGTTTCCTTGAGCATTCATTCACAGTAATATCCATACATGTATGACATTGACTACATTTGTAGCTAGAACACTGTAGAACCACAAGAACCAAAAAAAGTGTTGCGTTTACCAAGTACCGCACAGTACATGTATGTATATGTTACAGTACCATATACCGGTAATAAAGAAAACATGGAGTTCAACATCAGAGAAAAGAGATAAGCGCCCTGCTTCCAATAAGTTCCCCCCTCGAATAAGCGCCTCCCCCCCTAGAGGTCTAAAAAAAATTATAAGCATCCGGGGTGCTAAATCGAGCATTTACGGTAAGTGTTATAGCACCACCTACATGTATATGTTGTAGTTCAATATGAATTCTGGTACAATTTGGTTTTGTACCGGTACAATTTGTTTTGAACTGGTACAATTTGTTTTGAACTGGTACAATTTGTTTTGAACTGGTACAATTTGTTTTGAACTGGTACAATTTGTTTTGAACTGGTACAATTTGTTTTGAACTGGTACAATTTGTTTTGAACTGGTACAATTAGTTTTGAACTGGTACAATTTGTTTTGAACTGGTACAATTTGTTTTGAACTGGTACAACATGAAGTACCTTGGGGTTAGGATTAGGGTTAGTATTGGGGAAGACTTTGTATTTTATTAAAATCATGAAGTACCTTGGGGTTAGGGATAGGGTTAGGGATAGGGAAGACTTTGTATTTTATTGCTATATAATCAAGTACCTTGGGGTTAGGTTTAGGGTTAATATTGGGGTAGACTTACAATCTGCTTTGTTCTACTATAGACCAAGACAGGTACATGTACGTTCAAGCACGTGTTGACGTGAATACAAGCTGCTTCGTCCTACTATACTATGAGAGCAAGACAGGTACATGTACGTTCGAGTACGTGTTGACGTGAATACAAGCTGCTTCGTTCTATTAGAGAGCAATACAGGGACGCGTTGATGTGAATACATCTACTAGTAAAATAAATAAATAAATATCATGTTTAACGTGTCAAGTGTTGATATCAGTATGGCTAGTGGGGACAAGACTCTCACACTCACTTCTTACTACATTCTGATATTCTGTACACCCAACACTCATCTCACTAGTTCGTTTTTACCGAGGGAGGAAAACTGGAGTACCCGGAGAAAATTCATAGAAGCAAGGTAGAGAACGAACCAGCTGACAACTCAACTCGCGCCCGGTCCGTGAATTGAACCAGGCACCACCATAGAACAAGACAGGTACGCTTTGACGGTTTAGGAATTTCCTTTTCATAAAATTTGTCTTCAAGTACGAAAATCACAAGCGAATTTTTACTTTTAGTTTCCTGTTTCAGGTTGTTATTTCTCAATAGAAATCCTCACGATCAACCCATGGTTTGTGATCCACCATTTTGCCAAGTCCACGTTTTGATCTAGCGCGCATGTGTGAATTTTAATGATATAATGACGTAATAGAAAATGAATAACATTAATAAAATGTAAATGTGATGCTAATCCGACATCGTAATCCTCGATGGCATAGTTGGTTAATGCGCTGGTCAACGCTGGTCTACAGTCAGAGTTCGGAGTTCAAGTTCCAGACAAGGTAAGACAAAAATAGACAGAATTAATGTAGGCAGACAGGAAAGGAAAGGAGGGGAAGGTAGGGAGAGAATGAAGGGAGGGGTGAGTGCCAGGAAGTTGTCTAGTTCTTTTGAGAACCCCCTAAAAAAATCCAAGCCCCTTTTTTTTTAATGAGTCCCCAAAATAAAATCCCTTTTAAGAATGCCAGATTGTACCAGTTCAAAACAAATTGTACCAGTTCAAAACAAATTGTACCAGTTCAAAACAAATTGTACCAGTTCAAAACAAATTGTACCAGTTCAAAACAAATTGTACCAGAATCCATATTGAAATACAACATATATACTCATGCAAAGATGCTGTCACAGGAAGCCCAAATCTAAAAAATTTAAACCACACTTCTTCATTTACGATGTACTTGTATACATGGTCAAAATCAGGGCCCACATATAACTATACCCCTACACAAATAATAAATAATAATAATAAATAATTGGGAATCAGATTGGGAATATCCCTCCGAGAGAGACTGGGGACTAATCCAGGTGCCCCAGATTGAGGCAGATACATGTTACAGGTTGACAGATTGCATGACAGAAATTGGTTTTGTTTGGAATTTAATACTAAGCTTGGAATTAGTATAAGACCAAATTTGAGGTTTATACATTGTAGATTTACATTTTCGACATTATAAACTTTTCTCCATCCATTGAATACTTTATACATTGATGAGCTCTGAATATCGACCTTATTTGAATGTATGCTTCACACGAAGCTGTTCACATGTTCTTGTAATATTAGTATTTTAATCATAACATTTTCGCCTTGATTCTAATTCGCGAAGATCGTGAAAATACGTACGAAAGACGTTCCATCGTGATGTGTCAGAGGCAAAATATAAGCTACAGAGTCAAATACACAAGTCTATTTGCATACACGAACAGCCTTATTACGTTAGTGAAGGATTAGAAGGAAGACGACAGCGATCAAAGCAAGAAACACTCACCATTTTGATAAAACGTTATAAAAACCCTGTCAATTTAGTGTCTTGTCTCTGTTATTCCAGTTATTTTGGTTGACAATCACGTGGTGACTTGAGCCTGCGATTTCTACAGCGCATGCGTATCACGCTCATCCAATATGGCGGCTGGAGTGAAGAAAGTCTTTCAGACAGCAAATCGTGTCAATAATCTCCTTGTGCCTCAGTTTGAGAACCTTAAACAGCGGAAACTTGGTAAATCTGCGTATAGTGTATACGTTGACTACAAAGCTGTGTTTGTGGATTTTATCAAAGGAGTGAAAGATAGGCCTTTGAAGAGTGCAACGCAGTTTGCCTTTCTTGGTGTTGCATATGGGGTGTTTCGCTGCAACCCTGATGATCGCACGTACCGTGATTTACTCATAAGCAATTCCCTCGAGCTACTGCAGCTTTCTAGTAGAATAAGGAATCCTGCATCTGACGCTTACACGCAAAAAATCTTACAGCTTCATTCCGAGGGGAGAATCAAGAGACAGAGTTTAGGTCTCTTTTCGGTCATGTTAGTGGATGACTTTAACAAGGACAGTGATATATATGAGAAACACTGTTATTACACTAAGCCACGCTGGTTGTATCTATGGAAGCAAGTGATTGACGTAGGTGTAATGGGACACTGGATTGCCCTTGAGAAGTGCATGGGTGATTTCGATATTAACAGTGAGGATTTGACTGATCTTCCTGATGATGTGGAAGAGGGTTTTGCCGTCAACAAAGCAAAAAGAATTGGGGCTGTCTTAATGGTTTCTATGGAAGACTGTTTCTACAGCATAAAGCAGAGATGTGCAAATTTGTTCTCCTCGGAGTCATAGCTTGGAACTTTGCATTTTATTATGGAGTTGAGACATAAATTTGTGTACAAATGTATATCCTTTTTGTGAAATTTGAAGTACATGTATGTATGCATTATATAACATCTGGCCACATTTGTTCAAAGAGTGAATATCATGCTATTAATTGATCAGTCCTTATCCAGTGGATAAGTTGATGATGTTACCTCTAATAACGTCATCCATTGGATAAGGATTTATCAAACGGATAGCTGTATTCCTTCTTTGAACAACCGAGGGCTGGTGTATAATCCATTTGAGAAAAGACACAACATACTTAGGGTGCGTTTGATTGACCGTATTCCAGAATAGGAATACACAGAATAACATCCCTAAATCGCTGTCACGCAGCTACTGTCCACTGTAAAATAAAACGATTCGTTGTTGTATCATAATAAAGTTACAAGGAACAGTTTGGAATTTTAAATGTGCTGAAATAAAAGCATCCAAGTGTTTATTCCGTGTATTCCTATTCTGGAATAGGGTCAATCGAACGCACCCTTACTTACAATGCATGGAATATATCTGGCAAATATGGCAGTGTATTTCACCCCCAGGGGGGTACTCAGGGGTATCAGTGACGGGGAGGTGCGAATGAGGCCAAACTTTTTAACCCCCAAAAAGTCCATTACGCAAAAACAAGACCCAAAAAAGTCAACGGCCCAAAATCGTAACCCCCAAAGAGTCCAATTTTTCTCCGCATAAAATCGAGAATGGTAGGATATCATTTTTATCAACCCCAAAAACAGTCCTTGCCAAAATCTTTATATCAAAAAAAGTCCACCAGAAAATTGATAACCCCAAAAAAAGTCCCAAGCCGCGAATTTCAAACCCCAAAAAGGTCTTCGCACCTCCCCGTCAATACCCCTGAGTACCCCCCCTGGGATTTCACCTTTGTAGATGCTTTGTAAATGCTGCAGACAACAATTGTCAATGTAGAATGTTCCATCTATTTACTTGGCAGGCTGCCTGTGTCATGCCAAGTTGAAAAATGCATGGGCTTTCTTTTTCTTATGGCCACAAATTGCCAACTGGATACCAAGGCACATGCATGTGCTCTATGCCGCTGAGGAAACCAAAGGCTCATTGCTCACAACTGCAGAAACTTGCCGAGTGAACACTTTTAAAGCATTTTGTTTACAATGAATTCATTTTGATGGAGATTAATAGATAAAAAACGAATGAATAGAAAAATGGAGGGAAACTGGATGTTTCATAATTTTACAAACTGAATAAAGTTTAGATGTACATGTACAAAATGTAGATGTTTCAGAAGCTTGATTATTAATCACCATGTACAATATAAACATGTATGTGGCTAAGTACTTGTGAATCTGGCAGAATCTGGCAATTTTTTGCATACAGGCTATGTTTTTGATTTGTCTGCCAACTCCTGCAGGGTTGGAATTAAAGCTTGATGGGCCAAAAAGTTATGTCAACAATCGCATATCCAGGGTAACTTCTCAGTAGATTTTGAAACAACCAGCCAAAGTTTTGAATGGACATGCAATTGAAGGGATCACTGCAAGAACAGAGTAAGTGACTTTTGATCAAAATCCAAATTCTCCTTTGAAATTCAAAGAATCTTGAGGAGAATTTAGATTTTGGTCAGAGATCACTATGTCTTACATTTTGTGTGATGTTCTTGCATGGAGCCAAGTTGGCACACACAAAGGCAATTTGTATAGCCAGGAAAGGTGGTTATAATGTACATGTTATTCTGTCTTGACAGACAGTAGAATTCTGTCAGTTGCATTAATATTGAGGTCAAACGAACTATGAAGATACAGTGAAGTCGTAATCTATTCAATTACAAGCATCTCGAACCAGATATAATGTACATGTAGCAGAAACTCAGTGTCACACATTCAGTGTCATGAAAGTGTTGACTCAAATTTGAGGTAAAATCAAGACTATTGAAACGATAATCCTTCTAAAGTACGTTCTCCCCATAACCCTCCCATCAAAACTGCCACAGTTGCAAGTCACACAAACTAAATGTACATGTATGATGAGATCTTTTGCCATATTGTTCACCACCAAATCCCCTCCCTCCCCTCCTCAAACATATCAATTTAAAGAGAAGACCCAGAGGAAGGGGGTCACATGCACCCTGTGACCTCCCCCTGCCTACACCCCCATCATATACAATACATGTAACATACTGAATGCATTCACACAGTACAGACAGCCATGTCACTATCTAGTTTTCTTATTATTTTGTAAAATGCACAAGTACATTGTGTTTTCTTCATATACACCTATTTCAAATAACGTTGTCGCGTTCAAAGCGTCAAGCCAAGACCGAAGTGAATGCTGGTTTTGTGTTGGCAATTATTTAAAAAAATAACAATTGTTTCTATAAGGACTAATTACAAAATGTGAACATTTTCACGTGCTTGTTTGCGTATCACAATTCGTTCCATAGAAAATAGGTCTGATTTGAATCATTTGCCAGCACATAACCAGCATTCACTTCGGTCTTGGCTTGACGCTTGTTGCTTTGAACGCGACAACGTTATTTGAAATAGGTGTATATACATGTAAAGCACTCCCTTTCAACTCCAGACCACTGTTTACATAACGTATAGTATAGCTGCAAGGTTGACATTGTTTGTGTTTAGTTGCAGCCAAAGCTAACCACACAATCTTCTGTTTTATACATTAGAGCAGAATAACATTGGGTCACCATTACAGTCATGTTTATGCAGTGTTAGTAGTGTTTCCCCATGACCTAAATATGATATGATTGCATTTTAACTAATTAACCAAAAGCCAATGGCATTATAAATACATACAGTCATTTGCAAAAATTCTGGCCGCCACGATATATCAATATATCGGGTGCATTATGGGTAATTAAATAATCGAAAATTCCCTTTAAAGCAAGTTAACGCCAGCAAAGTTGATATAAATATTTAGTATGATGTTTATTTTAGTCTTACGTTTGTATTTTGCTTCATTTAATAAGTTAGGAACCTCAAAATAGTATTATTTAATTACCCATAATGCACCCGATATATTGATATATTGATATATCGTGGCGGCCAGAATTTTTGCAAATGACTGTATAGTGTATGTAAGTAATAATGTGTATTATCGCTGTTTGCATTATTACAAGACCATTCGAGACAAGAGTCACGACTTGTTGTTTCAAGTTTGAGTAGAGACGTATGATATTGGATGGTTATACTCATTAACATCAAGTCTTTTACAAACTTACAATGTACCAATATTATTGCAACTTTTGCCTCGAGTGGTTAGAGTAATTAGAGTGATTAGAGCAGTTAAAGTGATCTCATGTCTTTGTCTTTTAATTTTGTGCTAAATACATAATTGAGAATCGAACACCAAAGTAAATTTGTACTTATTTAACGAATTTACACTTTGGCACTTTTGCCGACACTCCCGCCCTAATAGACCTCTTTAGCTTGTATGTAAATTGCCCATTTCAAACCATGTGATGTAAACATGATCTTCTCTGGAGAATTGTTCCTTTATATTTTTGAAATGTAGTCGTTCATATTGAAAGGACTAATTCTCCAAAGAACACCATGTTTACATCACATTGGTTAATTTGAAATGGGCAATTTACATACGAAGCTAAAGAGGTCTAATGTGCTCGACCATTAGCAAAAACACGTTAGAGTGCAAACCATATGTCCGTGAAATAGTACTATTACTAAAAAGTACTAAATAGTGTTATCTCTATTGTTTTCTATTGTTTCATCAGTGCTATTTAGTACTAATTAGTTAGTATTGTTTCACGGACATATGGCTTGCACTCTACAAAAATGTTCTATTGTGCATAGCAGCTGGACAGTTGAACCTCTCCACATCGGCCACATCGGTTCAAAATCTTGTGACCGTTGTGTAGAGTGGCCGATGTGCATGAGGTAACTGTCATGCGGAGGTGACCGTTGTGTAGCCTGATTTTCAGACCGTTGTGTAGAGGTGGCCGATGTGGAGAGGTTTCACTAATAAAATGGATGTGTGGGCTTGCTGGTGGCCGGGACAAAAAACCCTGGTCATTACAAAGAGGTTACCGTTGTGGGGAGGTGGCCGTTAGTAGTCGTACGCGACGCGACCACGATTCGACAGTCTCGCGGTATATGAGTTGATTTTACATGGGACCGCACATGTTAAAAACATGTTAAGTCTGTTTATAAGATTGTAAATTCTCTCGTGACATTAGCGACTAAAGACCTCACACGAGTCGTACGCTACGTCGGTGATTGCTCTAAATCGGCTCGTCCACACCCACCATTAACACCTTTCCCTCAGTGGAGTAGTAACAGTAGTGTTGTCATGGTGATTAGGTATATGTCGTTGCTATGACAACCGCAAGACCAAAAATAGCTTCATTTCTAAAACTCGCGGCCGCAAAATTGTCTTGGTTCGAGTCCCACAGAGCTTGAGTCGACATAAAGATTCCCTGATCTCTGACCGCACCAATGTACACGATGCAAACAACTTTAGACGGCAAGCCTTCCGATTCCTTCATTGACTCCATTAAAGTCTTGAGAATCTTACAAATGCTTTTGCCTGTGCGGTCGCACGTTTCTCTTCTGTAATCGACCATTGACAGCATGTGTGACCTGAGGACATTCCCAATCAAATTCCTTAACTTGATATCCTCGTCTTTGAAATTTCCTTCCTCGGGTTCAACGCGGGTATGGTTTTCCCTGGGCTCTTGTACACTCGGGGCTAAAGCGTTAAAAGAGACTTTTCTCGTTCTCTCAAGGCTACCTGTATCGGCGGCGTCACCGTCGACCGGCTTTTGATTTTCTGATTCGGATTCCACAATGGTGCCGGGTGATTTCTGTTTTTGTAACAAGTTCGGGTCAGTGTTCCTTCGCTTCTTACCCGTGTCTAGCTTGTCATTTGAACTTTGTTTTTGGAACTTTGTAAAAGAGAGCCTTCGGCTCATTATTTTGCTCTGAACAGACGGCTTCTTTGGATCCTTTTCAGATGCAATTTCCGGTTTGCAGTCGGTGGCGTTCTGCAGAGTGCCAGCAGAGAATATGCCTAAAGCTAATGGCGAGATCTTTCGAGTTATTGACGGCCTTCGGCTTTTTTTACGGTCAATGGCTACGACGCTTCGGTCTGACTGATTTTCGCCCACACTAGTCTGATGTGAAGAAGAAGAGTTTCCAGGACTGGAGTTGAACGAAAAGAAGTTGGAAATCTTCTTGGATGTTCGTCCACTTTTCTTACTCTCTTCCTCCTCTGCCTCGCTTGACGATGGCTCGGTGCTCTTGCTAGTGGGAGTAGGGGATGGCGGTGGTTTGCGCTTTGCCAAGGACTTTGGCTCCTCGTCAACTGGTTCAAGTGTGACAGTCACGGCGGAGCTACAAGTCGAAATCTCGGAAACTATTGACACGTTATCAAAATCATCACCGTCACCAACAGAACTTTTGGGCTCGTCGTACATTATATCTTTCAAAGAATCGTCTAAGTCATTAATGTTGACTCCTACCAAGTTTCCCAAGTCAACCTCCAGCTCTCTCGACTCGAATCCAGGGCCCGAGAAAAACGCGAGCATCGGAGACGCCGTCTCTTTTCGATGCATAGTTTTGACTGGCGGAGCAGCTTTCTTTGCAGCCGGCCTTGCGATCGACTTGAGGACAATCTTGATCTGATTTCCTCGGCGCTTAGTGCTCGCGATAGTGTAGTCCACGTTCATAATGCCAAGCGAGGTTAAACGCAATTGAAAACCAACAATAATTAGCCCACCAACCTGCCAATGGCTTGATCTATAGTGAAGTTTTAAGGGATTTCAAATGTGGCTTATCAGAGAGCCGTCTTGACCCCATCAGACATCTTTGAGAACTCTTATCTCCTCCTACATGCCTCGCTACTGCATCGAATTAAACAGGAATAACAAACGGTATCTCAAAGCTATGGAAATTGTTAGGCCTCAGTGAATCACAGCGTGAAATCTCCAATATTTTGGCTCGGATATTACTTGGTGGCCATTTACATATTTATATAAAGTCATCAAAACACCGGCGGAGTACAAGTTTCAAACTCGCCTGGTCGTTGATAATACATGATCGATAGTAAACTTTTCAAGGCTATGGAAGTTTTTCTTACTTAGCGTAATTAACGTGATGAGTTATTATACACTCAACTATACGACGTCAATGACCTCATTACACAATGCTATTCAACCCAACAGGAGAGGTAGTCGCAGGGTATGAACAAGGAATTTGTATCAGAAATGCATCAGTTTAGAATTATATCAAGATAACTAGTACCTATCTTTCCCTTAGTTTCCAGCTGTCTTCTTGCACAAAAAAATAAACTAGTAATTAATTGCCCAATCCTCGTTAATTAGCATCGACCGGCCCTCATTCAGGAATATGCCTCGGGGCAATTAATGATGATAAAAGGTCAGTCACGTGTTGGCTCTCTGTCTCTCTCTATATATATATAGAGAGAGAGAGATTGCAAGATCAGATATATAATAGTATAAAGTTAGATGTTTCTCTGTAAATCAGATATTTGTTTTATGTGTCGCTAATCGATCACGCGATTTTAAAGCTCCTTTCCGGTTGTCGAGTATCTGGTTTGCCGGAAGAGTGCACGCTAGTCTTATTTTGCTCCAAATGCATGTCCGTGCTTTAAAAACCAATTACATATGAATAGATTTGTTTCATCTGCCTTATACAATCTTTTTAATTGAAATATTAATTGAGTTAATTCGGCTGCCCTGCGTGACCGGCTTATAGTTTGGGAATTTGAGGGAATGAAGCCTTAATAGCTTCGATCCCTCTATAATAACCTCATGCTAGCCATGAACGTTTGCAACGCTGATGAAACAAATCAGGCTATTGCTGGTTTGCAATCAATCTATGGAGATTTAAAGTACAAAGACTCCCGCTAACAAGAGAAGCTATAAATGATGAATGCTTTGGAACCAACATGGCCGCCATGACGTCACGTGCATACCAGCATTTCGTAAGCGAAGCATTCTTCGTTGATCTTGGTTTGTTTGTCAGTTTGTTTGGAACGAGAAATTTAGTAACCCTAGCAACGTGACATCATGACTTTTGAAAAAGGTCGCTAATACGCATGCTCACCAATGACGTAGCCCGGTCATGAGGTTTGGGGTAAAGGCTAGTTTCCATAACCCAAACCGACCTTGATCGATAGCAGTCTGGGAACGAGTTTGCATAATGAGACGTCGGCCGTAGACGTAACGAAGTTTGGCGTTACGTATTTTCAAGATGTCTACGTTTGTGGAATCAATCTTCTTTATATCGGTCGGTTCTCTGCTTGAATTCTCTCTACAACTCTTTAAAATGTCATCCAAATGTTTTATGCTGTCTACATCTACTCAGCGGGAGAAGGAACGACCGACCGAGGAGCTCTGGGAACGAGAATGTTTGGCGACTATAATAAGGGGGGACAACTCCACTTCTCACCAAGGGAGGGGTAGGTGCGGCTAGATATGTATGATATTTCGTTTCTGTAATTGGCTGAAGAGTCTTGAACATTCCTTGCAGTCTTCGCTTAATTGAAAACCTCTAGTTTTGATATTCAGGTCTCTGCTAAATGGTACAGGAAACAACTCGCCTTTCTGTGTTTGGTATACCTGTGGTGATCAGGAGAGGAGGAGACTGGTGACGAATGAGTAAGGAAAGGAGAGCGTGAAGGTGAGAAATTACAGTGCAACAATAAAGAATTGAGAATAATACACGAAGAAACAAAGACAATTTTATATCATTGTAGGACTGACAGACAGAAACCATAGTTAGTATACCCGGGGGGGGGCACTAAGGGTATTTTTGGGTAGGGGTGTGCCGCGGACACCTCAAAACCCTGACCCTATCCCAGACCTAAAATTTTGATTTTCCATACCCTATCCCAGACTAAAGCTTTAAAATGTATACCCTATCCCAGACTAAAGCTTAAAAATGTATACCCTATCCAGATTGAAAGCGTGCTAAAGGGATATGTAAATTGATAGCGACTGATAGTGGCGTTATTGCGGAAACCATACCCTATACCAGACCAAAACGTAGCCGATCCCAGCCTAAAAAGGCAAAAAACGATACCCTGACCCCAGACCTGGGAGCTCAAAAACCATACCCTATCCCGCGGCACATACCCGTATAGCGTATATAGGGGAGTACCCCCCCCCCCCCCCCCGGGTTAGTATATAGAGGGAATGGTTGGGAAGCCTTTTGTTATATTTCTTTGTTCTAGTCCTAATGTCATTATGATGTTGAACGGGTCCTGACCGTGCACAATGTTTCTTCAAATTCATTAGAAAATGGCTAAATGAATGAACCCAAATGTTCTCTATTGAATTACTTATTTAAATATTCACAAGCAGCCAAAAGAAACGTTTGGGTTCAGTTGCTCAACCATAGCAAATTAAGGCAAAACAATGACAAAACAAAACACGGTTGAAAAAAACGAACAAAAACAGACATACAGACAAAAGGTTTCCCAACCAGTCCCCTCTACTAACTATGACAGAAACGGTATACCACAGACAGAAAGGCAGACAGAAAGGCAGACAGACAAGCAGGCATGCAGACAGACAGACAGACAGACAGACAGACAGACAGACAGACAGACAGACAGACAGACAGACAGACAGACAGACAGACAGACAGACAGACAGACAGACAGACAGACAGACAGACAGACAGACAGACAGACAGACAGACAGACAGACAGACAGACAGACAGACAGACAGACAGACAGACAGACAGACAGACAGACAGACAGACAGACAGACAGACAGACACAGACACAGACAGACAGACAGACAGACAGACAGACAGACAGACAGACAGACAGACAGACAGACAGACAGACAGACAGACAGACAGACAGACAGACAGACAGACAGACAGACAGACAGACAGACAGACAGACAGACAGACAGACAGACAGACAGACAGACAGACAGACAGACAGACAGACAGACAGACAGACAGACAGACAGACAGACAGACAGACAGACAGACAGACAGACAGACAGACAGACAGACAACAGACACATGTTTAATGATATTGTTCGACACGTTGAATTTCAGCTTCATTGTTGTTCCATAATTCTTCTACCACGACTGTGTTATCTTTTCCAATATCAGCGCCTTCAGAGCTGGAAAGAGGGTAGAAACAAGTCACACCAGAACATCCTGGGAGTTGCCTTTACATTTTTATACTCGAAGGCCATAATTTCGAGTTGTTAACGTACCATGGTAAGAATAGATGGCGCGATAATCTGCTCTACATTTGTCTTCCATGCAGTCGGGACCACACTCTTACAATATACGTCCTATGACATATAGTCATTTTCGTATGAATGGGAAACCTACGGTACCGCCTTGACACTCAAATGGCTTCCTTTCTGAACCAATCAAAAAGCGTGCAGATGCATAATCTCATCCAATCAAACTCTTTCAATACGGCGCAGGTTCGCATCTTTCCCACTTATACGAAAACGACTCTATTACGCGGTGTATATATACACTCACGTTCTCGATACTTGAAATGCGTCCAATTCCATCGATTCTGAAAATATAGCTTTAATTCTAGTTCTCCCTGTCTGGCTCCAGTAGATCTCAAATGCAAGAATAAACCATGACACCACACAACCAGCAGCCAGCAGCATAAACAAACCAGCAAGGCTTTCAAGCTCAATACTTTTTGTAGCGGCCAATACTGAAAGAAAATAATGACAAATTAAAAATGACATTGTGTTTTGCCTTTTCTCTCGGCAGTGATGAAGATGATGATTACGTCATTTCCGGTCTCGTGAGGAATTTTCATTAGCTGAATTTCGTTCGATCGTTAATTCACCTCATAGTTTTCAATAGAACACTTGATAGCACATGGAGGGGCAGAGTTTGCCCATCAGTCGAAGGTAAAGCTTCCATGTTGGTGGACAGGTGTAATAAATAATATTAATGATACTAATGACACTACTGCTACTACTACTGCTACTGCTACTGCTACTGCTACTACTACTACTACTACTGCTACTGCTACTACTACTGCTACTACTACTACTGCTACTGCTACTGCTACTGCTACTGCTACTGCTACTGCTACTGCTACTGCTACTGCTACTGCTACTGCTACTGCTACTGCTACTGCTACTGCTACTGCTACTACTACTACTACTACTGCTACTGCTACTGCTACTGCTACTGCTACTGCTGCTGCTGCTGGCTACTGCTACTGCTACTGCTACTGCTACTGCTACTGCTACTGCTACTGCTACTGCTACTGCTACTGCTACTGCTACTGCTACTGCTACTGCTACTGCTACTGCTACTGCTACTGCTACTGCTACTGCTACTGCTACTGCTACTGCTACTGCTACTACTGCTACTGCTACTGCTACTGCTACTGCTACTGCTACTACTACTGCTACTGCTACTACTACTACTACTACTATACTACTACTACTATTATACTACTACTACTACTACTACTACTACTACTACTACTACTATTATACTACTACTACTACTACTACTACTACTACTACTGCTACTGCTACTGCTACTGCTACTGCTACTGCTACTGCTACTGCTACTGCTACTATTACTACTACTACTACTACTACTACTACTACTACTACTACTACTACTACTGCTACTGCTACTACTACTACTACTACTACTGCTACTACTACTACTACTATTCTACTACTACTTGACTACTACTACTACTACTACTACTACTACTACTACTACTACTACTACTACTACTACTACTACTACTACTACTACTACTACTACTACTACTACTACTACTACTACTACTACTACTACTACTACTACTACTACTACTACTACTACTAATAATAATAATAATAATAGTATAATAATAATAATTTTGTTATAATCCAACAATATAAACTCGAAACGTCAGTAAAGTTATGTACTCTTTTTTTACGGTAAATGGGTGATACAACGTTCCAAGAACCGAACTGCATTATGGTAACAGCTGGAATGCATAGCATGTATGCCAGAAATATTTCATAAAATTTGATTCAAAATTAGCTTTGGCCTGTTGAAATGGAAATAGGTACGATATCATACAGGCTTTCATACCATTTTGTCTATTCAACTGTTACCATAATGCAGTTTGATCTTGGAATAGTGTATAGCCTATCGCCTAGGGACTAATGTCTATACGACAATGAACTTACAACTTCTTTTCACATCACTGGACGGACATTGGTTGGTCCAATACTTTAGCCGTATCTTCTCAATGAAGCCATTTTCACGTAGACGTAGGATTCCTAGCGATATCTCTTGGATGTGAGGGTCATTCTGTGCGAGAGCGAAGGTATAGCTTCTTAGAGATTGAAGGCCTTCGTCTGTAACAAAAGAACCAAGGATGGCCGGGTGGTTAAGAACCAGGATGGCCGAGTGGTTAAGGGTTGGACTTAAGTTCCAATGTACGTATGTACGCGTGGGTTCGAACCCCACTCCTGGTAAACTTTTATAAGCAAATTAAATATATATTTTTCATTTTTTATTTTACTGCAATTTCTTACACACAATCGTTGCAGAAGTAGGATCGTATGGTACTTGAGAAGCTTGTTCACAACAATTAATTGCAGAGGTGGATACACGCCGCAACAACGTCGCCAGCAATATACAGCTATTTCAAAAAAGGTTGGTGCCAGTTTTGTTGCATCTTGCATCTTGCATGTTGCATACCAAGCCCGAAATGTATTGTGGATCATATGTAAATAATGTCAGCATGCAAATACAGAAGAAAATATGCCGGCTCCATATTGTGAAGATAAAGTTTGGGAAAATTCCCAGAGTCCATATTGTTGTGACCTTTCGCTGACTCCATTCACATCGCCCATAGTGCATTTCGGGCTTGGTATGCAACATGCAAGATGCAAGATGCAACAAAACCTTCACCAACCTTCTTTGAAATCAGCTGTATAGCCCGCAATGTTGCACCGCGTGTAACTGTACCATAATACTAACAACTATTTCTATGGCCACTATTAAATATATTGACCAATCATAAAGCAGGATACTTACACGTGACCAGATCACATGGTTGTCTTTGAGCAATGTAATCTGCAAAGGGTCCGTCAGTAACGTGAATATACGAACCCTGTCTCACCCAGTCCATTGCCTGAGAGAAGTTCTTTGGTAGATTGGTCATCTTTCTGGAAGCGTCTTTGTACAGTTCATATTCTGTGGAGCGAATTAACGAGTGAATGTTGGAATTTTCCACGACGCCAATTTGGTACCTCGACGAGATTGCTTCTTGTAGATTTGTCACGGGAATGACGAAGTTTTTGACGGTGAAGAATGCCACCAAGTTCGCTGTGTACGTGGCGACCCAGACTAGGATGGAGAACCAGAAGAAGCCAGTCAACACACGGCCTGAAAACCAAAGAAATTACGACATGGGAGAAAACAAAGAAAACACAGAAAGGATTAATGCAAAAACTCAGCAATTCTCTGTCGATACTGATATTATCAATATAACCATACGCAACATTAACATTAAATCTAATTAATGTCGGTTTGAGTTTATTTTATATATTTTTATAATCAGTGTTTATTTTGTCGCGTCGTATGTTACCCTCGTGAACTAAAGTTTCTATTCCTCTGCTCTGCTCTGCTCTGCTCTGCTCTGCTCTGCTCTGCTCTGCTCTGCTCTGCTCTGCTCTGCTCTGCTCTGCTCTGCTCTGCTGCTCTGCTCTGCTCTGCTCTGCTCTGCTCTGCTCTGCTCTGCTCTGCTCTGCTCTGCTCTGCTCTGCTCTGCTCTGCTCTGCTCTGCTCTGCTCTGCTCTGCTCTGCTCTGCTCTGCTCTGCTCTGCTCTGCTCTGCTCTGCTCTGCTCTGCTCTCTGCTCTGCTCTGCTCTGCTCTGCTCTGCTCTGCTCTGCTCTGCTCTGCTCTGCTCTGCTCTGCTCTGCTCTGCTCTGCTCTGCTCTGCTCTGCTCTGCTCTGCTCTGCTCTGCTCTGCTCTGGATACAATTATACCCAATGTTTTCCGTTCGCACAACAGTGTATTGTCACTCCATTACACTATCAGCATCTTAAGCATGGTTATAACTAATGGAGACACACGTACCTGACAATGCTGAAGGCGTGTTATCAGCCCCTTGCTGCAGCATACAAGCTAATGCAAACCAGAGACAGTTGAACATGCTGAATCCCTCAGACGTTTTGTTGCCTTGTTCGTCTTTACATCCGTAAGGACTACAGTAGTTTAAAACGTACAAAGAAATTGTGATGACGACCAAACTAAACAGAAGAATGAGCCAGACCTCCACGGAAAACGGTGACATGAACTGGAGATAGTCTTTATCCTCAGTGATATCCTCTTTCATGATTATCTTCTCTGTGTAGGACATAAAGCTGGCAGTTACAGAGATGTAGTGTTCACGTTGTCTGCTTCTGGTGAGAGCACCAACAATCATATCGGCTTTCTGTGCAACAAACGAATTTCAACTTAGTTGACGACATACAACATTAGGGACTTTACGCAACGACGACGGGCGACCTACACGACGGCGTTGAAAACAAAAATACGTCACACATTTCTGGTACGCATGCGTAATCATCAAGGAATTTATGCACGATGACTGCAGTTGTGCTCTCGATTTCGTTGATTCGTAATGTTAACACGACAAGTGGACGACAGAGGTTGTCGTGTAGTCTCCCGTCGTCGCTGCATAAAGTCCCTATTATATCATCCGTACTCCAAATATGGTGTACTACTTGTGGTATGCTAGGAGTTCTGACACATTAATGAAATTTATGTACATGTATGTATGGAATTCCGCTACTAAATATGGACATTACAAGCAATGTTGCTCGAGTTAAAGTTGTATTGTATTGTATTGTATTGTATTGTATTGTATTGTATTGTATTGTATTGTATTGTATTGTATATTGTATTCTTTCTACGAGATTTGTCCCCTGTCAAGGGACAATTCCCGGGACATTTCCCATTTTATGACCGTAAAAGTGGGAATTGTCTCTCAGAATGGGAACTGTCCCACGGGACCGGGAAAAGTCCCTGGGAAATGTCTCCCAAACTGGGAATTATCCCAAGGGAACGGGAATAGTCCCACGGGACCAGGATATGTCCCTGGGAATTGTCCCTCATAATGGGATTTTTCCCTAGGGACAAGGTAATGGCCCTTTTCAGTTTATTTCTCGTTTGATATTGTTATTCGTCACTTTTTGTCAATTTTCTATGTTAATGTATTATAATTATTTCTACGGGAGCATAATTTCGATAAATATTTCAGCTAAAGTTAACTGTACAAAACGACATTTTTATCGTTAGTTTTTCTATAAATTGTCTACATACTGTTTCAGAAAGCATTTGGTGAACTTATCATATATACTGTATTTTATTATTATTATTGACGCGGTGAATGATCTGCCCCAGTTGCGCTGTTAACCTCTGCAATGTAGAGTTATATGCTGATGATATGCTACTCTATTTTGCCAGTAAGTCAGTTGCAATGATCAAGCATAATTTTAACCTTAGACCTCGGTAATGTCATGTGTTGGCTGCGCGCTAATTTTCTGCGGCTGAATATCGATAAAACTAACATAATTATAACAAGAATATAGGTGTTGTCTCTGACTTGAAGTTTATAATTATTATTGAAAAATATTTTTCAAACAGACGTTTCGGTCTCTGATCAGAGATCTTCTTCAGTGTGATTAACATTAACAGTATTATTATTATTATTATGATTATTATTATGATTATGATTATTATTAACATTATACATAGACAGGCAAAAACATATGACAAAATGTATATAGACCGACGTTTCGGAGTCATCATGACGCCATTATCAAGGTGAAGTGACGAGAAATTCAATGAATAATAGTCTTAAAACGTTAGCAAATTAACATAAGAAGGTTATGACTGTTATGTAAACAGTTTGGCACGTATAGAGTCTGATTGGATGTTGAGACTTGGTCTTAATTGTTTTATCAAAAGCATCTCGTGTATCAAACAATCAAATTTGTTTTTGCACTTCTTAAGTACACGGAAGTGCTTATGAATGTCTCCTGGGGCCATGTCATGCTTGGCGCGATAATGTTTGTAGATGGAAGAAGCTTGTTGCTTGTGTCCAGTCACACGTTCATGCATTAACATTATGTTGATAAAACTAACATTATGTTAACAAGAATATAGTTGTTGTCTCTGACTTGAAGTTTATAATTATTATTGAAAAATATTTTTCAAACAGACGTTTCGGTCTCTGATCAGAGACCTTCTTCAGTGTGATTAACATTAACATTATTATGATGATGATGATGATTATTATTATTATGATGATTATTATTAACATTATGTTGATAGGTACCACCCATCAACAACTTAATCCAGTCAGTAATTTCACTCAGTGTTCAGGCCATTTGCCATAAGGGTAGAGAAGTTTAAATACCTAGGAGTCATATTAGACCAAAATCTTTCTTAATTGGAAGAAGCATGTTGAGTATATACGGGAAAATATATCATCTCGCCTAGGTATGCTACGCAGAGCACGCAAAGTACTAACTAGGCATGCATGTATTACTCTTTTTTTGCGCAATGATCCTATGCCATTCAGTATTTGATTACTGTTGTAGTGTCTGGGAAAGCTGTCGCCTGGGTTACAAAGCATACTTGGACAGGCTCCATCGGCGAGCTGCTAGTATCATCGAAGGTAGAATTGTTGAGTATGCCGAGTTACCTAATGTCTTCAGCTATGACGGACCTGCACTTAGGCTTGTCAGTACAGTGTTGGTAGTTATTTTCCCATTCTTATTTAATGAGCATGAAAGGGGCTGCTGCGAAAAATATAGAGCCTTTTAGCTTGGGCGTAATGTTTTCCCATTTCAAAACTTGTTGAACTTCAACATCAGCATCGCTGTAATGCCGCTTTTTAAAATGCTGTGTATTACTATGTACTGCTATATACACCTATTTCAAAAGATGTCGCGTTCAACGCAACAAGCGTCAAGCCAAGACCGAAGTGAATACTTCATAATAAACTGTTCGTATGGCTTTCAATTTACTTACAGAGAACCAAGTGAGAGGATTAAAAACGGTATTTATTATCTAGTTTCTTCTACAGTTGATGATGAAGATATACCAATAAGTCATCAACTAATAAAATATTTATCTAAATTGACAATCGTAAATACAGCAATGACTAAAAATTGATGATACTTTGATCGCTGAAAAACAAAGATCAATGAAATGGAACAATGGACTCCTGGATTCCTGGAATGCCATACCAATCGGAGAAACACACTTTGGCTATAATATCACTTTTATTTGTGATTTTCTAATAATAAAACAATGCATGATGAACAGTGCAACGTAAGGAATGTAACATATATGAATTTCATATGAGATGGACTTGTTGCTATGGCAACATATAACACCGTTTTACTTACCGAAAATTAGTCAAATCACCAAACTAACCACTTTCTACGATAGTTATACATCATGGCTTTAAGTTGAACGAGTATTGAAATGTTTGGCTAAATTTTCATTTTTTCGGAAGAGATTGAGTGACACCTTACACACTCCACAAGGCTTGAACTCCAAAATTAAAAAAATCATAAATTTCAGAATAACTAAGTAAACAAGCTAAAAATAAGCGAAATTAAAGCTAATATGAGAGAGAAGATGAGAAGAAACGTTTGTCCCCTCCAGAGGCCTTCTGGCAGTTACCATGGCAACGAACAATGTTCACAAGTAGGCAAGTACTGCCTTATGAATCACGTGCCCTTTTTTTAAACAAACCACAACAAACTAACAAGAACGTCCACCTACATCTATTTACTGAATATATCTTGTCAACTGCTTTTCATAAATAAAATATTTGTACTTGAAGTTGATGGGACTTGTCCCGCGAGCGGGAACAGAAAAACAAACATAATATTAAAAACAACAATCTTTAATAACAAAAAGAAATTATCAATCGCAGATTATATATAACGTAGTCCTTTTCATATATCAGTTTCTTAGATATTGCTCAAGTATTTTAGAAGATATTACTGAAAATGTTAAAAGGAGACATTTCCCACTTACGGGTCTTGTTGGACTGCTAACGGAAAAATTGAAATATTTCACGAGAACTACGCTTTCCCTGCAGCTGATATTTCTTGCACGTAGTAATACAACAGCGGAGATGAGGGAGAGGTAAAGAAAACTGGCATCGAAAGTGATTTATCAACGATTTTCCTCTTGTAAACCTTTTTTCCTAACTTTGAAAACCTTGATTTTGCTTCAAGTCTTGTTGAGTTCATGGAGTTGATCGGTGTACATTACGCCTGTAAAGTTTCGGCTTTATTGGAATAAATTCCAAGTTTTATTCGCACTTTCGGGAATCCTCTCCCCAGGCGTACAGTTTTGTCGAAAAATCATGTTTATGTGTATTCGAGAAAAGTCAAAATTTGAGATAAGTATTCCGAGTATATTAGCTAACTTTTCCTTCAGTTTCAGGATAAATAGGCATGAAATTAGAAAGTTAGAACAAGTTGACCTAAATCAAAGTCGCGGGACAAAAAGTGGGAGTACGAACCATTAGTATTGTATTGTATTGTATTGTATTGTATTGTATTGTATTATTGTATTGTATTGTATTGTATTGTATTGTATTGTATTGTATTGTATTGTATTGTATTGTATTGTATTGTATTGTATTGTATTGTATTGTATTGTATTGTATTGTATTGTATTGTATTGTATTGTATTGTATTGTATTTGTATTGTATTGTATTGTATTGTATTGTATTGTATTGTATTGTATTGTATTATTGTATTGTATTGTATTGTATTGTATTGTATTGTGTATTGTATTGTATTGTATTGTATTGTATTGTATTGTATTGTATTGTATTGTATTGTATTGTATTGTATTGTATTGTATTGTATTGTATTGTATTGTATTGTATTGTATTGTATTGTATTGTATTGTATTGTATTGTATTGTATTGTATTGTATTGTATTGTATTGTATTGTATTATTGTATTGTATTGTATTGTTTGTTGCACCACTCGGCTTTGCAACGGTTAAACCGAGCGCACACTATACGAATAGACTGTTGTAGGACAATAGTGTACACAATCATTATTCCAATGCCTTACCCTATCAATTAGCTCGCGTATCATCCCATTCCATTCTCCATTGATCAGACTACCGTATTCACCGTCACCGACCTCGTGGATTTCATAGGTAAATTTTAACTCAGAAGCAAGTTTCTCGAGGATTTCGATACAGAAACCACTATACTTGATTGTTCCGTCTGATGAGACGATTTTAATTTCGAATGGTGCAGTCTGCGTACAAAGAGAAAGAGTCAAAGTGGACGAAGGCACAACTTTAATATGCACAACTTGGAGATACGATACGACACAACAGATTCGTGAGACGTACGACGTGACATGACATCAAATGACACTGCATCACCATGGACACGAAACGACACGACACGACATGATGATACGAAGGTGACATGGCATGACATGACAACACATGCAAAGACATCACGTGACACGATACGATGATACGAAGATGACATGACATGACATGACACCAAAACACATGGAAACGGCACGACACGACACGATGATACGAAGGTGACATGACACCATAAAAGATGGAATGACAGCACGTGCACGTGACACGATACGACACGATGATAAAAAGGTGACATGACATGACACAAAAGATGGAATGACAGCACGTGACACGACACGACACGACACGATGATACGAAGGGTCATGACTTGACACCACAACACATGGAATAACAGCACATGACACGACACGACACATGACATGACACCACAATGCAACACATAAGCTAGGTGACATGGCACTGTATAGCCAGACATGACGTTTCATCGTACGACATACCACTGCAATAACAACCGATAGTTTCCTTCCCTTCAGTAGAGTCTCATCCAAGCTGTGCTCATTGAAATGTAGGCCATCGTCTATTTGCACATTTCCATCTTTTGTCCATGTTCCCACCTAGAAAGACCTTTTAGTATCTTGCACAACGCACGCAGATCAGTTTAGTTAATTATCTTACACTTTTGTAATTCGACATTTTCGACAAGGAATTTAACAGCTATTTCAAACAACATGGTTGGCAAATGAACCACAACTGATACTCCAGTTCCGAGGTACGCAGGCTTAGTCTCAATAAGTTACACCACCATTTCTTCTGAGGCTAATGAGGGTTTATCATGTAATTTCAAAACTCATAGGACAAAAAAATGAGCTCGTTGAAATGAGTAAAAATGTGAAGTTTGGAAAAGATCGCTTCACAAATTGCGAAGATATGAATTTTCAAAAATCAAAATTTTATATGAAAACCTTTGGAAATTTACGCTGGTAGGCAAGAGTTACCTACCAACTGAAGGTTTTCATACAAAATTTTCGATTTTTGAAAATTCACTGATATATCTTCGCAATTTGTGAAGCGATCTTTTCCAAATTGCACATTTTTACTCATTTCAACGAGCTCTTTCCAGCTATTATAATCATTTTTTTGTCATATGTCTCCTATAAGTTTTGAAATTACGTGATAAACCCTCATTAAAATGATATTAAACTATTAAAATGATATTTTTGTTTCCGCGCGTATTTGTTTGATGGGTTTCCTGTGGTAGAGCGCGTGGTATATTTTGGTATATTCCCTGTGGATGAAGTAACCTCACAGGCAAAGGCTTGGACTAAATCTCTAATGTACGAAACCCCGAACAGAAGTTATTGACACTTCCGGTTGACGTCGCCATCGTAGAATCTGCAAATGTCCTGATTGTTTATTGTTTATTGTTTGAACGGCTTTTTTGAAACGGTTGTGTAAAAGCAAGACAAAGCAATAGGTCTAGTGTTAGACATGTCGATCATGCTTAGAGTACAAACCATATGTCCGTGAAATAGTACTATTACTAAATAGTACTAAATAGTGTTATTTCCATTGTTTTCTATAGTTTCATCAGTGCTATTTAGTACTAATTAGTTAGTACTGTTTCACGGACATATGGTTTGCACTCTAGAAGGTTGTTTTTGTGTAAATTAAGGAGAATTGACAGTAAGGTTTAGGAATTTCGGAACAGAACAGAAGTATTCAATGTCTTTATTTTACCTCAGAAAATGTGTTGTTTCTCAGATTGATAATCTGTAACTTTTGAACGACACGGCGGCCATTGCTGTCGAACTGGACCGATGACGTCATACCAGTGGTGTTTATCTGTGTTAATTACACGAGAGTGGGTTACCATGAGTATCCGAGTACTATTCCTATCGATTCCACCTTCATCATCATCATCCGTCTTCATCATCTTCATCATCTTCATCTTATTCTTCTTCATCATCATCATCACATGTTCATCACTAAAATAACCATTGCAATTATATTTATGCTTCTTTTTACCTTCAAAACTTCCATGTACAAGTTTTGTCGATTTGCCAGTAATGTGTTAGTGTCGTTGCCTGGCAACCACAGTCCGTTACCATGGATATTTTCAAGTGACTTGGCAATGACTTGAACGGAGTCATAAGCGAGAGGAAATTCTTCCTAAAATTAAGAAAAAAAATATTTTTTCAAAATAGACGCTTCTCTTTCTCTTTATAATAATTCACTTTTTTCATCCATTTTTCAGGTCAGCCGGTCACTAGGTAAGTCCATACTACATTTCGAATTCTGCGCGTGCGTCTTACATAACGTGCACAGGGAGCCCAACGTAATACAATTCTATAATAATAATAATAATAATAATGGTTTATTGGACAATATATCCACAGAGTGGCTCTTCACTTGTCCACTAACCTAAACTATCTACAATAAATATTAACAATAAAATGCACAGGGAGCCCAACATGATACGTATTGCTCGCACTATACCAGAGGAAACCCAACAAAAAAGACGCGCGCATACAAATGTATTTTTATTAATTATAAGTAGCCTCAGAAGCAATGGTTGGGCTGCCTGTCGTGGGCTTCCTGTGGTCAGTCCATCCATCCATATCTTTCTATTGGTATCAATATAGAAATAGTTTATCAATCAGTCAGTCAGCTGACCAGTACGAACTTGCTTTACCTCGTTACTAGAATTACTCGGCAGGCTAAAACCAATCACCATGTGGTTCTTATGGGCCTTGACGTGCTTTGGTACCTAGTGAAATAATAAGTATGTTAATACTGATTAAATCCTGCTGGCGGATCTCGATCCTGTGAAGGCTTACTGCGCATGTACTCGAACCCAAGTTCAGCGAGGAACAATTTGCGCACCCAGCAAACGTACAATTATATACTGGCTACGGGACTCGCCCCACCGCTGACCCAAAATCAAAATGGCGGTGTTGCCCGTGGGCTCAAACACACCGTTTCCACTGACCGTTTTCAACCCATCCTTTTCATTGGACCGTGGGCTCGACTTGGGTAGTGTTTTGAACTAACTCCTATTAATACTTATACCTACCGGACCCTGTATGATCCAAACGTACGATTTTAGTGGATCACAATCTTCCTGCGAATCAACAAGATCAGAGCAGTGATGAGAATTGAACTAATGCGAATATTCAAATCCAAGTAATTGGTCTTTCGAAACGAATGCCGTTTTTAATTAATTTGAAAATCACTTCAACTGAAGTGAATAGTTGCAGGAATTGATATTTTGTGATTTGGTGTTTTGCATCTGTGAGTTATAAGGGTTTGAAATCTCAAAATGCAAATGAAGTGACGCCAAAGGAGGCGTTTATTATACAAAAACACACAAGTGGAAATTACTGACATTTTAAAACTGCAGAAACTTGTCTTAGTTTTCATGATGATATTTCCGATCCGTAGACTTCTTTCCGCCTATTTCAGTTCAAATCAATACTTGAAAATCACTTAAAGTGCCTATCACCCTTATTTTTTTATTTTAGAAATCACTTCGATATGAAGTGAATATTGGGGTGGTTTAGTGTTATGTGATTTGAGCTTCGCATTACTGAGTTATAGAGGTTTTAAATCATGATATGCTAATTTTGTGACGTCAGAGGAGGCATTTGCCATAATTTACCAAGTGATTTTCAAGTAGCGCTTTGAACTGAAATAATTAAAAAAGATATGGAAGTATGCAATAAAAACTAAGGAAAGTTTCTGCAGTTTTAAAATGTCAGTAATTTGCACTGGGGTGTTTTTGCATATTACTGAGGATGCCTCCTCATACGTCACTTTATTTGCATTTTGAGATTTCAAACCCTTATATAACTCACATATCCAAAGCTCCAAATCACGAAGTATCAAGTCTGGCGACTCTTCGATCACCTTACATAGAATACATTTTCATGATAACAATGAAAAGGGTAATCGGCACTTTAATAAATGATGGTAAATGCCTCCTTTGACGTCACCAAATTAGCATATTATGATTTAAAACCTCTATAACTGAGTAATGCGAAGCTCAAATCACATAACACTGAAACACACCAATATTCACTTCATATTGAAGTGATTTCTAAAATAGATAACAATAACAATAACAATAATAATAATAATAATAATAATAATAATATTATTATTATTATTATTATACAATTATTATTATTATTATTATACAATTATTATTATTATTATTATAAAATTATTATTATTATTATTATTAATAGTTCTTACCATTCCTAGCAGAAAGAGTTGTTTGTTCCCAGTGTACAAAAGAATGACATCAGCGTCAGCAATTGCCAGCTGCTTCATGGTCTTCTCGCACTTTAATAGATCATTGTCTTGGATGCTATTGTTTGGATAGTGAAGGTCAATGTAGCTAAACTTGTAGTCCTTGGCGTGTGCTAGTGTCCTGAAGTATACCACTGCGAAGAATCTAGAACCTATAAAACACGTACACTTTATAGTGAAGTGAAAAGACATTGTAACCTGTCCATACCAGTGGGTTAAAATAAGAAAAATAGTTGATATAAAAACGTAGTTTTGTTGCAAATGTTGGAAGACTGGGTACGAGTGTTATAACTGTATAGCCTATCCAATGTGCTGGAGAAAGAACGTTGAATACATTCAAGTGAGAAAGTCTTTCATCGATCGAGGTCAAACAAAAAAAATAAACACCTAGAAAACCTGTAAATAATTCAGCCAATCAAAACACTCGAACCCAGTCTTCCAACATTTGTCACCGACAGGTAATTATGACAAAAAAAATATATGAAACTCATAATGAACATTATTTCATTCTTTCTTTCTCTGTTCCTTTATTTCTTTCCGTGCTCGTTTATTTTTAATTTCTCTCTTTCTCACTTTTTTTTCCTTTTTCTCTTTCTTTCTTTCATTTTTCGTTTCTTTCTTTCCCATGTCAGGAGCCGGCCCATTAGTAGGAGCGTCCATCACCCATATAGGGCTTGTGTCACAGCGTATTAGATGATAAATCAATTTTTTTTAGATCAGTATTTCGCGCGAAAAAAAACACCCCGACCAATCAGAGCAGGGATAATTAAGCCACTCACAACTCTCTAAGTCAGTCGCACAAGACAGGCAGACAAGACAGAGAAGCGAGCTTTTCATTCAAACCTTTCGAATTCAAATGTGAGCGAAGAGAGTGATTATACAAGTAAAGAACAAAGCAAGTAGTCCACCTCAAAGTAAGCCTGATGAACATCGGTAAAGCGAGCTAGCTAGCTTCTGCATGGTGCAAGGAAAGGGAATACACAACTGTCACAGGACTCCAGCGCCGAAAACGTCACAGCTCGGCTTTTCGAGAGAATCTAAGGCGTAAACGTTCACGAAAACATACAAAGTTTGAACTACATAGCTATCCCTGCTCTGATTGGTCGGGGTGTTTTTTCGCGCGAAATACTGATCTAAAAATAGATTTATCGTCTAATTACGCTGTGACACAAGCCCTATATATGGGATATGGATGCTCCTACTAATGGGCTCCTGCCCACGTCTATTGACTATATAAATAAAGTTATTATTATTGTTATTAATATTATTATTACATACATACGTTCAAACATCAAAGCAATCTTCTTCCACTGAAATGTATCCAAGATCTTAAAAGTCGCACGTGCATAGCTGACGTAGTCCGCTGACATGACAACTGCGTGTTCGCAGAACCTTTCCCTGTTGTAGTTCTCGTTTCCATGGAGACGAAACAGTGGTATCTTAGTAACGGTGGTTAACATGCACGAATAGTGAGGCAAAGAACTGAAGTCAATTAAGGCGATGGCATCACTGTTGAAAAGTGATAAGGCTGAAATAATAATAATAATATTACATATGTAAGCATACATTTTTTCCTTTAGTTAATTAAACGTTTTCGATCATTCGATCATCATCAGGTTCAATATGATCGAATGATCGAAAACGTTTAACTAAAGGAAAAAATGTATATCTTATATATGTAATAACTATATAATCCTGGCGTGATGACACAATAATAATAATAATAATAATAATAGTATAACTTTTTTTCTCAAAACAAATTACAAATAAGAGATAATAATAATAATAATAATAATAACAATAATAATAATAAAAATAATAACAATAATAATAATATAATAATATTTATATAATAATAATAATAATATTTATATAATAATAATAATATAATAATAATAATATAATAATAATAATAATAACAATAACAATAATCATCATCATAATAATAGTAATAATAATATTTATATAATAATTAATGATAATAATAATAATATAATAATAATAATAATAATAATAATAATAATAATAATAATAATAATAATAATAATAATAACAATAATGATAATAAAGAGTCACGAATTAAATATTTCTTTCCCTTCGCCTTGACACTACTATTCTGTCTGAAAGTAAAACAATAGAATGCAGCTGCTTGGCTAATCATTATAGGTGGTCGCGCTATAATAGTTAGGACAAATAGCAATATCAAAATAATACTTCACGCTTCTGTTCACGTTATCACGACTTTTTTTTTTTGGAACTGATCACTTTTTATTAAATATTTTATTTTTAAATGAACACAAAAATGCTTTCGTACATTTACTGAATTTTATCAACGCCAACCGCCGTCGTCTTGTAGAGGTGAAGTGGTCTATTTGTGGTACCATTGTAATGCGCTATTGGGCAATTTATTGGAAATACAATAAATAAATAAACATTATTATTATTATTATTATTATTATTATTATTATTATTATTATTATTATTATTATTATTATTATTATTATTATTATTATTATTATTATTATTATTATTATTATTATTATTATTATTATTATTATTTTTATTATGTATTTTGACATCTCGCGAAGGTTGAAACCCTTAGCCTGCATTGACATGATTATTTACATACCATAGTTATACACATCTGATTGTTGCGAGGCATTTCTAAGTTGAAGGGTAAATGTTGTTCCATTAGCGACGAGTTGCTTGTTAGTGTGATCAATAGCACGTTGAACTGCAAGAGCTTCCTCTGCATTTCTAGAATTAATGAGTTCTGAAAACATAACCAACTCATGTTTGCAAAAATCCCCTCAGTCAATTTAAAATGGTAGAATAACTAAAGCATAGAGAATTATGCTTGCGTCGCTTATTATATCCGTGAACTAGTTAACTAGTTAACTAGTACTAAATAGCACAAAATGCTTTGTTTTCTATTGTTTAGATGTTTCATGGATTAGTGTGAGCACTCTATTGAAAACCAGACCGCTAAGGTCCCTGTGTTAAAAAAAGGACGCAAGTCAAAGCAAGTTTGAAGCTCTTACAGCGGCATTCCTTGAGAACGGTCCAAAATACAATAGGTTCTATTGTTATGATAGAGACATACAGACAGACAGACAGACAGACAGACAGACAGACAGACAGACAGACAGACAGACAGACAGACAGACAGACAGACAGACAGACAGACAGACAGACAGACAGACAGACAGACAGACAGACAGACAGACAGAGACAGACAGACAGACAGACAGACAGACAGACAGACAGACAGACAGACAGACAGACAGACAGACAGACAGACAGACAGACAGACAGACAGACAGACAGACAGACAGACAGACAGACAGACAGACAGACAGACAGACAGACAGACAGACAGACAGACAGACAGACAGACAGACAGACAGACAGACAGACAGACAGACAGACAGACAGACAGACAGACAGACAGACAGACAGACAGACAGACAGACAGACAGACAGACAGACAGAACAGACAGACAGACAGACAGACAGACAGACAGACAGACAGACAGACAGACAGACAGACAGACAGACAGACAGACAGACAGACAGACAGACAGACAGACAGACAGACAGACAGACAGACAGACAGACAGACAGACAGACAGACAGACAGACAGACAGACAGACAGACAGACAGACAGACAGACAGACAGACAGACAGACAGACAGACAGACAGACAGACAGACAGACAGACAGACAGACAGACAGACAGACAGACAGACAGACAGACAGACAGACAGACAGACAGACAGACAGACAGACAGACAGACAGACAGACAGACAGACAGACAGACAGACAGACAGACAGACAGACAGACAGACAGACAGACAGACAGACAGACAGACAGACAGACAGACAGACAGACAGACAGACAGACAGACAGACAGACAGACAGACAGACAGACAGACAGACAGACAGACAGACAGACAGACAGACAGACAGATAGATAGACAGACAGACAGACAGATAGATAGATAGATAGATAGATAGATAGATAGATAGATAGATAGATAGATAGATAGATAGATAGATAGATAGATAGATAGATAGATAGATAGATAGATAGATAGATAGATAGATAGATAGATAGATAGATAGATAGATAGATAGATTTAAGAAATATAAAACAGTTTTCCGTTTTATATACTCTGATCTAAACACGCGCGATGTTAAAACCGAGCCGTTAGGCGAGGTTTTACACAGAGCTCGAGACTTCTCCCAAACTTTCCCGAGTGTTTATATCAGGCTATGTAAACACGGGAAAACGTTTTCTATTTGTTTTATAAAATAACTACAAGGATTTCTTTCGTAAAACTCCTTTATTTACGCGAGATTTTAGTGATCAAAATTTCAATTCTCCTGAAAAGCGTCAGAAATCGCCCATCATCCAATCAAATGTCACGAAAGAAATCAAAATGGCAAAGCGACTCGACAACTTTTATCTGTGCAGTTTACTGTTTTGACACAAAAACGATTTGAAGAATACTATTTTCTGTCAGAAAATTACAGAAGAATGCTTGTTACACTTTGTTTTTGTATCCTGTGAACACGAAACACGAAGAAAAATGAGAAAAGCTGAGCCGAATCACGATCAATGACGAAGAGTCGTCAAACTTTTTGAAATATTTGACATCTTGATGAATGGAGCACGAAGTCAGGTAGCCAAATATCCACAGTTTTTGTCGTATTTTTGAATCTTTTCGTCGCTTTTCTCGACAAGAATGTATAAACGATGGACGTTTCTGAGACATTTGAAGATGTTTTTTCTCTTTGACATATTTTACTAGAGATATGAATGTTCTGGCGAACCCGCCGTGTAGCTACAAGAATCGCTCTGTTTTCACTCTTTTGTGAGTATAAATACGGCTATCTTTTCTTGATATTTTCAGTCGTACACTTGAGAAAATATAAGACTTATGTGTAGCTAAGTATAACTTACAAAATGGTTAGTATGTGATTGAGAAAACTGAGCCGTTATATTTAGTTTTCTTCGTTATTGTGGACAGAAATAAGTGGACGATTCGTCGAGTGGCTTGCCGGCCGAGTTTGAATGAACTTGAAGCTCATGCAAAATTACTTAATTTTCGGTTTAAAATCATCAAAATCACATCTAGATAGAACTTGAACTTAACTAAACAAGAAAAATTGTATTTCTATGGCTTTTGTTTAGTAAATAAAACATGTTTGACAACAGAAAAAAAACATTTGTGGTCAGTTATTTTTACAATCAAATCCACTGCATCGCTTCAAGGTTGTTCAAGGTCATGAACCATGTTTACATAGCCTCATATCAACATAGTAATTAACCAATCAGAGCGCGCGTTATATCTAAATTATTTTATAAAATCTCATCTAAAACGGTGTTTTGTCCAATGAGAGCGAGCGTTATATCTAAATTATTTTATAAAGATAGATATATAGAATGAAGAATGAACTTTATTTGACAGATAGAGATATATAGAAACTTTATTTAACACGGGTAGTTTTAACACATATATGTTGCAAGGTATTCTGAAGTTTAGCCTTATTTTTCTTACCTATGGTGAACACCTTCCCCTCGACATTTTCAACTGCTGAATTCAAAACTAAAACCACCACTAGATAAATCAATTTCCAGACGAGACGTCGGTTGATGCTCATATCGAAGCTAGAACTGAATAAACACGATCATTAGTGGGAACGAATTTCTCACAGAACAGTGTATGATGACAGCATGAGATCTAGAATATTAATTGTTAAACTAATGAATTATGCTATACTGAACAACAAGATACTTTAGCTCGCATGATATCCGTGAACCACATCTCCCTGGTGAAAAAAAACAAAAAAAGTTAAAAAATAATAATATTTTATACAAAATAGTGCACGTTGCAAGACAATTATTCCCCGACTGAGTGGATGTCAATAGTCGGGTGGATATTTACCGAGCCGCGAGTCTTCGAGCGACGACGGAGGTAAATATCTACCACTACTCACCGACAAACAATGTCTTGCTGTTTTGCATTTCGTTTTACCAAACGAAGTACTGAAAAGTCTGAAAAACACACACACTTTTCAACTCTTTGTCCAAGAACTATACAATAGAGTGGTTTTCATTAACCCGTGAAACAAAGTGTATCTATTAGAGTGCAATAGTCAGATTAATGCAATAGAAAAGAAAATAATTAGACTGTAATAGTGCTAAACAAACTCAACAAACACTAGCTTGTGGCTAAAGGAAAGATTTGAAATATTTAACACGTTGTAACAAAATACTTACTTTCTGTCTACACGCCATTGCGACCCAATCGCGTATTATCAATTTTTAAACACCTGGTGGATTTGCATCGAAATAAAATCAATGCGACCAGCACAAATTAGTAATCGAAACAAGACAGTGTCACCAGGTTATGCAAACAATTACTGGAAAAATTGCTGAAAGTTTTTGGAATTTTATCGGAATTCTTTCCACGGATACGACGCCAATGTAAGCGACTCCTGAGCGTGTTTCTGACCTACGCAGTGAGGATCCCGTCGATTAATGCAGAGAGCTCATTCAAAAGCGTAGTCTAGTCGAGACAACGATTAAAAAAGCTGTTTCTCATTTTTTTCCGGACGAGTTTTTTCAAAAAGTTAACAACATGGCTGCAGAATTAGAAAGATTCCTTTCCCTCTGTGTGATAATTGACACCGATTTACATAAAATTATATATTACTATGGCTAATTACGTACTGTTACTTTCGGGAACGGCTGGCATTGCCATTGTTTGTGACGCGAACTGAAGATATTTGGCGCGAAGGCTTCACGGTTTTCGATTCAGGAGGCGAGCCGTGATTGGCTGATCAAAGGGAATGGAATGTGGCGTTGGTTTCAGCTGCCATATGTGGAGAGGGAGCACAGGGATCAATGTTAAGCCGGCGGGGGGGGGGGGGGGGGGGGGGGGGGGGGGCGGGAAAGGCCGGCCTATGGCGGGGATTTGACTTGATGTGCTATCCGTGGGCTGGGATTTTGATTAAACACTTGCCCGGGGTAGGGGAAATTTGAAAAGTAAAATTACAAGTAAAATTGAAATTTCCGCGGCGAAACAACTGCCGGATCGAAGCATGCTTTCAACACGTACGTGGTCAGACTCACGTGATCACGTTTACACAAATGTGGATTTCAGTCAAATGTTCGTACTTTACTCTTACATTAAAGACAAACAAGTTTCCGATGAGGAGCCGGAACCCTTGACAACCAATCTGAATGTGGATCTCCTGGCCACATTCGTCAAATATTTTCTATGTAAATTAGATTATCTCGGCAGTTATAAACCGGTGTGATCAGGAATTCGTCAGTCATCGCTCTTTAGAAACTGATTGAGTATCAGTCATCATGTACGCTATTGATCCCGCTGTGTGGATTAATGGCATTAGGTTTATTTATAGCTAAATCTTGTTTATTGACCTTATTTAAAATAGTGAAAAACTATTAAAATCAAGTCGATAAACTGTACAAAAGTTAGTGCGTTTGTACGGCAATTCACGGACAATGTCCGAACATTTTGGTCAGGAAAAGCGACGGAATTACCAAGAACAGAGGCATGTTTATAGGCGGGTATTTGCAGATCCCGATTCATCAAAAACAAATATTGATTAATTGTACGTTGAGGAAATTGTATTTACGTTGAAACGCTTTCCTGATATCCCGTAGGAATTCACGTATCATACTGCATTTAAACATTTAGCTTTACGCATATCAGTGTAAACTCCCTAATAAATAAATCATCTGCACACTGGGTTTGTCTTTATAAATCCAGGAGGGGTTAATGGTATCTGTTCTGTGAAATAACTGTTCTACCAGTACTTTCCTGGGAAATCTAAAATGAGTTTCGCATTTGATTATTTGCATAAAATTATGAAATATACAGAATATATATTAGGTTATATGGATAGGAAATGTTTTTGTTCCTGGGAATTGTTTTATTTTATAAATAGTACCTTATTTTTCTCTCCTGGGAATTTTTTTTCTGGGAAGACTTCTGGCTGGGTGAATAGAACAGATGTTATTGTCCCAGGGGACCACTAACCCCTCCTGTAAATCGGCCTCCAGTGTACTCCGATGAAGCATCTGGACACTGGGTTTGGCTACATCGCATCTCTACTATTATAAATACCTCCAGTGTACTCCTATGAAGCATCTGGACACTGAGATTGCCTATACCCTATATCTACTATTATAAATACCTCCAGTGTACTCCGATGAAGCATCTGGACACTGGGTTTGGCTATATCCTATCTCTACATTATAAATACCTCCAGTGTACTCCGATGAAGCATCTGGACACTGGGTTCAGTGGCTATATCAGCTAAAATTGTTCAAGCCGTCGAATAGAGAGCTAAAACCCTTCTCCAATTCTTCACTGAGCTTCATGGCTGGTCGTGTTTCCTTTTAAAGTGGCAAGTAGAACGCCAAAACCACTAGCAACCACAACCCATTTTCTTTTGCATAACCACCACGCAGTCGCTTGGTCCCGATTGTCAGAAATGCTTTTGGTGCAGGCGAACCTAGCCTGTGAACAGGCTCTCCAAAGGGGAGGGGGAAGGGGAAAGGGGAAGGGGAGGAAAAAAAGGGACTTCCTCCTCCTTCCCCTCTTCCCCAGTCCCCTCCCCAGTCCCTTTTTCCCCTCTCCTTCCCCTTTCCCCTTCCCCCTCCCCATTGGAGAGCCTGTTCACAGGCTAGCGAACCATGCCGACATCAGAGAGCTCTTCGATGGATATTTCTTTGAAATGATTGTGGAATACTGGCAGTCGCTGGATAAATCGCTTTGGTCGGCAACCACAAATATGACTCCATTATCTATGTACTCGTGCGTTGTAACAAACATTTCAATCGAGAACAGCGCCAAATAAGAACCAATGAGGAATAAGTAATATTACAAATGTATGTCAACAGTCTCAAGCGATAATTACTGTTTCCAGTGATAGCATTATCTCCGGGATTAATTTACCAAAAGGCCATCTTAGCAACCAGGTACTTACAGCCAAAAATCATTCCGGCTCCTCTGCTTACGTCCTATTGATTTGTTTGGAATGACGATAATTTGTGACAATCTATCTGTTTATTAAAACAGTACAAGGATATTCCTTCAGGGTAGCAAAGGGGTTACGCGTGACGCGTGATTTGACCAAAAAATTAAATGGAGCGTAAATCGTGAAATTCATTAAAATTCGATCGTGATGTGTGAATTTATGTTTCAACGTGATGCGTGATCGTCCCTTTTGACCGACTGTGATTCGTGATTTACCGCTGTTATGCTCTGTGAAACGTGAACGTTTAAGATCTAAACATTTTCACGCGTGAAATTCCAAAATTTTGGCTGGCGCTCGTGAATTTCGGACATTTTGGTCCGTGATGCGTGAATTTACAACAAAATCGCCCTTGAAACGTGATCATGACCCCTCCCCCCCCCCTTTACTACCCTGTTCCTTCCGATGAAATAATTGATGAAGTATCAAGAATGGTACTTTTGACAACAGAAGAAGTGAAACTGATGTGGCTTGAACATCTCAATCTGGTCCAACTGTGGACCTGAATAACTGAAGTTTGGGTTTTGATGATCTTTTTTTGTTGTATTTTTCAAAACTAACAAATCAGTGGGTTTATATAAACTATAAACTATCTCTCGCAAAATGAGGAACATTTTGCTCTGGGTATGCAATTTTTTTACCACATTTGACCTTTCTTTTTATCCCCTGGGGAGGGAATTTGACTGAAAATTTCTTGAAAAAATCAAATCCCCGCCATAGGCTAGGCCTCCCCCCCGCCGGCTTAACATTGATAAGTGCATTACTCACTGTAAAAACACTCGCTGAAAACATGTTTTTTGTTTTGCCAAAATTAAACATTTTGCATCAGACGATTGACTGATGACGTTCTACCGTTCTACTCCTATTTACAACGACTCTCGACCAATCAAAAAGCTAGAAATTGATAGATTGTGTTAAAAATCCTTATCCAATGGATAAGCTGAATCTGTTATTCGATATAATTATCCAACAAGATGTGTGAACAAAGCTTTTGTGGAGAGAGTTCACTATAAAGTGCAACTAACCCCTATGAGATTGTTTTAAAAATCTATTCAATATATGGTGGGTTCAGTATTTTGTGATTTGAACCTTGCGTTATGAGTTATAGAGGTTTGAAATCTCAATATGCAAATTAGATGACGTCAACCCAGCAACCCAGGAATTTGCCATAACTTATTTAGACTGAAAATATTCTGTAAGTTTTCAAATGTCAATAATCAGCACAAAGGCGTTTTTGTATAATAAATGATTCCTTAGTAGACGTCATCAAATTTGCATATTGAGATTTCAAACCTCTATAACTCATAAACGCAAGGTTCAAATCACAAAATACTGAACCCACCAACTATTCAGCTTATATTGAATAGATTTGTAAAACAATCTCATAGGCTGGGTTAGTTGCACTTTAATAAGAGCGAAGCTGTAGTTTTTGTAGTCTGATTTTCAGATGATCAGCGGTTCTCCGCTACAGTCCACTGTCGACCGTCTGAATATCAGGCTGTAGTTTTTGAGCCCTGTTTGAACATTGCTAGCGCGCCTCTAAGGCGAGCCTATGTGAGTGTCTTAAGGATATGCATATGCCTGTCTAGGAATTGGGAGGTTTCTTGGTGTTGCAGAACCAGATGACGTTAGACAATGAACACAAAGGACGAGAAGAATGAACTTGAACCAAAACAATACCCTGCTGTCCCTGCATACAAAGAAACCTAACCAAGAATACAATGCAGACTGCGCCTTTTGCTGAGCAAATTTCATGAAAACGTTAAACAGTACAACGCTGAGTACGAGTATTTAATCAGTGGACATAGAGTCGTTTTCGTATGAGTGGGAAACCTACGGTACGGAGTTACAGTCACGGTACGGAATCGAACACATTGTATTCAACCAATCTGACCGCTCGAGAAATCATTTCACAACCAATCAGAATGCTTGGATACCGCACGATGATGGCGCGATACGGTCACTGCACGGCACAAACCGTACCGTCACTACTTCCCACTCATACGAAAACGACTCTATGTAGAACTTAGCTACGTGACCGGCCGGCTTAGTTCAGGTATGTAGTAAATATACCGGCGTAACTACTTCCAACTCATACGAAAACGACTCTATGTAGAACTTAGCTACGTGACCGGCCGGCTTAGTTCAGGTATGTAGTAAATATACCGGCGTAACTACTTCCCACTCATACGAAAACGACTCTATGTAGTACTTAGCTACGTGACCGGCCGGCTTAGTTCAGGTATTGCACAATAGTCCATTTCTGAGTTCCTTTTATCTGTTTCAAAACGAGTCTACGCGGTGCGAAACCTTTCATATGAAAATGAGTTTTATTTACATGAAAAAGGAAAATTCATTTGCAAAACAAAGGTTTTGCACGTAGACTCGTTTTGAAACAAAGACTGAAGAGGAACTCGGAAATTGACTATTGAACTGACACTTTCTGACTATAGAAACACACATACCAGAGCAATATGCACATCACTTATAAGACTCCAAACTGTTTTGACAAGATTTTAATACTAACAAATCTGCTCTCACTTTCAACTATAAAGAGGTTCACAAAACAATAAAAAATAATGTATAATAATTATTTTTCATTTTAGTTTTCTCTGCTTTAAAGCATGAAAGTTCATGCACCTTTTAATGATAACATTTGGCATAGACAGTAGTTGCCAATGAGCCGAAAAATGCCAAACGGGGAAACATTTTATGAGGCACCACTATGTCGTCTTCAGTCAAAATCAGTCTCAAAAACCGTCGATTGGTGCTGAACTTCTTTCGCTTCAACAACACTACAGCTTTGCTATACGGGCCCAACGCATCACAACGACAACCTCTAGGTATGACAACGTTGACGGAATAATTAACTAATGATGTTTTTATATATTCGTCATAAATACTGAACAAGAGGGTGATCTTCTTCCAGGCCCCTCTCCCAGGTAGCAAGGGGAAAACTGTAATTGAATCAGAATGGTTATCAGATATAGCTAATCAAAATATATTCAATTAAAATGATGTTAAGTTATACCCCATTCACACCAAGGCTTAAACATGGTTTAAGGTGGTTGAACTAAACAGGTTCAGAAAATTATATACAGAGGCCATGAAACTTTTGGCACAAAACTGCTGGTAAACTGTCCTTTATGTTGTACAGTATAAATTATCTACAGAGGCCATGAAACTTTTGGCACAAAACTGCTGGTAAACTGTCCTTTATGTTGTACAGTATAAATTATCTACAGAGGCCATGAAACTTTTGGCACAAAACTGCTGGTAAACTGTCCTTTATGTTGCACAGTATAAATTCCAGGTAGTTTGATCGATTGTCTTGAAATTAGATGCCCTCGAATTAGAGAAGCGAGAATAAACTTAGTTTAACTAAACAAGGTTTGGTGTGAATGGGGTATAAAATAAGTCTCTGGAAAACATATCAGAAGTGCAATGCATCTATAATAATTCTTGGGTTGCAACCACATGACTCAAAATTCCTTGACATATAAATAACAATGAAATGGATGATCTAATAAGAGAAGCGACAAAAAATAAAAATAAACGATCGAGGAATGCTTTGTTATTGTCATCCATGGCGCGCGGCTATGACGTAACGTGCAACCTAAGAATAATGACTTTATTCGTTTGCATTTAAACTCAAATATTTGAAATCATGGTGAATCTTGCATGAGGTTATGCACATATCACTATCCTTTTATCTCTGTTTCAAAACGAGTCTACGTGCGAAAACTTTCATATGACAATTAGGTTTATTTGCATGAAAAAGGAATAATTATTTCCATATGAACTGGTTTCGCACGTAGACTCGTTTTGAAACAGAGATAAAAGGAACTCGGAAATGGCCTATTTAAGTTGCGAATTGCTTTCCCAGATATCAGTTTGCGTTCTCTAAATGCTTGAACTTACGTACCGTGTCTCATTGGGCAGGCCAAGGGTTGGATGACACTCATATCAAACGTCTCGGGACACAATGGGCAATGATTACGTGGTTTAGGAATTTCTTGTAGCAAAAAGAAAATTAATAATACATCAGTTCATTCGCCGAATTCATAATGGCGTATTTTTAGTTTGGCGATACGATACGGTACAAATGATCACTGTCATCTAAAACAGTACCTAGATATACACATTCTTTGAAAGCTTCTTTGATGTAAATAAAATATCATCGGAGTTATAACAGATCATATACATACAGAGTTTTGTATGTATTTTTCAAGCTTAATTGAGTCCTCACCAGCCTCGTTTTGGTGCAATTTCACAATTTCAGATGGAAGGATTTATTATTTGGTTTCAAAACACACACAGATAGTATTTAGATAATCACATTCTATCATATCAAATATTTACTTTTCCCAAAATGATATCATTTGGCTTTTATGCAAATTAGAAGCAGCCATTATGAATTCGGTCTATATACGCGGCTTCTAGTCCTGGTAAACCAGTATTTCTCGTCTTTTCTTCTTTATTTTGCTTTACTCGTCCTTTTGCCATCTTCGAAATGTACACTGACATATACTCGTAAAACAACTGCGGAGTGGGCGGGGCCAGCACGTAGCTAAAACACTTAGCTATGTGAAACTGACAGTGCTGACCCGGCCAAGAAAATTGTCGTCAAAGATTTTACGGCGCCGAGCGACAGTTACAGTATACTAGGGTATAACGGTCGAGGGTTAAAATGACTGAAAATTGTGCATATAAAATCGGCACAAGGCGTCAAGATATGTTGGACGTTGTTTGAGTATAAGTACCTGGCTTTGATTTACAAAGATCTTCTGTGATAGTATAGTTAGTAGTAGCTTCTTTATCTACAATAGAATAGACAAATAGTGATCAATGAATGAAGAAATAAAAATGTATCAAACGAATATTCATTATTGATGGTGATGTTGGCTAATTTATTGCTAGTGCGTTACCTGTGTCATAATACAAATATTGCTAGTGGGTTACCTGTGTCGTAATACAAATATTGCTAGTGCGTTACCTGTGTTGTAATACAAATATTGCTAGTGCGTTACCTGTGTCGAAATACAAATATTGCTAGTGCGTTACCTGTGTCATAAAACAAATATTGCTAGTGCGTTACCTGTGTCGTAATACAAATATTGCTAGTGCGTTACCTGTGTCGAAATACAAATATTGCTAGTGCGTTACCTGTGTCATAAAACAAATATTGCTAGTGCGTTACCTGTGTCGTAATACAAATATTGCTAGTGCGTTACCTGTGTCGAAATACAAATATTGCTAGTGCGTTACCTGTGTCATAAAACAAATATTGCTAGTGCGTTACCTGTGTCGTAATACAAATATTGCTAGTGCGTACCTGTGTCATAAAACAAATATTGCTAGTGCGTTACCTGTGTCGTAATACAAATATTGCTAGTGGGTTATCTGTGTCGTAATACAAATATTGCTAGTGCGTTACCTGTGTCGTAATACAAATATTGCTAGTGGGTTACCTGTGTGGTAATACAAATATTGCTAGTGGGTTACCTGTGTCGTAATACAAATATTGCTAGTGGGTTACCTGTGTCATAAAACAAATATTGCTAGTGGGTTACCTGTGTGGTAATATAAATATTGCTAGTGGGTTACCTGTGTCGTATAACAAATATTGCTAGTGCGTTACCTGTGTCGTAATTCAAATATTGCTAGTTCGCTACCTGTGTCGTTATACAAATATTGCTAGTGGGTTACCTGTGTCGTAAAACAAATATTGCTAGTTCGCTACCTGTGTCGTTATACAAATATTGCTAGTGGGTTACCTGTGTCGTAAAACAAATACTGCTAGTGGGTTACCTGTGTAATTATACAAATATTGCTAGTGGGTTACCTGTGTCGAAATAAAAATATTGCTAGTGCGTTACCTGTGTGGTAATACAAATATTGCTAGTGCGTTACCTGTGTCGTTATACAAATATTGCTAGTGGGTTACCTGTGTCGTAAAACAAATACTGCTAGTGGGTTACCTGTGTCGTTATACAAATATTGCTAGTGGGTTACCTGTGTCGAAATACAAATATTGCTAGTGCGTTACCTGTGTGGTAATACAAATATTGCTAGTGCGTTACCTGTGTCGTAAAACAAATACTGCTAGTGGGTTACCTGTGTCGTTATACAAATATTGCTAGTGGGTTACCTGTGTCGAAATACAAATATTGCTAGTGCGTTACCTGTGTGGTAATACAAATATTGCTAGTGCGTTACCTGTGTGGGAATACAAATATTGCTAGTGCGTTACCTGTGTCGTAATACAAATATTGCTAGTGCGTTACCTGTGTCATAATACAAATATTGTTAGTGCGTTACCTGTGTCGTAATACAAATATTGCTAGTGCGTTACCTGTGTCGTAATACAAATATTGCTAGTGCGTTACCTGTGTCGTAATACAAATATTGCTAGTGCGTTACCTGTGTCGTAATACAAATATTGCTAGTGCGTTACCTGTGTCGTAATACAAATATTGCTAGTGGGTTACCTGTGTGGTAATACAAATATTGCTAGTGGGTTACCTGTGTCGTAATACAAATATTGCTAGTGGGTTACCTGTGTCATAAAACAAATATTGCTAGTGGGTTACCTGTGTGGTAATATAAATATTGCTAGTGGGTTTCCTGTGTCGTAATACAAATATTGCTAGTGCGTTACCTGTGTCGTAATTCAAATATTGCTAGTTCGCTACCTGTGTCGTTATACAAATATTGCTAGTGGGTTACCTGTGTCGTAAAACAAATATTGCTAGTTCGCTACCTGTGTCGTTATACAAATATTGCTAGTGGGTTACCTGTGTCGTAAAACAAATACTGCTAGTGGGTTACCTGTGTAATTATACAAATATTGCTAGTGGGTTACCTGTGTCGAAATACAAATATTGCTAGTGCGTTACCTGTGTGGTAATACAAATATTGCTAGTGCGTTACCTGTGTCGTTATACAAATATTGCTAGTGGGTTACCTGTGTCGTAAAACAAATACTGCTAGTGGGTTACCTGTGTCGTTATACAAATATTGCTAGTGGGTTACCTGTGTCGAAATACAAATATTGCTAGTGCGTTACCTGTGTGGTAATACAAATATTGCTAGTGCGTTACCTGTGTCGTAAAACAAATACTGCTAGTGGGTTACCTGTGTCGTTATACAAATATTGCTAGTGGGTTACCTGTGTCGAAATACAAATATTGCTAGTGCGTTACCTGTGTGGTAATACAAATATTGCTAGTGCGTTACCTGTGTGGGAATACAAATATTGCTAGTGCGTTACCTGTGTCGTAATACAAATATTGCTAGTGCGTTACCTGTGTCGTAATACAAATATTGCTAGTGGGTTACCTGTGTCATAAAACAAATATTGCTAGTGGGTTACCTGTGTGGTAATATAAATATTGCTAGTGGGTTACCTGTGTCGTAATACAAATATTGCTAGTGCGTTACCTGTGTCGTAATTCAAATATTGCTAGTTCGCTACCTGTGTCGTTATACAAATATTGCTAGTGGGTTACCTGTGTCGTAAAACAAATACTGCTAGTGGGTTACCTGTGTCGTTATACAAATATTGCTAGTGGTTTACCTGTGTCGTTATACAAATATTGCTAGTGGGTTACCTGTGTCGTAATACTCGAATACAGTCACTGATGCCGGCTTGGTTTTCTTTACAACAGCTGTTTGATGAATTCCAAAACTAACACAAACTTTCTTGATCTGAGAAGAGAACAAAATGCTATCGAGAATCCGGTGTACAATAAACGGTTTTATTTTCTTTAAAGTAATTTACATAATTGGCGCGAAATTTTAACCAACAACGCGCCCGCTTCCCATGCGTGACAAGTTGTTGTTCACAATCATTGTGGACGACATATTTCCAAACATCCAACTCCTGAAAGATTGTAAAATGAAACAGGTATGTATTGTTGAGCCGAACGTAAATATTTTAGTACTAATTTTTGTACACACGATGATGCTTTTTATTGACACTTGTGATGCTTTTCTTTCTATAAATATTGTTTTTGAGTGAAACAGATCGTTAATCAGTTATCATTCGGAAAACCCCTTGTTACCGCAAACCAATAGAATTATTTAGCTTCGTATGTAAATTGCCCATTTCAAACCATGTGATGTAAACATGGTATTCTCTGGATTAGTCCTTTCGATATGAACGAATAAATTTCAGAAATATATAATGGAACAATTCTCCGGAGAATATCATGTGGTTTGAAATGGGCAATTTACATACGAGGCTAAAGAGGTATATTGCATGCAATGTAAAGACATACCTCATTGAAGTAGAAGACCACCTTATTCTTCTCAATTTCAAACCTCATCAGACCCAGGTCAAGACGATTCAACAACTAAACAATGAAGTAAATTATGTTGTCAGTTTTAATAACAGTAGTTATACAGTTGTGATAAGTAACTCCCCTCCACCCGAAAGTAACGTCTCCCTAAAGGTAACGTTAGTATTTCATCTTGCTATTAAACCTTGAAAATAACGATGCCATTTACAGCGAATACGAAAGATTCATATTCTATTTTGCTAATATGCCACAAAATGACTAGAACATGAAAACCGGTTAATTGTCTGATAAATAGTCTCTATTTGAACTCAACTTACAATGAAATTATGATGTAACTGACATACATCTACTGAAACGAGTGCTTCATTACTAACGTTTTATAACCATCCGAAACTGAGTACCAAGAGCCTGAATCAGATTCAGGAGAAATTGACGTTCTCTCTGTCACATGGCAGTAGTCTAATACCCCATTCACATTCGCCGCTTTTAAAAACATAGTTTAATTAGGGTGGTATAACTAAACAGGCTTAGAAAATTATCTAGTCTACGGACGCCATGAAACTTTTGGAACAAAACTGCTGGTAAACTGTCCTTTATGTTACACAGGTAGTTTGTTTCTTGATAAATTAAATGCCCTCGAATTAGAGAAGCGAGAATAAACTTAGTTTAACTAAACAAGGTTTGGTGTCATGAACTGGACGCTAAGTCAAGATTCAGGAGACATTGCACTCTTTGTCACATGACAGTAGTCTAAGTGAGAAAAGACAAGAGAAATTGTACTCTTTGTCATATGGCAGTAGTCTACGTCAGCCGGTGACAAGAGCCTGAATCAGATTCAGGAGATTTTTCCCAATTTCTCCCAGTGAATCTCATTCAGGCTCTTGTCACCGGCTGACTTAGACTACTGCCATATGACAGAGAGTACAATGTCTCCTGAATCTGATTCAGGCGGCTCTTGTCACCGGCTGACTTAGACTGCTGTCATGTGACAAAGAGTACAATGTCTCCTGAATCTGATTCAGGCTCTTGTCACCGGCTGACTTAGACTACTGTCATGTGACAAAGAGTACAATGTCTCCTGAATCTGATTCACGCTCTTGTTACCGACTGACTTAGACTACTGTCATGTGACAAAGAGTACAATGTCTCCTGAATCTGATTCAGGCTCTTGTCACCGGCTGACTTAGACTACTGTCATGTGACAAAGAGTACAATGTCTCCTGAATCTGATTCACGCTCTTGTTACCGACTGACTTAGACTACTGTCATGTGACAAAGAGTACAATGTCTCCTGAATCTGATTCAGGCTCTTGTCACCGGCTGACTTTGACTACTGCCATGTGACAGAGAGTACAATTTCTCCTGAATCTGATTCAGGCTCTTGTCACCGCCTGGATTAGACTACTGCCATGTGACAGAGAGTACAATTTCTCCTGAATCTGATTCAGACTCTTGTCACCGACTGACTTAGACTACTGCCATATGACAATGAGTCAGGAGCCCATTACTAGGAGCCTTCCTCTCCTATAATAGGTTTGTACGACATCGAATGTACAAATTGAGCTAAAAATAGAAACACTCATTATAAATTCCGCGCGATTAACCAATCATGTCGCGTGTTACAAAATAGGAATTTGACGTCAGATTGAAAACTGTTTTGCTTTCAATTTCGGCCGAAAGCGTACCGTGTAGTTCCAGTGATTCTAGTGAAGAATCAGAATCTAGTGAAATTTAAGATCAGTTTCGTCGTCTGACTTCAGTACTTCATCAAGCGAGGAAGAAAAATGATTGAAAACATTAAAAACAAAACAAAAAAGCAACTCCAGGTATTATTATTTATATCAAAACTTCAAGTGCGAGAACTTCTAAAAACAAAGCTCGTTCAAAAGCCAGTTCAAAACCCGGGCAAACGAACATCTTCTACTCTTTCTGAGAAGGAATCATGTTCAACGATCTAGTATCATGGATGATCTCTTACGAAGAACCTAATTAAACTTGTGCAGGACTAGCAGTGAGAACCAAGCTAATGATGATTCCAAACCGCCGGTGTGTTTTGCTAATTAGCGTTTGTTGTCTGGAACGCAGCTAAATGAATCACGTCGAATTTTGAAGTAGGATTTTGTCGAAAATGCTCGACATTGACAAAACGTTCCTTCTAAAACAGCGAAGTGAAGTACAGGGGAGCTTATTTTTCTGTCAGATTCAGGCTCTTGTCACCGGCTGACTTAGACTACTGCCATATGACAAAGAGTATAATTTATCCCAGTGAATCTGATTCAGGCTCTTGTCACCGGCTAACTTAGACTACTACCATATGACAAAGAGTACAATGTCTCCTGAATCTGATTCAGGCTCTTGTCACCGGCTAACTTAGACTACTGCCATATGACAAAGAGTACAATTTCTCCCAGTGAATCTGATTCAGGCTCTTGTCACCGGCTAACTTAGACTACTACCATATGACAAAGAGTACAATGTCTCCTGAATCTGATTCAGGCTCTTGTCACCGGCTAACTTAGACTACTGCCATGTGACAGAGAGTACAATTTCTCCTGAATCTGATTCAGGCTCTTGTCACCTGCTGACTTAGACTACTGCCATGTGACAAAGAGAAATTGTACTCATTGTCATATGGCAGTAGTCTAAGTCAGCCGGTGACAAGAACCTGAATCAGATTCAGGAGACATTGTACTCTCTGTCACATGACAGCAGTCTAAGCCAGCCGGTGACAAGAGCCTGAATGAGATTCAGGAGAAATTGTACTCTGTGTCATATGGCAGTAGTCTAAGTTAGCCGGTGACAAGAGCTTGAATCAGATTCAGGAGACATTGTACTCTTTGTCATATGGCAGTAGTCTAAGTCAGCCGGTGACAAGAGCTTGAATCAGATTCAGGAGAAATTGTACTCTGTGTCATATGGCAGTAGTCTAAGTCAGCCGGTGACAATAGCCTGAATCAGATTCAGGAGACATTGTACTCTTTGTCATATGGCAGTAGTCTAAGTCAGCCGGTGACAAGGTCGAGCTTGAATCAGATTCAGGAGAAATTGTACTCTGTGTCACATGACAGTAGTCTAAGTCAGCCGGTGACAAGAGCCTGAATCAGATTCAGGAGAAATTGTACTCTGTGTCATATGGCAGTAGTCTAAGTCAGGCGGTGACAAGAGTAGATTCAGGAGACATTGTACTCTTTTTCATATGGCAGTAGTCTAAGTCAGCCGGTGACAAGAGCCTGAATCAGATTCAGGAGAAATTGTACTCTTTGTCATATGGCAGTAGTCTAAGTCAGCCGGTGACAATAGCCTGAATCAGATTCAGGAGAAATTGTACTCTTTGTCATATGGCAGTAGTCTAAGTCAGCCGGTGACAAGAGCCTGAATCAGATTCAGGAGAAATTGTACTCTCTGTCACGTGGCAGTAGTCTAAGTCAGCCGGTGACAAGAGCCTGAATGAGATTCAGGAGACATTGTACTCTTTGTCATATGGCAGTAGTCTAAGTCAGCCGGTGACAAGAGCCTGAATCAGATTCAGGAGAAATTGTACTCTCTGTCACATGACAGTAGTCTAAGTCAGCCGGTGACAAGAGCCTGAATCAGATTCAGGAGACATTGTACTCTCTGTCACGTGGCAGTAGTCTAAGTCAGCCGGTGACAAGAGCCTGAATGAGATTCAGGAGACATTGTACTCTTTGTCATATGGCAGTAGTCTAAGTCAGCCGGTGACAAGAGCCTGAATCAGATCCAGGAGACATTGTACTCTTTGTCATATGGCAGTAGTCAAAGTCAGCCGGTGACAAGAGCCTGAATGAGATTCAGGAGAAATTGTACTCTTTGTCACATGACAGTAGTCTAAGTCAGCCGGTGACAAGAGCCTAAATCAGATTCAGGAGACATTGTACTCTTTGTCACATGACAGTAGTCTAAGTCAGCCGGTGACAAGAGCCTGAATGAGATTCAGGAGAAATTGTACTCTTTGTCACATGACAGTAGTCTAAGTCAGCCGGTGACAAGAGCCGCCTGAATCAGATTCAGGAGACATTGTACTCTTTGTCACATGACAGTAGTCTAAGTCAGCCGGTGACAAGAGCCTGAATCAGATTCAGGAGACATTGTACTCTTTGTCACATGACAGTAGTCTAAGTCAGCCGGTGACAAGAGCCTGAATGAGATTCAGGAGACATTGTACTCTTTGTCACATGACAGTAGTCTAAGTCAGCCGGTGACAAGAGCCTGAATGAGATTCAGGAGACATTGTACTCTTTGTCACATGACAGTAGTCTAAGTCAGCCGGTGACAAGAGCCTGAATCAGATTCAGGAGACATTGTACTCTTTGTCACATGGCAGTAGTCTAAGTCAGCCGGTGACAAGAGCCTGAATCAGATCCAGGAGAAATTGTACTCTTTGTCACATGTCAGGTGTCTAGGTGACACTCTATTCTCAGTGACAGTCGGGTGACAGGTAAACCATTCTCAGTCTATATTACCCTTTCTAACGATTCTTCATCAGGCATAAACCCAGATACCAGTTTAACATCAATGAGAGCCATGTCTGATTTGCCTTCTTCAAGCCATCTTTAAAACAACAAAGGTATGAGTTAAAATAATTATGTTTATACCTGTCATCTTATATGAAAAATATATTTAACATTTCAAACTAGCACTTACTGTGCACAAACTGTCATTTCTAGAGGCTGGCACAGAAGTTCTCCAGCTTCGGTTTTTAAAAAGATAGGCTTCTCGACTTTTCGACGGCGCAAGAATGTTGAGAGTTTGAAAGCAGGCTTGTTTTCTTTGATGGTTGGGATATTGTAACACATGTGGGCCTAGATGTAAAGTTTGAAGGATGCTCAGAACTGAACTGTCATTCTTTAGTCAGACATGAATGAAATAGGAACCTTACTTGAACAAGGGCGCATTGCATGTTTGCTGTAGTTAGCTTGGTTTTCTATAACGATAATGATCCATGGAAATGCGATAAAGAATGAAGTCCTGACTGTGACAGGTTACCTCGTATCGCGTGCACACGATGGTACATATATCATTTTAAACCAGTCTTATTAATGGCCGGTAAGCCGATCAGCAAATCGAACAAACTAAGCCGTTTTAGATGCAAACCGCGATAACATTTTGGTGCACGAAAAACACTGATTAAAAGGGGTTTTGCTTTTAAAACGAAATCCCAACGAGCAGTAATAGTTTTAGACGATATATAGTACAGCCTTGTGCCATACGTCGATTCGATTTAGCCGAAGTCTATACAAGTAAACTGACAAAAGACAAACAAACAAACAAAATATCAATGTCAGACATCCTCAAAGATGTAAAGAAAATGGAAAATGAACAGAAAAAAAACATTAAAGAAAAAATGAGAAATCCAAGCTGACACGAATAAAACAAACCAAATAAAAAGATCGGAAGGGCAACACTAAAATAAATACGCTTATGCGAGCAAATATCCCATCTTTATCCCACTTCATTTGTTTTCCATTCAGACATGATGTTTTTTTTGGGGCCATATGTTTGAGCGGCAATCTGAATACTGCATCATATTATTATAATCACAACTGTCATTATCGTACTCCCCACCCCTCTCCCCCTCCCTCACCATCATCCACCTCAACCTCCTCCCCAGTCCTCCAACACGCAGGTGTGGCACATCACTGGAACACAGGTAGCCCATGATGGATAAAGTGATACAGAAGGTCAAACGAAATTCTCCTGAAATAATGATTTATAAGGAAATCTATGCATATATAAGGATTAGTTTTTAGCTCTTTAGGAATGTGTATTTTTGTCTTTATTTATCCGACGTTTCTACGCCGAGTTTCGACGCCGAATTTAATCCTCGCGTTTTACTCTTTTGACAAAAACTCACAGCCGACATGAAGGGCCAGATATATTCGTTTCGTTTGTTTTTTTTTTGTTTCGTTTTCGCACAAAATCATTTTCAAGAGATACCAATGTTCCTACACTTGCTAAGAAATCTATTTGTGTGTCTTCGCAAAAATGAGCTTAATTTGAAATTTCAAGAGAAAATCAATTTTTCTGTCGGTTAAAAAATAATAACTGCAAACCGCGTTTAGACCATCGATAAATGATCAAAGAAATGAAAGAACGAATGAATGAATCTTCCGTTCTATTTCGCTTTCATTGATTTCTCATTCCATCTCAGTGTCCATCAAATCCATCCATTCATTCATCCATCCATTCCTTCATTCATCCGTCCCCCATCCATCCATTCTTTCATTCATCCGTCCATCCATCCATTCCTTCATTCATCCGTCCATCCATCCATTCCTTCATTCATCCGTCCATCCATCCATTCCTTCATCCATCCATCCATCTATTCCTTCATTCATCCGTTCATCCATCCATTCCTTCATTCATCCGTCCGTCCATCCATCCATTCCTTCATTCATCTGTCCATTCATCCATTCCTTCATCCATCAATCCATCCATCATTCATCCATCCATCCATTCCTTCATTCGTCCATCCATCCATCCATCCATCCATCATCCATCCATCCATCCATCCATCTATCCATTCCTTCATTCATCCATCCATCATTCATCCATCCATCCATTCCTTCATTCATCTGTCCATTCATCCATTCATCCGTCCATCATGCAATCCATCCATCATTCATCCATCCATCCATTCCTTCATTCCTTCATCCATCATTCATTCATCCATCCATCTATCCATTCCTTCATTCATCCATCCATCCATCCATCCATTCCTTCATTCATCCGTCCATCCGTCCATCCATCATCCATCCATCCATTCCTTCATTCATCCATCCATCCATCCATTCTGTCTTTCATTTTTTCTCTCTTTCTCTCTCTCTCTCTGTCCAAAATAATACTTTAAATAATAATAATTTATTCCATCTATCAGCAAACGTTTGATGCAATAATTGTCTTTTTTCTCATTTTCTAACTCATGGTTCGTTCATCTATTTACTGTATTGTAAACGGTACGAATAAAGGCATCAGTAAACATGAATATGAATGGATGAGTGAACGAACGAATGACTGCATGCACTGTCAGCATACAGCTAATTGCATAATCGTTGTCGGGTTGAAAATCATGAAAGCTATGACCAAAAGGAATTCTGGGAAATTAAAACTCTCAAATAACACCGTCAAATCATCGACCTTTTTATCCAGACTTGTAGGATCTTAGTTTAAATAGCTCATATACCTTCAAAACTACGAGAACATTGAATATATCTGTATGCAATGTGGCTCATGAACTGATTTTCCCATCCATCTTTGCGGTCTCAACTTCTATGATTTATGATTTTTTCAACCCGACAACGATTATGCAATTAGCTATATATAACCAGGTAAATCAATCAATACTAGCTGAACTATATGTTGTATCACTGACTGGACCATGTTTCAGAAATACCAATACAAACTTCATAAAGCAGTCGATTCGATTTATCAATGTTTTTTAAATACTCCATGAAGAACAGAAAAAACTTGCTTTTTTTTATGTTTACAAGTTAGAGAAATACTCCAGTTTCGAGTTGTTTAGACACTGCTGTACTTCTTGACAAAAAGACGCATTTTGCTCAGCCTTAGGGTGCGTTCGATTGACCATATTCAGGAATAGGAATAATTCCCAGATTCTGGAGCAGAAGCATGACGTCATTATTCCGGAATATTCCAAGCATTCTGCTATAATGAGCAGAATGTTTGGAATATATTCCGCTTATTCCGGAATCGGAACAGACTCAATTTAACGGACATTCCGTATTATTCCAAGTATTCCTATTCCGGAATAAGGTCAATCGAACGCACCCTTAGCCTCAATCCAGAGAATAAACCCGTGGGAATTAAAAAAAATGATGATTTTATATTCTATTGTCCCCCCCTATGTCAACATTTTTTCACATTCTCGTTGGTATTTGTGAATAATTTACGCTGAAATTGAGGCTAAGGCTGAGCAAATGCGTCTTTTGTCAAGGTGCATAAACAACTCGAAACTGAAGTATTGTGGAATTTATGGAATGCGTAGTAATCAAAAGTAAATTCGAGAGGGGATATTCTTGTCAAGGTCTATATTTTTCGTCAATTTTGGTATGATATTGTAGCGGCAGAATTAGATTGAAGTGCGCTGAGGCGTTCAGTCACTAAGTTAAACTCATTCGTTAGATCTCCACACAATCACCACTCGCTCTGTCGGTAGCTGACTGACACCCAACCAGTGTTGCACCAATCATCTCAGCAGAACTCTCATCAGTACTCATCCACCCTTCAACTCAACCACTCACTCTATCATTAGTACCTTCCACTCGTTGGAACTCTTAAAATAGTCAGAATTAGAAATCTGTAATAAAAGAGCTTATGACCAATCGCTGTCTGATGCTGTCAATAGTGGGCACTGTATGTATGTTTTGTTTATATTAGATAATGTAATCCACTTATGAAAAAAGTCAATTTCACTTGCCTTTAAGCAACAATATTGAATAACTACTCAACCATATGTACATAGACGAATAGCAAGTCCTGCAATTCTAGTTTTTAACACATAGATTACTTTAATTGAAAACCACTTCAGCCCACTACTTAAGTCCAACTCCGTGGTAGGTCGAATTTCATTTAGTCAGCAAAAAAAACGGTGAAAAAAAAAAAATTGAATCGTATTTTGAATCCTTAAAATACTACAAGTACAGATGTTTATGTCTTTGGGAAAGAAAGGATCACTGAATTAAAGATAAATTAATAGTGTTTATCTTCAGTATAAACGATCGCACAAAACAATAAAGTAAAATATACGTTTGTCCATAATAGTCAAACAAATGTTAGATTTCATTCAATATTTTTAATATTTTTTTTTTTTTTTTCATTCTATTTTTTTGTTTGTCTTTTTCTTTAATCCTGAGCTGGTGGCTAATTTGAGTCTCGTTATGTGAATTCACACGACTCAACGGCTCAAGCCTTGGATAATTCAGTTGTCAATCAACAAAATTATATATCTGAAAAAACGCATACTTTTCTAGTGGTCGTTTTTCGTTCAGTTTTTTTTTTGGAAACATCAATAAGAAATGAATGGAAGAAATAGAAACTGACAAGTTTTTATTTCACTCTGGATGTGTACGAAACTCAACTGCTTGACGCGCGCACCGATTGGCACACTGTAGCGCATCGACAGTCAGTTACATGTCAGTCGAGTGTCCCGAGAAGCTCTTTTCCCCGATTTATGTACCAAGTATGTAAACACAATGTTATCCCAGGTAGATCAACGTTGCTTCAATAAGTACAGCTCGGTAATTTTTGTACAGTTTAAGGATAGACTAAGTTTTGCGTGCGTCAACATCTCAGTAAACACCTTATTTTCACGAAGTTATTGTATACGCCCGCGTTGCGCATGCGTCAGTTCGAGTTGGCTGTCAAAGTTGTCGTTTCGCGGATTCATTGATGCAAAACGTTTTTCTAAAATTTTCAACCTGTACGATATATAACAACGACACTAACACAACAATAAATACACAATTGTCGACATAAATGAATGCTGATCGTTTTACTGTTGCGGGTGGGGAAAAAGGTTTTTGCGTCAATGTAATGCCCGTCTAAATCTAGTATTCCTAGTATTTCTACTTCGTCCCCGAGTAGTACTCGTATTGTAGAATGGTAGAGGTACATGGTGATACACAAACAAGCAATCAAGCTATAGTTACGATTGGAACATTTTTCTCTAAATCAACAGTCGTGGCTTTGTAACTCGGAAACTAATCCAATACTCACACCGGTTCTTCAGAGTGGATAGCGCTATTCGTTGGATAAATCCTTATCCAGTGGATACATGTATCAGACAACAGCATCAACTTACCCACTGGATAAGGATTTATCTAACCGATAGTGCTATCCATGCACTCTTCGAACAACTGGTCAAGAAAATAGTAACCTCACTTTTTTTGAAAACATCTGACAGATAGGTTGTACTATCTCTCTCTAGTTTTACTTCCTGGTATGATGTACTAACGTCGTATAAGGCGCCGCGCTTTCAACTTATAGTTCTGTATAGATACTCAAGTATTGACGAGAATATATAACTAGTCTAAACAGTTTGGATACTTGATAATGGAGCAACAAAACATATCTAAACATAAATGAGCTTGTACATGCATAACTTTGAAAAATTGAAGACTTTTACGTCCTCTATCTTACCTTGTCTCGGGACAGTATCCTTGCGGTGTATCTAGTAACAACACTCGCTCTATGAAAAGGAGTGTATTTACGACTTAAGCACTAAAGAATAGTGTCGATAATGAATAGTCTCATCATTAAGCAGAGACTGACTCTACGCACACTTCTACCATGCAAACACTGGTTATTCATCTCAAGGAAAGGTCTAATGAGTTGAGGCGGCATGTCTTTGATCCTAGTTTGTACCCCATCAACACAACAACTCCAAAATAGTATCATGAGTCTATCGCCATCTCAGAGGGGGTGAGGTGTATCTCATACTTCATCATATAAACGAATCGTAGAGTTGATCTACATACTTGAGCTTTATGATTCCCTAAGGACAAAATATTTCAGTTGAGGTAGAATTGTCAAGTGTTATTAGGACAAGTGGTAAAACGGCTTGTTTTTTGGACTTGAGGGAGATGATATAATCTTAATGATCCTACAGCTAAACTAACAAAGTTACACCCCTAGCACTAGGGATCCTGTCAAGTCATTTTCAATATTAACTGAAGCACAAGGCAAATATAGCCAGTGTAAATAGCACAGTGAATGCACAGCGGTGATATCTGTAGTTACCATATCACTTGGAAATCAAACCAACATCAAAACTATAAACTAATCAACCCAAGTAGCAAGAAAATTGAAACTTTTCTCGGTTGATTAACTATCGGCAAATTGTCTGCATTCACCCCTATGGCACAATAGCAGAACTCCCGCTGTTACTATATACACAGAGAATATTAAGATGGGAAACACGCCTCTTGCTTACGTCTGTTTTTGCATCAATGAACAGCGATAAATTTAGAACATCGTAATTCACATTGGTTGATTTATCACTGTTTTCAACAGAAATTCAAATTTGCCCCAGAGAATCTGAAAAATTACTCGTGTTTTTTTGGCTCCCTCTTTACTCGAGTGCATCCAGAATGTAATAGAAAGTTGCTGACCTCCTTCAGGGTAAATATGATTATTGTGGACGGAAGATCGCTCAGTCTGTTTAATTAGAATTAGTGTTTGGTCTAGAGAAAATCACCCTTTTCTTTGCATCTTGAAATGAATGATCGGCACCGTCCAGGCAGGTGCGTATGACCGATTAGCAGATCGGGGCCGCGGCACACAAGTGCTTTCACACTTGGCTTCTCAATGCCTCTACACGAAACTCCGATTAGTGTTGAGTTCCCAAGGCTATTTACTAAGTACTCGAGCTAATTTGTGTGAATCTCAACATGCATGGTTTTTTTTGGGTTGGGTTTGTCACTTTAGTTAGTATCTACGTACACTCGTACAAATGGAATTGAACTAAAACTAATAACTCACCCGATACTTCAAACTCACAGAATAAAAAGAGGGAAAAACAAATATATGGAAACAATAGCATTGAATGAACTAAATTGCCTTCTTAAATATTTGTTTAAACAAGATATTAACAGATATGAGACAAGTGTGCATTCTTGTAAGATATACACAGTAGTAATGGTATAGATGTTGGAGTCCGTCATTGTGCACCATGGATTGGGCACTCGGCTTTTCACCTGACTACTGACTACTGACTAGGAAAAGTGTCAAGTTTCATAATCGCTTTGGAAGTTATCTCGAAAGAACATCATTTACTGAAGTCGACAGTTTCAATCAACTAAAAAATTGTTTTAATCTATTAGCTTCTGTCAGCTCGTTCATAACTTTAATAGAAGCAGAAAATCTATACCAGGAAAATGTATAAAAACAATGAATGGATGAATGGATGGATGGATGGATGAGAAAAGTTACAAAAATAAAGACATTAGCCGCAAGACTTCCTTCCCATTGACATATATATGCCAAGTTGGAAAAAACATCACTAACAAGAAATTGCATCTGTCTCATGTCGTAGCACACAATTTTTTTTTCAGCGTAAAAAATACATAAAAAAACGGTTTTTTTTGTTTGTATTGTTTTTTTTAGGCTGAAAAATTCGTGCACTACGACATAAGACATGCAATTTCTTGGCCGACTACGGGTATTTAGAGGGTTGAACCGATTCTAGTTTTTTGGAGTTGGTGCGAAAATTGACTCCACCACAGGTGTTTTTTGTCCCCCAACTGACCTAAATGGAGTAGAATTAAGTGAGAAGAATAAAGTTTTTTCAGTATGAGGTTTTGGAATATGGTGGCAGTAAATAAGCTAAAACTGGTAGGTTAAAACATGTACCCGTCTACCATTTAATTGTGGCCTTTGCTTTTACCTGTTGGCAACAATGACCTAGGTCGCCCCGCCCGCCTTCATTGATGAATCGCTTTTCCGTCACGGAACCAGGCATTCGAATTTAGAAAAAAACCTGTTTCAGAACACATTTTGAATACGAGGAAAAAAACTCCTCCTAGCTTTAATCCTGGCACTGGTTTTTTTTAGGTTTTCGTAAGACGTTTTTTTTTTGGTGAGTTTAGGAAAGCCGATGTGTTTTTTAAAATGAGTTATATTGTGAAGTAGCTTGAACTGGATGGAGGCACGTGGTGAAACAGGCAATGTTTCCGTTTTTTCCCCCTGATGTTTTTGGTGGCGCTTTATAAATCACTAGAAGATCTTAGTCACACAGCACACAATCGCGCAAATCAGCGATATTCAACACGACGCAACATCTCAAAGATTTTTCAGTCATTTTGAATACATTAGTTCAAACGTGCTTCTTCACGGGGATTTTGATACATTGAGGAATATATTCCATGCATTCCGTGGGATGAATTATAACTACAGCTTGCTGCAATATGATTAAAACCGTTTTTTTCTATACAACGTCCCTTCCCATATACAAAGTCCCCCCTGAATCTTTACTATCTAGGGGTTTTTTCAGAATAGAGGGGATCACACAATAGACTGAACTCTTTTACGCATATACCTAGATTATTGGGTAGAACTAGAAATTGAAGAAAATGAAAAAACAAACTCATACTGACCATAAAGAATAAATTTTTAATGTAACCACAACAATTTGTAAAAGAATATATGTTTTTATTTGTAAAGTTTTTCTACGACTTAGAGAAAGATCCTACTCCGCGATGGTCCCCATATTTTTGTGTTACGTTAAAAGAGAGAGATTATTTCCGAATGTGGAAAAGAAAACGATGTTGTCTTTCCTTCATCCCTTTTAGAATGTGCCTTGCGAATGCCAAGCCTAGTCAACGTGACCTCAAATAAGATATCTAAATTCTGCTAAGAACACAAACGTGGACACCTATATGAAAACCCGACTCAACTAATATTATATTTGAAAATAAGTTGTAATATACGAGCAAATAAAAACCCAGTGTAATTAACTGATGGGAACGT
>JAUJYZ010000183.1:0-79934 GCA_033675265.1 Actinostola sp. cb2023 | reverse complement strand
AACACGACTGCGAGTTTATTGAACAGCCTTCTAACTCCATCCCAATTTACCTAAAATTAATACAATCAAATTAACAAAACTTTCTTGTAACTGAGGTACAATCACTTGTCATTATGCGCAGGATAACGGTACCCCAACTCATCCCACATTGGAAAGAGGGGTTTTGTATTTCGTAAGTTAAGGAGCCGTAAGGATATTCGTAACTTGCTTGTCGGTACCATGCAAGAACTGATAACGAACTGAAGAATAAAACAATCAGTGTCTTTATAACTCATTTCTAAAATTCTAAAACTCATAATAATTCGGGAGCTATTAAGGCCAAATGGGAGCTGTCCATTTGGTCCGGTGCATGGACCTTTATACCCCCATACAGACCTGCCAGGTTTTAGTTATGGAACTGATTAATAAAACATGAGTGTTCTATCACTTTTAGTTATAACACTCATGCATGCATAAACATGAGTGTTATAACTAAAAGTGATATAGAACACTCATGTTTCATTAATCATGACAGTTCTACCAACTGACTACTGAAACACAGGGCCTGTATGCAAAGGTCTCAGTTTTTAGTATCGCATCAAATGACCTTCCCATGGGCAATTTTGGAATGTAATATTACGCGGTTCCTACGTACTGACACCGTACCTATCATGCAGTGAGCATGATCGCCAGTGTCACAGACATCTCCATCGGGAATTATTAAATACAGTCAATTGAAAAATTCTGGCCGCTACGAAGTATCAGTATATCAATATATCAGGTGCATTATGGGTAATTAAATAGTCGAAAATTCCCCTTAAAGCGGGTTACACGCCAGCAACGGAAGTTGGTAGAAATATTTAGTATAATGTTTATTTTAGTCTTACGTTTGTTGTTTGTAAATTGTGCTTCATTTAATAGTAATTAGTGATGCACCCGATATATTGATATATTGATATACCGTGGCGGCCAGAGTTTTTGCAAATGACTGTATCAGTGTTAAATGAATGTTGAGGTTTTATAAAGCCGGTTATAAAACTCGATGCCGTGTTGTGTCGGGTATATAGATACTCGGCTTTTCCATTGCCGTCGTTAATCTACGATCCAACGATACAATTACACACGGCCTCTCGATTGATAAACCGGCTTCACATAGACACTGGATGTTTAATTCATCAGTGTTTTTATCGGGTAAAAGCTCATGCAATGCGACCGATTGGGACAAACCATGATTGGGGTCCAATTGTTACATGAATTATTAATGTAATTTTAGTATGAAGTCCGGCCATGAGTCTACAGATTCGAGACCCGTATTTTTCTTTTTACTCGGGCCCTTCCGAAGGAAGCCCGAGTAATAAAATGGGCTTTCTTTTTTTCCTACTTTTTTTTTTCATGGTCCACGGAATGAAGAAAAAAATGCGAAGAATGAAGAAAGAAATGCGAAGTATTTGATCGTATCGAGATTCCGAAGATTACTCAGCAGATAAGGGAAAACAAACGACACACAGGTCTCAAGTAAACTTGAATCTTAGTTTTGAAAGCAGCTGTAGATCTTCAAGCTATAAAGGTCAGGATTCTAGTTCATCGTTCGACGACTAGCAAGTGGTAGAAGGACTAGTTTTCAGTAACTCATGATGGATGTTTATTTATTCCACGTTTGAAAAATTCAGAAGGAAAAGGAATCGTAAAAATCGTACTTCAAAACTGACTACATCAAAGCAAAGGCGAGCAAGGTCAATGTACGAAAATCGGGATCGTACAAAAGTAGTTTTAGGCTATTTATATACTTGCACAATAGCAAAGCGCATTAATTAGTCACGTCACAACCTAGACAAACAAACCCAAATTTTTCATATCCTTCATTCCGATATTGTTAGGGTTTTTTTTAACTGACAATTGTTTTGAAAATAAACAGTGTTTGCATGATAAAAAATGTAGGTTTCTCCGTGTTCTTTTCAGTACGATTACAGTTTGTAATGATCCTTGTGTGAGTCATACATATATTCATGCTCGACCAGCGGTTTTTGTCGCGCTCCGAAGTCCATCGGCCGGTGACTTCGGAGCGCGGACAAAACCGCTGGATCCTCGAGCATGACATATATTACGCGACCTAATTTTAGAATAATAATAATATAATAATAATAATTTAATTCTTGAAAAAGCGCATTACATTCATTAGAACCGGCCGCGTAGCGCTATTTAAAACAGAATTTCCCACGCGTCAAAACAGGTCAGTGAACGGCAAAAATACAATCCGAAATCAAAACGTCCTTAGATTTTAGGGATCTATTACAGAAGAGAGCGCTCAATGAGCGTAGTCGGGCCATTATGACAATGACAGTTTTCAAGCGTGACGAGGGAGACTATTTGTGTCGGTGAGCATCGATAAAGATCTCCGACTCTTCGAGGTACGTCTGTGGTATGTCTTTAAACGTACTTGAGGTCACTTGAGGTTGCATATTCGTGTTCAATTGAACTCAAAGTCAAAGGGAATCAAATGAAACTCAAACTGTCAATGTTTAATTTAAAAAATACGAAGTTCGGGAAGAAATTCTTAAGTCCTTTCATTTGACCGACTTTCCTCTGCGATAACGAAGAAACCAAAGACGTTATCAGAACCGTCTGGCCATGAATATGAACCTCAACTGGACGTTCCAAGTACGTGCTACGGAAGTACGATTCGGAGAATTTTATCTATGCTCACCGACACATATATATACATAGTCTCCCTCGTCACGCAACTGTCAGTCATTGTCAGGTCTCTCCTCACGCAACTGACATTGTCCTTGTCATAATGCCCGATGTACGCTCATTGAGCGTCTTGTTTTTGTTAGTACCGGTCGCGATATGGCAGAAGGAGACAAAAAGGCTGGCCACAAGAGAGATTACAAAGCACAAACCAATCAGGAAGCACCGGAGGTCAAGGGACAAAAATCTAAGTGTATTCTCGTCTAAATTTTAGATTGAAATGATGCAATAACCTTCTACATGAGTCTGACGCAGGCTATTTTTTAAGAGTGTTACTGATCAGAACGATCTGACCTATGCAACCTCAAGACGTACCAAGTACGTACTGATTCGAGATCTTTATCTATGCGACTCGTACCACAGGCATAGATTATTACCCCGTAGTCAAGGGACTTGTGTGTTTTGCTGGAGGCCCATGATGAACTGCATCTCAGACGCAATCGCACCAGGGCACGAGTGAACGCTCATTAATGAGCGTCTAGTTTTCACTACATTACCAGGCTCCCTCCTTTCCCCTAGAGCCTGGCTACGCAGGCTATTATGACATGTACTCTTTGCTTCATCACCCTCACAGGTCACACATCACCTTTCATGAATTTAACACAATTTAACACGATTTAACACGTCAAACGGTCGTGCCAAAGGAGACTTGTATCGCAAAATGGCATCGCTACAAGTAACTATCGCATTAGTCTTTCTTCTGTCAAGCCATCGTTCTACAGTGTCTGGAGTGCCAGTAACAGCGTCTTATTCGACTGAGCCATGTTATGATAATAGCGTTGTTTCGCTTCCATGCCTGAAAAAACTTATTGCAGAGAGAAAATATTCAACTATTTGATGTCCGCACTCGAAAAGAAATAGAAGAAACTGGAAAATACCCGAGAGCTACAAATATCCCACGTACGTACATTTCATATAAATTACATTCCCGGCCATACCATTTCGATAATTCCGATAATCGATAAGCTTAATAATCAATAACAATCGATAATAATCGATACCAATCAATTGATTAATATTGGAAATCGATGAAAATCGATCACGTAAATTTTGTGAGTATCGATTTTCATCGATTATCATCGATTTCTATCGATTTTCAACGATGCTCAGAAATCCTTCAGACATGGTAAAAATTTGTTGATATAGTGCGGTAGATGAACTGACGCTCTGTTAATTGTTCGCTACAGTTGGTGATTGTGTTTCACCAACTGTTTTCACCAATCGTCACAGTATCATCACGGTTGTTATCATTGTTTATAAGGTTAGGTATTTAAAATTGATATAGATTAAGTCAGAACCCTTGGATCACTTTTCTGGAATAGAATCATGAGAGGAACTACCATCAATCGACAAGATTGTGGACTGTACCTCCTCCCCATGGGATTTACATCGGCATCATATATATTAGTCCACCCATATACAGTATGTGACATATAGACGTCATGCTTTAGCCATTGCGTGACGCAAGTTGCCAACGTTACCATGCACGTTCTCAGTAATTTTACGGTCACTTTTCAGTTGATGAAGTCAGAGATGCATTCAGCTTGACGCCTGATGAATTTGAAAAAAAAAAACATTCAAAGTACCCAAGCCAGGAAAAGATGATGGAAACATCACGTTTTACTGTAGAAACTGGCAGGAGAGCGAAAAAAGCCATCAAAATCATACAGGAACTTGGTTATAAAAAGGTACCAGTCAAACCAGTTATTGCTTGATTCTGAGCCTGCAATCTTTTTGCACTAATACCCCCAGCAACGACTGAAATTTGAGTACGGTGCTAATAATAAACATAATTTATCGGAAAAGAAAAATGAAAACCACATAAAAACAAAATTAGTATTATTGTTATGATAATAATTATTACAGTATATTTTTACATTTATCCAAGCTTGTGATTTTAATTCCCAATCACCCCACATAATGCCATAAAACTTTGAAACCATTGGTGATTTTGAATATTTTTTTGAAAAATATTTTAGGATACACATCTTTTACTGGTGGTTGGTTACAATGGCAGAAAGCAATTAATGCCCCGTTCACACCGAGGCTAAAACATGTTTTAAAGTGGTTTAACTAAACATTTGGCACAAAAACTGCTGGTAAAGTGTCCTTTGAGTTGCATAGTATATAATACCAGATAGTTTGATTCTTGTGAAATTAGATGCTCTCAAATTACAGAAGCTAGAAAAACCCAATTTAACTAAACACGTTTTGGTGTGAATGGGGCATAAGACTGACATGGCATCCCAAGGAAGTGGATGAGAGAATTACAATTTATGTTGGCATGAACTTTTTACTCGGCGCGGACTGGCGGTGGCAGACGCCGAGTTTGAAAATGGGCTTTTTTAGTGTTAGAAGTGTCCAGTCCATCCTGGCCAGGAAGCCCAGGAAGAGCGACAGAAGTATGGCATTTCGACATTCTCGTACCCAGTGCCCCCCAATGACGAGTGGGCTCTGGGTACGAGAATGGTCATTCGAAAAAAATCGCTTTTCGGTCCGTTTTAATTTTAGTGGAGTAAACGACCTGAAAGCAGGTCAGGACACTGATAGATTGCCATTCTATTACATATCAAAAGCTCTTGATTGAGCAAATCGAGAAAGTATTTCATTTTTGGCTGAAACCTAGCCTGCGTCACATCCGGACTTTTCTCTCGTATAGTCCGTCTGCGAATCAGCGCCAATAACCGTGTTCTGGACCCCCTGCGACTTACGTGATTATATATAATAGATTCTGATTGGTTCTCAGTGATGCTCGTTCTTACACGAACTCCTATTGGATAATCTTATCGCACCGGATGTTATGTGAAAGATTTAAAACCGGAAGTTTGAAGAGAACATTTATAAGTTACCTGGAGTTTCCTCTTCCAATGAATTCAAACATTCTGCTAAAACAGCCATTTATATAAAGTGTCTTTTAATATCCTAACCGTCATTAGCCGTCTTCTAAAATCCTAACCGTCGTGTAATATCGGCGACCGGCCGTTGGAGGGATATCATGTTCGCGTCAGTCAGTTCGCTATGTTTGAACCCGGCCCGTACGGCCTGTCGCTATATTACACTACGGTTAGGATTTTAGAAGCAACGGCTAACACGACGGTTAGGATTTTAAAAGACACTTATAAATGGCTGTTTTAGCAGAATGTTTGAATTCATTGGAAGAGCAATCGATCGATTTAAAAGGAACTCCAGGTAACTTATAAATGTTCTCTCTTTAATTTGCATATATTTGTAAAAGAACATAAATGAATATTATCCTATCGCCCGTGGGCCACTCGTGGTTCAATTTCGCGCCAAAACTTCCGGTTTAAAATCTTTCATAACATCCGGTGCGATAAGATTATCCAATAGGAGTTCGTGTAAGAACGAGCATCACTGAGAACCAATCAGAATCTATTATATATAATCGCGTAAGTCGCAGGGGGTCCAGAACACGGTTATTGGCGCTGATTCGCAGACGGACTAATCGAGAGAAAAGTCCGGATGTGACGCAGGCTAGCTGAAACCAAGTCTTGGTAATCGCATACCTGCCAACCGGCCCCTGAGCCCTCAAATCTTGAGACTGGAAAAATAGGCTAAAATAGCGAGCTATAATGCCAAAAACAAAATGGCGGACAGCCCTAAGCATTTCCGAACCAAAAATAAATAAATAAAATATTTAAATACAGTAAATAAAATATAATAGGATAGTAATAAAAATAACAATAATTAAGATAGACCTCTTATCCTAAATTAAAACACCTTATAGCGCTCAAACAACTACTAATCTTTATTTCTTGAGTATAATTAGGAGTTCGATATTCCTAAAACCCATTCCTAAAGTTGAGCGTACCACAGGAAGCCCACCCTTACAAAATAACATGACCACAGGAAGCCCAAACATCAGATTTTAGACCAAAACAGAGGATGGTAAGCCTGTGGGCTAGAGATTGCCCGAAGTTCCAGCTGATCATCCTACACGCTGAGTAAACGCTCCATGACCGTTTAGTTTACTGAATACTGCATGTTAATTTGCAAAACTGCTATGTTATATATACTGGAAATAACTCATCTGAGAAATGAAAGGCTATATTCTACCATCTGTTAATGTTATCTTTTTAGGTAACAATGGAAAGTAAATAAATAAGTGAAACGGGAAAAATTGATGATTCACATAATTACTGAATCTTGTAAAATATAGAGTGGCAAACACTGAAACTGCGAAACAGTACTAATTAATTACGCTAAAATAGCACCAATGAAACAATAGAAAACAAGACATTGCACTATTTAGTGTTAATTAAAGTTAGCACTGTTTCATGGTTTTAGTGTTTGCACTCTACCATTTTAATACTACCAAGTTTTTGAATAAATATTTTTTTACATCCAACCCACCCCACGCCTCCTTCATGATCATTTAAATTATTGTTTACAACCCACCCCACCTCTCCTTCATGATTTGACATTTTACCCCCATCATTCTAGTAGTTAAATACATATAATTACATACATAGTTTTACATATAATTACATACACTAAGTAAATTATTTAATGTTTCCCAAAACCGCATAACCCCTACACACTCAATCTTTATTTGCCAACTAGACGCTTTAATAAGCGTTCACAAGTCGTGGAGACCGGTAGATTCTTTTGGCCACAAGACAGAAGGAACATCAGTCCTATGTTAGACTCAACAAGACCGACAAGTCAGCTCTCGCGGAACACGCACACAATACAGGACATTCCATCTCCTGGAATAACACCAAGATCCTTGAAGTAGAAACAAGATGGCACCAAAGGAAATGGTCAGAAGCATGCCACATTGCTAAGAGTACAGATGCCATTAGTAACAGAGACACTGGTAGAATTTTGCCACAAAATTACACTGCTCTACTTAAGAAATTTTAATCTGTCATCTATCACACATTCTTAACTTGCTAATTTCCTTGCTCGCGCAAATTGTCTTTTTGTTTTGTTTTTGTTTTTGTTTGCACGCGCTATTTGTTTACAACGTAATAGCCGTTAGTTTTGACGAATTACTACCATTTTACACCCTGAAGATGGACCATGTGTCCGAAAGCTTGGTTTTAAAATAAAAATGTTTTGGTTGAAGAAACAAACAAACTAATCAATACAATAGTTGTTTGTGGGTTGGTATTGACATTTTTGTAGTTATACACTATCAGTTTCCTCAACCCAAATTTATTGATAAACCAAGCTTTCAGGCTAATAAATGTAGCCCATCATCAGGGTTAGAATAGTCAATCTTCAGTTACAATCAGCTGTTACAAACAAAAAACGTGTGTACAAATACATGTGCACGCATAACGTAGTGCGCGCTAATCATATGCACAGACAAATAGAATGTAGACAATTACAGATAAGTAGATAAAATAACCATCACCAATAGAGACAGCGGTAGAATTCTTCCTAACAATTACTTTCCAATTTGATTAACAAATGTTAATGTTGTGTTTTGTCATGTTACTAACTCATTGTAGTATTATTTATATTTTCAATTATGTTATTTTATTTTATCTACTTATCTGTAATTGTTTACATTCTATTTGTCTGTGCATATGATTAGCATGCACTACGTTATGCGCGCGCATGTATTTGTACACACGTTTTTTGTTTGTAACAGCTGATTGTAACTGAAGATTGACTATATATTCCAACCCTGATGATGGGCTATTAGCCCGAAAGCTTGGTTTATCAATAAATTTGGGTTGAGGAAACTCATATAACTACAAAAAATCTAATAATAGTTAAAAATTGTACATGTATATGTTTCAAAACTCAAATCTAGTAATTGATTATACAAGTAAATGCAGTAGTGGCAATATAAAAAGTTTATCTACTGCACAAAGCACAGCTAACCAGATTTGTGGATAGATTATTAGAAAGTGTAGCTAGCCTGAGTAATATTTATCCAGGAAACAATAAAAATTGAAAATTAAACGAGCCTTACCTGTAAGGTGAAATTTGATGATAATTCTACCAAATCCATAGTGTACTGAGGGTTAACATGAGATGCACATGTGCAGCTGTGGTCAGTCGAGTAGGCTGAAACACCAACTTGGTAGGTTAGACAACAAATCCCAACTGAGTGAACAAATTGACTGCATTAAGGGTTGCCTCTTGACAAAGGGCCATAGTGTCCTCCGTATAAAACAAGTCATCTACTGTATATAACCAAGACAGCTGGAATGTCCATGTTGTAGCAAATGGAATGCCTATAAAGTAGCAAAACAGGCAGGATTTTTTGTAAAAACATGAAAGACCCATACATGTACTAGCTAGATAACATCCCTCAACTGGAACAGTACCCCCTCCAAATAAGCATCACATAATATAGCGGGCCACAGGGGCATCGGCGTCTGTCACGTGTCCATCCCCTCTTTAAGATAAGTCATTTCTTCTTCTTCTTCTTCTTCTTCTTCTTCTTCTTCTTCTTCTTCTTTCTTCTTCTTCTTCTTCTTCTTCTTCTTCTTCTTCTTCTTCTTCTTCTTCTTCTTCTTCTTCTTCTTCTTCTTCTTCTTCTTCTTCTTCTTCTTCTTCTTCTTCTTCTTCTTCTTCTTCTCTTTCTTTTCTTCTTCTTCTTCTTCTTCTTCTTCTCTTCTTCTTCTTCTTTCTTCTTCTTCTTCTTCTTCTGCTCTTCTTCTTCTTCTTCCTTCTTCTTCTTCTTTCTTCTTCTTCTTCTTCTTCTTTTCTTCTCTTCTTCTTCCTTTCTTCTTTCTTTCTTTCTCTTCTTCTTCAGGGTCATCGGCTCTCTTCTTCTGTTCACGTGTTCACCCTTCTTCTTTTTCTAAAGTCATTTCTTTCTTCTTCTTCTTCTTCTTTCTTCTTCTTCTTCTTCTTCTTCTTCTCTTTTCTTTCTTCTTCTTCTTCTTTCTTCTTCTTCTTCTTCTTCTTCTTCTTCTTCTTCTTCTCGTTCTTCTTCTTCTTCTTCTTCTTCTTCTTTCTTCTTTCTTCTCCTTCTTCTTCTTCTTTCTCTCTTCTTTCTTCTTCTTTTCTCTTCTTCTTCTTCTTCTTTCTTCTTCTTCTTCTTCTTCTTCTTCTTCTTCTTCTCTTCTTCTTCTTCGTCTTCTTCTTCTTCTTCTTCTTCTTCTTCTTCTTCTTCTTCTTCTTCTTCTTTCTTCTTCTTCTTCTTCTTCTTCTTCTTCTTCTTCTTCTTCCTTCTTCTTCTTCTTTCTTCTTCTTCTTCTTCTTCTTTTCTTCTTCTTCTTCTTCTTCTTCTTCTTCTTCTTCTTCTTCTTCTTCTTCTTCTTCTTCTTCTTCTTCTTCTTCTTCTTCTTCTTCTCTCTTCTTCTTATTATTATTATTATATTATTCACGTAAGTCAACAGAAGACATACATGTACATGTATAGCAGCCAGCTAATATTGTTGATCTGGCTCCAAACTTTCGACGGTAGGAGCCCCTACGATTACTGTCCACTAAAAAAGACTGGGATCTAGAGGAAGACTGTGGATAACTTCTGTTGGTATCACGCCCTCTGAATGCACTTGTGGAACCTTGTGGAACCCTTTAATAAGTTCAGCTTAATTAAACGGTGGCCAACTTGTCATCGATTGGTGGCCCCGTTTTCTCTGTTGTAGAGAATTCTGCTGCCAAGTAGTCAAACGCCCCAGAGGCGGCCTGTGGCTCATTAGATCCATCTTCAATATAATTTTCAAGGGGGTCGCATACACGCATATCTTGTGAATTCTGGTCATCGTCACTTTCACTGTTAGTAGTTATCTTCTTCCATCACAGCAAAGTACTGATTCAGTTGTTTGAATATATCGTCCTTCATGTTATGCAGTATTCCGATCACCATGTTTGTTATTGAATGTTGTAGTTGTTGCTGGAAAACAACCGTATTTGTTGAAATGTCGTCTGTGTCTTTGTCACTCATATTGGCAGCTGAAACCCGAAAGTGAATGGAAATTTGCATTATTAATTTTAAATAAAATTGAATAACAACATGGTGGCTCTAGGCGAGTGTTGTTTCTGACAACTTCGCCAATACTCTTTAGGGAAACTATAACTTCCTTTCCCTTAATTCCATCAAGGACGGCAGTAAGTGAGGCTAAAAGCACTCAACTTACAAGGTCAATGCTTCAGTCACACGTGACATGAGCGACCTTGATTTCTTCGCTCAAACGACGTAAATTGCAGCAAAATATCATTTGATCATACATTGTACATTGAAAACACAAATAAGTGCATACTAAATCCATCAAAAGATATTTACCTGCAAAAAAATAAAGGAGTGGCCAAAAACCCTAGCTCATAAAGTCATCCTTTCGCCACGGCTTCGCAACTAGTGCTGACTGACCATGGAGGCATGTGTGCATCTCATGTTAACTGGAAGTACGTCACTATGATTTGGTTGAACTGTGAACAGGCAGTATTGAGTTGAGATATGTCAATAAAGCTACAGTATTGGTATAAGACTTAGCAGATGTTATCAATTTATTTATTGTACAAATTGAAATGACCTCAGAGAGGTTTTGTTACTATGGTATGTTAGGATTTTACACTACTATTTGGGTTTCCTGCTGACTCTATGGTATAACTTGTAATCTTGATAATCGTTTCACTTGTTCTGTATTCCATTTGTTTTAGGGTTCAGATCTCTAATGTGGACCTTGCTTTAGAGAGAGGAGATACTGAACAAGCTTTAAGTATATTGAGAGCTATTACACCTGAACAACCGTGAGTCAATTACTTTCTTGATGTGCATATCTCTTTAGTGATATCACACTTTAGTATTTACCAAATCAGCTGTGGATAGCAATTTTGGCGCGTTTTGATTGGCTCCCATAACTCGGAATATCCTTGGCTATTCACTGTTTTGGGACGAGATTCAAAATGGCATCTCGTTTCGCTACAGTCTCCGAATTTATTTGTTTAATAAAGTGCCATTTTTTTATCCAACTGATTTGGTAAATACAATTTGAAACAATTATCTCCCTCAGTATCTGTGAGTAGTAGTGAATATTTACCTTGCCGCTCGAGGACTCGCGGCTCGGTAAATATCCACCACTACTCACCTCCACTTCGGGGAATAATTGTTCAATATAGGGTTCCAACATGACTACACTGTCTTGCAGTGTCTGGCTCGATTTTGTGTAGAACCTCACATGCTATGCATTAGGCTAATCTAAGTCTTCTATCATGAGATTTGCTAGTTATTTTTAGTAACCACACAACACCACACACAACACACCACCACACACACCACCACAAAGTACACACACCACACCACACACAACACCACACACAACACAACACAACACACAATGCAACACACAACACTACATACACACACAACACCACACACAACACCACACACAACACCACACACAACACCACACACAACACCACATGCACAACACACACACACACCACACACAACACACACAACACACACACACAACACCACACACAACACCACACACACACACACCACACACAATGCAACACACACAACACAACACCACACATACAACACCACACCACACACAACACACCATGTATACAGCACCACGCATAACACCACACACAACACCACACACAACGCAACACCATACACAACACCACACACAACACAATTAAAACACCACACATAACAGAACACAACACCACATATAACACACAACACAACATACCACACACACACAACTCCATACAACACACCACCCACAACACCACATCACACCACACACATCAACACCACACACAACACCACACACACAACACCACACACAACACAATTAAAACACCACACATAACAGAACACACCACACACATCAACACCACACATAATACACCACACACAACACAACACCACACACAACACAATTAAAACACCACACATAATAACACAACACCACATATAACACACAACACAACATACCACACACACACAACTCCATACAACACACCACCCACAACACCACAGCACACCACAAACATCAACACAACACCACACACACAACACCACGCACAACAATTAAAACACCACACATAACAGAACACAACACCACACACATCAACACCACACATAATACACCACACACAACACAACACCACACACAACACAATTAAAACACCACACATAACAGAACACAACACCACACCACATATAACACACAACACAAACATACCACACACACAACTCCATACAACACACCACCCACAACACCACAGCACACCACACACATCAACACCACACATAATACACCACACACAACTCCACACAACACCACACACAACACAACACAACACCACACACAACACCATACACACAACACCACGCAGAACACCACACACAACACAACACACACACAACAGAACACCACACACAATACCACACACCATAAACACAACACCACAAATAACACCACACACCACATCACAAACAACACACCACATATACAATGTACATGTAGCACACCACACACACAACACACCACACACAACACCACAGCACACTAAACACATCAACACAACACACAGCACCACACCACACACAACACTACATGCACGGAGCACCAAACACAACACCACACATAACACCACATACCACACCACAAACAACACCACACACACCACAAACAACACCACACTTCACGTTATGTCACATTATTTTCCTATATATCTTGCGGATAACGTATACTTCTTCTCTGGATTTGGATATTGTAATCACATCACTCTGTAATAAATTCAACTCGGAAAAGACGGCAGAATGACCAGAACGTTAGTATGCCACAAATTCGCAACCGGCGGCCTCAGCGGAAAGCAAACACAACAACTAACTACCAAAACTCTAGTGTGGCACAATTGCATTCAATGTGCAAAGGAAATGGACTGTTAACCACAGGCAACAGGGAAGCTTTGGAGTCATGAGTACAGCAGCAACAATTCCAAACTGGGCAATATATTCTTCCTAACAACACTGTGCCAGAACGCCCCCAAAATCTACGAGTCAACGACGAGTCGGTTCATGATCAAGGGCCGTTTACTCATGGACAAATTCAGGCAATTTATAAGGATATCGTAACACACGCCTCAAGAGACATTGCTCCCAAGGAATGAGATATACAGCCATACCAACAGCTATGTCACCAGCTAACAATATCATGCCTGTTGAAGACCTTACAATCGCATCATCGACAGCCGAAGATGCTGCCCCATTTCAAGAGCTTCCACATAACTACATAAAGGACATTCAATCGGGTGAGTTCTTTTACTTATCAAAACTTCTACCGAAGAACTTATCCCTCCATGATGACGATCAGAATCTCGTGTTGTCGTTGGACAACTCGTTGTTGAAGTATCCAAGAAGTCTAAGACCGAAGTAATCACAGAAATCGAACAGTGGACGACAGCATTTTCAGCTTACATTAGTGTACCTATCAAGAAGTATCCTTTCGTTCACACGAAATGTTAAACTATATGAGTTTGATTCAATACGCCGCTCGCATACATAACTACATTATATTGACAATGCAATCGAGGGGATCCTAAAATTCAGCAGAGGGTGCTTTCTTGCTAAAACAGACGTTGAATCTGCATTTTGCTTAATTCCACTGCGACCTCTTTGGTATGTATTGGCAAGGGAAATACTACCTACGATAAGGTTCTTCCCTTTGGATTGCGCAGCACCCCGTTTTTTTGTTTAACCAGTTGTCTGATGCGATGGAATGGGTTTACTTAATTGTGTATTTTGTGGGATGAAGTGCTCCTATACAAGTCACTTTGGCCCCCATAGACTCACATGGTTGGCCAGATCGGGGATCACGACCCCAATTTCAATCTGGTTGTCATGGTAACTATGGGTTCAAACTAAACTAGTTAATCACTTTCTATGGGGGATTGTGACCCCTGGGAGATTACCTCGTTTGGCAGAGCTGAGGTGATTGTGACCCCTCTCTCTTGAGCCAGGGGGATTGTGACCCCCTTTAGAGGTCGAAGTGATTGTATTCTATTTTTCTCGTCTTGACGTGTAAAAGCTCAGTTTTTAGAGTGTAGGAGTTAACTTCATTCTCTACCCCTTATCCCACACAAATGGTTGTTGTTGTTTATATTATTACATCACTCCTTCCTTCGGGGGTTGGAATCATTAACACCACACACTACACCTATGGTAACATCTACAATGTATGGTTCTACAATTATGATTTAATGTTGAATATTGGTCTAATGTTGCCAATTGCTCTAAAATTGGGTCGTAGAAGACCACATACACATGTACCTACAGTGTATGATTAATCTCCTAAGAATATTCATTTGATGCAAAAATATTCAGTTTATTTTGAATAGTGTGCCAAGACGATTGCAAAAAATAGTTAATTTGGTGCAGATTAACTCGGTTGCTATGAAAATGAATGGGGTAATTTTGTTTGTTTTTAATATTCATTTGGGAAGCAACTAACAAACGTTCGTAAGACTGGTCAAAAAGCTCAAATCAAACCAGGTCCAAGATTGGCTATTATCAAGGTGACTGGCCACAGAAGCGAGAAAAGCCCTGATGACTATGAAGAGCTGGGTGAAGCGGGTGACCGGCATAAATGGAGAGAGCTTAGCCACTTCATATCAGTCCATCCTATCAATCCTGTTGTTGTCCATCATGGTCCACTGTCGCTCAGTTATGAAAGAGCCAACGAAATGCCAAGTGCCAATCAGCAGAACTTCTTGAACCAGTCTTTTCAAGATGCAGACATGAAACATCACTTTGTACAAGCCAACAATTCCAGTTTCATCATCACAGTATCGCCTCATTGCCTCTGCACCAGTATCAAATACAATTATATCATTCTTCCGAGGTCTTACCTAACGTGTCCCATCATCATTCAGCCCCTCCATCTCTCAGAGGTACAATGTACACGTACTTCATTGTTTATCCAGTCTGGCCACACCTCAAGAAGTTCTTCATCCAAACACTCAGAAGCCAGCGAGAGATTAAGAGCTGCAAGGCAGGTTCTGTAAAAGCAGAATTAGAGCAAAAGAAAATGAAGACCTTAAAGATTGAAACGAAACTAGACGCTTTAATAAGCGTTCACTCATGTCCTGTTGCGATTGAGCACTGGGATGCATTGTACATGTAGCATGAAAGAAGTATACTTTATATGGGCCTCCACCTTCCATTCGGTGAGGGGATGAGCTGTGAAGAACGAAGAGATCAGGAACGAACTGAACTGACCGAGACACACGTTTTTCATTCTCACCCCAGACAATTTTCTTTGAGCCATTTTATAAGTAGTCAATCCTGGAAGGAAACTCAAGCCATTCAGAATTAGCTCGTTGATTAGATAGGCCGGGAATATTCCGTCCCTCCAATTACGAGATGTGTAAAACCTGTCTAGCAAGAGTTGCTTTTAATTAGTGTTTATCATTCTCGTTCACAGTCATACTCGATTGCAGATTGTGCTTAGTCATCATATATAGCTGTATTCACGACTTAAACATTTCTCAATGTTTAGATCTGAGATAACGATTATAGTCAGATCAAATCAGTGTTTGGTTACTTGTTGGGTGACTCGGTAGAACATGCAGAATTTGGAATCGCCCGGCACTTGACAACATAATACCGCCGGGCCAGCTCAGAATTTGTATAAACGACCAACATCGAGAACAGAATTTGGAACCGCCCGGCACTCGACAACATAATACCGCCGGGCCAGCTCAGAATTTGTATAAACGACCAACATCGAGAAAACATACTTAGATTTGGAGAACTATAGTCAGCTAGATATCTTTACGTGATTGATTCTGACAGATGAACTTGCCCCTTGACCTTCGGTGCCTCCTGATTGGTTTGTGATTTGTAATCTCTCTTGTGGTCAGACTTCTTGTCTCCATCTTCCATTTCGCGACAACTACTAACAAAAAACAAAAAAAAAAGACGGTCTCCAATCTAAGACTCAGGGGCGCGAGTAAAAATTACAACTGGACCTTCAACAGCGTATTGAATAGGCTGCACTTGAAGCTGAAAGAGATATTCAAGAAGCAAACAACCGAGCTGTAATGGCCAGATTGGAGGAGCAAATGGCCGAGAGAGAACTACAAGAGCTAGAACACTATAAAACATATTGCAAGTTAAAGTTCCTTCTTTTCCTGATCCTGTGAATAACAATCCTCCATCACATTTGTTCCGACATACAATGTAATACATCTTGGTGGAAACCTCCTAGTCCTCAATTGAAACCATTTCACACCATTACTGTCGATGATTGTAAAGAAAATATCTTGAAAATATCTTGAAAACGATGGTTGAAACAATGGAACTCATTAGTATTTCCCACGATCTGCCAGCTGCCAAGGTAAGCCACACCACAAGTTTGACAAACCAATTTTTAGAAAAAAACGTGTTAAAAAAAATTTAATTAAAAGAAATTACAAGTAGAATTTTTGAGAAAGCTACAATGTACATTACATTCAATGGAATTATTTACGACAAATCACCATCCAATACAATGCTATGACTGATTCAAAATGTCTTTCCCACCAACTTTCTGTATTATCAGTTCTAAAAGCTAAGGTTCATGATCAGCGTGCACGTTTAAACATTAAACAAGAAAGTACTGACACGCCTTGCCGCATCTCCAGTCTATACCATTTCCTCAAGTAGAAAGATCTAAAATATCAGTGTTGTTGAGGACAAATGTTCAAGAAGCTTTCATTACTCGGGCCCAGGCCGCAGGCCGCCCGAGTTAGAAAATGCGGATTTCGGTAGTAGTCGTCGTCGTAGTTTTTTTGGTTGGTGAAAGAATGACGAAAGTATGCGACGTATTTAATCGTATCGAGTTTCGAGATTACTCAGCAGATAAGAAAAAAAACACACACAGGAATCAAGTAGATTATGAATCTTAGTTTTGAAAGCAGCTGTAGATCTTCAAGCTATTAAAAGGTCAGGATTCTAGTTCATCGTTCAATGACTAGAAGTGGTAAAAGGACTAGAAGCTCGCTTAAAATATATTTAATAAAAAACAAACGCGAGGGCGTTATCGGAACCATCTGACCTATGCAACCTCAAGACGTATCATGTTCGTACTCACCCGACTCATAGTCTGCCTCGTCACTCAACTGTCACTGATTGTCATGTTAAGAAAACCATTCCGAACAATAGATGTAATCGATTTGAAAGTGCATTTTAAAATAGCAAATTCGAAGGAAAATCGTAGGCTTCAAAGTCGGTAAAATTCCGTTTTTTGCAAACAGCCTCTTGATCAGGGCAGATAGTAAGATAGTGCTAAGCCATCGTCTTCGACGACTAGCAGTGAAAGAAGTAGTTGATTTGGGCAAAACGTAAATTATGTCCTACCCAAGAGAACCCATCCAGAGTTCTTCTTAAATATCCTCTCACATACAAACGGCTGCATACGCCGATTCGTGTGGGCCAACTCGAAAAGATGTTGAGCGTTTTCGACTAGGCCTTTACACCACTGAACTCATCAAAATAAAAGCAAATCAATTGAACTCTAAGTCAAAAGGTAATCAAATGAACTCAAACTCAAAAACAAATCAAATGAACTCCACACATATATACATATTTTCCCTCGTCAAGCAACTATCAGTCATTGTCAGCTCTTTTCATCCTCACGCAACTGACATTGTCCTTATCATAAATACAAGTAGAAGCGTGGCTGACAGTATAGATGTTCAAAATGATGATGATACCAGTGACTAGCGTGGTTGATAGTACCCATGCATGTAATACAAGTAGAAGCGTGGCTCATAGTATCGATGGTCAAGAAAATTCATATTTGTTTTTTCTGATGAGAATCGTCCAAGAAGGTTCGTAGAGATAGATATATCATTTATATCCTTCTCATAAGCCCGAGTATACGCTCATTGAGCGTCTTGTTCCTATTGAAGTTCGAAAGGGACATCCAAATCAACCGCTGGCCATTTTAAGTCCATTCTTGGCTGGAGCATCCTTGGAGGAACTGATAATACAAGGTCAAGTGTCAACGTGAACTGTGTTTGTAATCATGATTCTACGTAGTAAACTTGATAACGCCTGGGACTAGGCTGGAGTCTCATGGTATCGAGAAGACAGCATCTAAACCTATGTCTGTTGAAGATCATGCCTCATGCCTCACTGAAAATCATTAAAAAACACATCGTCCAAGGTTGATGGTCACTACCGGTAATAGTAGAGAATCACGTACCAAGAAATGATGACAATCGGCCAACTAGTCGACCAACAGTCAGTCGTTTAACGGTTGACTGTCGACCGTTTAATAGCCATTAAACGGGCGACAGTTGGTACCACAAGGATGGTGGCTGCTTGGATGCATCCAAAGGGTTTTTTCCTTGTCCAGATAATCATGTCCGCTCAGCATAAATAAAAACCAAGACTTCAACAATGGTTCGCCCAATAACTAAGTTAGTTATGCTTACTGGTCTCAGAAATCACTTCAGGAGTTGTATATTAATTAAGAGGATATTTTTTATGAACGCGCGTATTGAGCGCCAAAAACCTATAGGCTGGAAAATATGTTTTGTATAAGGCTAAAACTGCTTTTAAATTAGCAAAGAGTTCAAGTTATTTGTGATGGTTTTTGACCAGTAAAAGCTCTGTATATTTTGCTATTATTGCTGATGTTTCCCCTTAATTACCTCAAATTTGAAACAAAAACCAGGAAAATGGCTTTGAAAACAGCTACATTTAATTAAAACCAGCTTTAGGCAGATATTTTACTTTGTTTTTAATAGTTTGTGCTTAGTTAAAATAAAATGTTTATCCAAAGCGAAAAATCGAAAGTCAAACTGTTCAAAAGGGCTCGTTTTGGGTGCTTTTGGCGGATATTACGCGATGTTGAAATAAATATCCTCTTAATAATCATCATCATCATTATCATCATCAGGATTTTACATATAAAATAATATAAGGTTCAAAGATGTGGATGTGTACAAATCATGTGTTTATTATTGTTTTTCAAGGTACTACATCAAAGCTAAAGAAAAGATGGCAGAAATATATCTCCATCATCGTAAGGACAAGCGCCTTTATGCTAGCGTGTACAGGTTAGTAGTAATGATCATAACTACATGTACATGACTATATGTCAGTATATTTATTATTCCACTTGCAAGATCAAGATAACTTACAATTTGTGCCAGTGTTCTACTCGCGGCAGTCCGTTTCACTCTCTAATAAGAGATGGAGATGTCCGACTGCGCTTATGAGAGTTGTGCAAAGAGATTGGGTCAGGGAGGGAGGGGAATTGTGATAAAGCACGGTATTATTTTGGAGGCAAGCGCGAAAGGGACAGACAACTGCCTATAGCCGAAGGATTCTTATGCGAACTGGGCTGAAATGAGATGCAGGACCTGCACAACCCTCATGCAGTGACACATGGTAGGTGCATAACGTCAACCAATCTGGTCCATGATGCATGTCAACTGACTGCTGATAGGGCTAGAGTGATAGCTATCCCGGCTTTAAAGAGGTGCAATGCTTCGCTTTCTTAAAAGGGCTGTGGGAAAGGAAGCATTAAAAAAAAGAAACTAGGCAGCAAACGATAATAACAAGGGAGAGCATTCTACCTGTAAGGGATCTGGATTCAGCTCTGGATTCAGCTCTGGATTAGACAGACCTACCAAAGCAGCTTGAGATGGTAGAAGAAGGACTTGAGCCTAAGCAACAGCAGTGGGCCTGGGAATTTGTCCATCTGTCATGCCACTGAACACCAGAGGTAACGCAAGTTAAGGATTCTTACGCAAACTGGGCCGAAATGAGATACAGAGTTCTTATTTACCTGGTATTTATACTTGTGCTGCAAGGGACTGGCGCAGATAGTGTAGCTTTTAGAAAACAGAGCAAAAGGTATATTAAATAAACTTGGGGAGAAAATTATCCAGATGGTGTATGAACCTGTAACCTGGATATACTCTAGCCTTACTGAACTACTGGGAACATACATCACTGTGGTGAGCAAGTTCTTAGATTCGGTTAAATTTGGTGCATGTTATAACAGCATTTACCATACATGTATATTGACATACATTGTAGAAGTCTTGACTAATCATTAGACTTTGTATAATAGGGAGCTTGTGGACAAGAATCCTAGTCCACACACCTGTTTGTTGCTAGGGGATGCCTACATGAGTATCCAAGAGGTAATTATATACAATCACTATTTGTAACGGTTATTATTAATTAATAATATGAATTATTTATACACAATTTTTCAGCCTGAGAAAGCCATTGAAGTGTACGAGTCTGCTTTGAAGAGGAACCCACGTGATGGTGCATTAGCCAGTAAGATAGGACAGGCTTATGTCAAGACTCATCATTATGGAAAGGTACACTAACCTTGGTTAAGTACAGTCAATTGCAAAAATTCTGGCCGCTACGAAGTATCAGTATATCAATATATCAGGTGTATTATGGGTAATTAAATAATCGAAAATTCCCCTTAAAGCGGGTTAACGCCAGCAAAGTTGGTAGAAATATTTAGTATAATGTTTATTTTAGTCTAACGTTTGTTGTTTGTAAATTTTGCTTAATTTAATAGTATTAGTGATGCACCCAATATATTGATATATTGATATACCGTGGCGGTCAGAATTTTTGCAAATGACTGTATGTGTCATATCCATTTTTTATACACCATAATTATACTCATTGCAATAATTAAGTTATTACTCTTTATATTATTTGGCATTGCCTCACATTCTTTTTTCACCATTTTCAAAAGCTGGTTGGTGTTTTATGTGGAAGGGAACTTCCATTTAGATGTCCTTTCATCTTGCATACATTGTATCATTGGGGTTCTGAAAGAGGTTTATAATATTTCTCGTTACTTGTCAATGGTATTCATAATAGCAATAGTGGTTCCAGTTTGTCAGCTTTTTGTAAGAGCACTCACCTACATGTATAATCGCTGTGGTACCTGGTTCAATTCCCGAACCGGGCGCTTCATGTGAGTTGAGTTTATCAGTTTCTTCTCTCCCATACTTTACTCTGGGTGTCTAACTTTATTGGATTGAGTACAGGACATGTATATACAACATTACTGTTCATACTTACTCTGGTGTCTAACCATATTGGATTGAGTACAGGACATGTATGTACAACATTACTGTTCATACTTACTCTGGGTGTCTAACCATATTGGATTGAGTACAGGACATGTATATACATTGTACAACATTATAATCATTTCATCGGGCATTATGGTGTATTTTGCGGTCTAAAAATGGCGAAATCAGCGGGCTAAAATGTATTTTAGACCTTACCTGTTGCTATAGCAACAACATTATATCTATATATTGATTTACTTACCTGTCGCTATAGCAACAACATTATATCTATATATTGACTTACTTACCTGTCGCTATTAATAGCAACAACATTATATCTATATATTGATTTACTTACCTGTCGCTATAGCAACAACATTATATCTATATATTGATTTACTTACCTGTCGCTATAGCAACAACATTATTTTGTTCTTCACTAATAACGACTCGTTCACCAGTACTTAAAGGTAACTCAACCAAAGGTGTCTGGCTGGGATGATCTGCTGACCTTTCAAACTTATGCATATACATATTATCATTCTCCATTTGAATGTCATGTGATGTAAGCACCAGTCCACTAATACATTGGCCAAGTGCTTCTCGATCCAGTCCCTTCATGCTCCAGATATGGTGCTGACTGGTTTTACTGGATTGCTGTACTTCTTTGCCTTCAAGACAAACCAGTTTAAACCAGTGTGCGAAAAAACGAGTGTGATCTGAGGTCAAGTGTTGCGTGAGTTTGTCGAAAGTATCCCCAATACCACTGGTCACGCGATCACCATTTTCTACAGATTTGTGAAACAGAGTGCAGTTCTGTGCTTGGGAACAGCGACTGCAGGTATGGGTCTCTTTCAGCATTCCTGTTATAGAAATTAGCGAGCAATTTATTCTAGTTTTCGAAACACTACATTATTAATTAATAATAGTATAGTACAACTTATTATTATATCCATATATGCTGTACAGTAAGTGCATGCAGTCACCTTACTTACTATATACATATATACTATACAGTAAGTGCATGTAGTCACCTTACTTACTATATACATATATACTGTACAGTAAGTGCATGTAGTCACCTTACTTACTATATACATATATGCTGTACAGTAAGTGCATGCAGTCACCTTACTTACTATATCCATATATACTGTACAGTAACGTGCATGCAGTCACCTTACTTACTATATACATATATGCTGTACAGTACAGCAATATGCAGAAATTTCTGATCCTTTTGACTAAAATACACATATATCAAATACCTACTTCAAATCGTGGGATAGCTTCCATAATATTTTTTTCATAAAGCCTCGCTGGCAGACAACTAGAAAAAAATATCAGCGTAGCCATCCCATCATTTTAAGTAGGTTTTTGATATATATGTATTTTAGTCAAAAGGATCAGAATTTCTGCATATTGCTGTAAGTGCATGTAGTCACATTACTTACTATATCCATATATACTGTACAGTAAGTGCATGTAGTCACCTTACTTACTATATACATATATGCTGTACAGTAAGTGCATGCAGTCACCTTACTTACTATATACATATATATTGTACAGTAAGTGCATGTAGTCACCTTACTTACTATATACATATATACTGTACAGTAAGTGCATGTAGTCACCTTACTTACTATATCCATATATACTGTACAGTAAGTGCATGCAGTCACCTTACTTACTATATCCATATATACTGTACAGTAAGTGCATGTAGTCACCTTACTTACTATATCCATATATACTGTACAGTAAGTGCATGTAGTCACCTTACTTACTATATCCATATATATTATACAGTAAGTGCATGTAGTCACCTTACTTACTATATACATATATACTGTACAGTAAGTGCATGCAGTCACCTTACTTACTATATACATGTATATACTGTACAGTTAAGTGCATGTAGTCACCTTACTTACTATATCCATATATACTGTACAGTAAGTGCATGCAGTCACCTTACTTACTATATACATATATGCTGTACAGTAAGTGCATGTAGTCACCTTACTTACTATATACATGTATATACTGTACAGTAAGTGCATGTAGTCACCTTACTTACTATATCCATATATACTGTACAGTACGTGCATGCAGTCACCTTACTTACTATATACATATATACTGTACAGTAAGTGCATGCAGTCACCTTACTTACTATATACATATATATTGTACAGTAAGTGCATGCAGTCACCTTACTTACTATATACATATATATTGTACAGTAAGTGCATGCAGTCACCTTACTTACTATATACATATATACTGTACAGTACAGCAATATGCAGAAATTCTGATCATTTTGACTAAAATACATATATATCAAAAACCTACTTAAAATTATGGGATGGCTACGCTGATATTTTTTTCATAAAGCCTCGCTGGCAGACAACTAGAAAAAAATATCAGCGTAACCATCCCATAATCTAAAGTAGGTTTTTGATATATATGTATTTTAGTCAAATGGATCAGAATTTCTGCATATTGCTGTAAGTGCATGCAGTCACCTTACTTACTATATCCATATATACTGTACAGTAAGTGCATGCAGTCACCTTACTTACTATATACATATATACTGTACAGTAAGTGCATGCAGTCACCTTACTTACTATATACATATATACTGTACAGTAAGTGCATGCAGTCACCTTACTTACTATATACATATATACTGTACAGTAAGTGCATGCAGTCACCTTACTTACTATATACATATATATATACTGTACAGTAAGTGCATGCAGTCACCTTACTTACTATATACATATATATTGTACAGTAAGTGCATGCAGTCACCTTACTTACTATATACATATATACTGTACAGTAAGTGCATGCAGTCACCTTACTTACTATATACATATATGCTGTATTTAAATGTCTAATAGTAAGTAAGTATTTATTGAGGGTAGTAGTATAAATAAACTACATACCTGGCATCTGTCGTCCACTAGTCATTCTACCAGGAGACAGATATCTTGCTACTTCATTTCTACTCATGATTAATGCTCTCTTTTCATGAACCAGCGCTGGGATGCCAATCATGTGAGTTGACTTCATGTAGTACAAAACACCTGAGTCCACAGGATGGCGATGCCGATCAGATAAAAGTAATGTGTAGAGGATGACCTGAGCACGGTGATCAACTGACCCTGTTAAGTACAAAGGGTACCCTTAGTGTTTCCCAGCAGATTAATCAATCAATTGTGTCTTTCTCCTTTCCCCTCATTCTAACACTAGCCTCCTCCCTTTCCCTTTGTACATCTTTTCATGGGCTTCCTGTGGTAGAACACAATATTCTTGAGGAATTCAGATATACACAAGTGTGTTGTCACAATACTGGTGAGCAGTTCTACAAGGATTCTGTATGCAGGAGAACATTCACAGGGAATCCAAACTATTATCCTGAATGCTCTACAACAAACTCGTCAAAAAGGAGCCATCAAAAAGTAGCTGGTTTCATTACGGAACACATTCTCACAACCTGTGTGAAGTCAGTGCAATGTGTGATGAAACTAAAGTAAGCTGTAGCCTGCGTAGCACGGTGTTTTGTGTTTTGGGGGGATTTTGGGAGGTTGGGATTCCTGTGGACGAGGAAGAGAGGGGGAACCTCCCAAAATCCCCCCAAAACACAAAACGCCGTGCTACGCAGGCTAAGTAAGCTGTGAAGTAGACTAATCACAGACTGATCTTACTCTGAAGAAGGGCTGAAGGCTTGAAATGCCAGTAAAGTTACAATGTAAGTACTCTTTTCTACCATTGAATTAAAAGATGCATGAATACCAACAGCAGTGCTGCGTGTGATTTTGGCTGCATTTTGGAAATAAGCAGGGACTACAGGACAGGTCATCAGCACTGCCATTCTACATGCATCCACAATAGAATTATAATAAATTGAATGGAGAAAGAGGCATCGTGAGTAAAGGTCACACATATTTCAATAGTTCATAACAAGACATCATGAGCTATACCTAATTTGCTGAGCAGTTTTCCTGTTTTCAGTTCCAGTGGTACCACACAAGTCTCCACACTGTTGTCTGTGTCGGGTCTGTGTCGATGTATTTTAGGACGTCGATCTATCTTTACTTCCACCGTCGCATCGACTTTACCTGAAACAAAAAGCAAGTACAATAATTAAATGACAAACAAAATGATCAAGTTTGCATGGTACTGTAATCCACCACTGAAGTTCATTGTGTTTTCCTACACAAAGCTTTTTAGAGCTTTAATTTTAATTTGTGTATAAATAATAGTTATTGCAGGGCTACTGTAATCCACCACTGAAGTTCCTCTACTTCCTGGAGAGTAAAGGAACCACCTTTAGAATGAGTTTTCTTTAGTCCTTGCTACTGATAATAATAATTGTTTGTAGATTTAGGGCCTGTCAAGCTCAGAAAAGGATTCATACAGTTTTCTGCTATTCTCCAGTCTGATTCAAACAATGTCATCTTTTCTAAATGTACTTATTTTGAAAATGCGTAAACAAAGGAAAGTACAAAATGTAAGGGAAAAATATTATGTGCCAAAATAGAGGAACCTGATTAAGAAAAACGATTCCTTTTAACTTTTACAAAACAACACCTTTTAAACCAAATCTTGGCGACCAAATATTCTCCTCGATGTCTTTCAGCTCTGATACACACACACTTGGCTGCTCTGATGTGTGAGGGATTGATGCAGTCTTGTAGTCCATAACACTCATGTCAGGATCTGGGAACGGAAGTATATATTGCTTGGCCCAGTCACTAAATGCTGGTATAAAATTCGCTGATTTTCTCCAGAGCTGTAACTTCTGTCATACTGAGACTATACAATGAATTAAGATATGAATGCTGCTGAAGCAAGGATTTGGCTTGTGAGGTGAGATGTTCGTGAGAAAATCCTACAAAGTAAAATTGAGGGAAAAAAGGGTGAATAAGTTGATATATCAGTGTCAGAAGCCATCGAGATCAGCACACCTGAAACGACAATAAAGATCACTAACAGCAATGTACAAGAAATACAATATACAGCTATTTCAAAAAAACGTTGTCTCGTACTTCGTGCGTATTGCACATTGCGTTTTGCATATGATTATACTGAGAATCATTTTTCTATTCACTGAGCTCAAAATGTTGACAAACCAAATAACTTTCCATCGAAGCCCATCACCATATATGGTGGCGGCATGACTGTTTTATACACCTAAGACACATTTCAATCATCGAATACACAATGCAATGCGCAAAGTGCAATACGCAATGTGCAATATGCATGAAACACGAGACAACCTTTTTTGAAATAGCTGTATACAGATTATTTGATGGTTTGACAGATACGTGAAAATATTTTACAAGTTGCATAGTATTTTTCTGAGTCCACAGGGCAAGGAACAATATGAGCAATGAGTAAAATGTCCACAAGTATTATCTGTCAAACCATCAAATAAGGGGTTTATTATTCCACAATTGAATTTGTTTCTTTGTTTCCTGAAGTTTTTTATATGTTTTTCGTGCTCATGCGAGCTAGTGTGTAATATGCTGGCATATTTTGCGTGGTCTCTTTCCATTACATGTATATGGTAAAATGATGACTATTTATTATGATTTGTTTCCTTCATGGATTATAATGAGTTGAATAATATCTGTAACAGCATTCTCTACCTTTAGATTGCATAGCCTTATCAAATAAGTCATGTAGTAAGGTACCAATCAACATGGCTTCGTTGGTGTCTTCTGTACGAAACCGTTCATTGAGGATACTCCTGCGTAAACATCGTGTTGCCCCGGCAACTGTTGTCCCAGAAACCAAAGTGTCTGGATGTACGACAATGTACTGGTCTGTCTGGTTATCAAGGATACAAATTCCAGATGTCATGTCAAACTCCCCTGTTAAAGTCGATTAAAACAAACTAAATAAATGTGAACTTCAACTTGCAAAATTCATTTAAATAGGAAGCAAAGAGAATGGGAATGTCAGTTCATTATTTGTGCAGATAGTTGTTTTCAGTCAACTGGATTACAAAAAGACGATGTCATTTATGAATGGAAAATGAAACAATTATGAAAAGAATACACAATTAGACACTTCGAACTTTGTCGTCCTTGACATTGTCATCCTAGACGTTATGTGGATAAATAAACGATTGATTGATTGATCCTGCTTTATTTTTTATATTTTATAAAAGCATTGCATTTTTAAGAAATCAATTATTATTATTATTATTACAGTCGAACCAAGAAAACCATGGACACCTAAAATATGTCTGGAATGTTCATTGTGTTGTGACCAAGCACATGTGAGATCTTGAAGTTACCACAGATCATTATCAATCACCGAACAAGGCCGTTAAGTTTCAATTCTACGTTCTGTCTTAAGTGTATCTTGACGTATGAAATTAGATTGCCATTCCTTTTCTACTTGAGAGATGCATACACTATGCTGCGAATAATAGATTTGAGTGATTTTGAATAAATGTTTTTTTTGGAAAGCTGACCTGACAGTTAGACACGCTTGACTACTCTCGTATGTGATTGGTCACAATGAACATTCCAGACATATTTTAGGTGTCCACGGTTCTCTTGGTTCAACTGTAACGTCCCTATAATAATGGACATATGGACATAAGCTATTATCCAACCTGTTACGTGTACAAGGTCTCCTGGTTTCCACTTCAGTCATTTCCCAATCCTGTCTCAAATAGCAGTACCTCTCTACAGACTGACTCTCATCAAACAACCTAACAACTTTTTCAGATAACACTCTGCCATATTTGGCCACAGCTTCTTCAGTGCTGGCCTCTCGTCTATAAACCTCAAGGACCAAAAAACGACAGTAGGGGGAGGAGTGGGGACTGTATTCTTCAAACAGTTTGCTCCTAAAAGACAACATTGGGCATGATCAGATCATACATGAATATGTGCCCCATATGCAGGGTAGCAAGGGGGGGGGGGGGGGGGGGGGGGGTTGTTGTGATCATGCTTCACGTGTCATTTTTCCATAAATTCACGACTAAAAAGAATCACTTAAACCATTTCACGCACGTCTTTCTTGCAAATTCATGATTCACGTGCCATTTTTGGGCAAATCACGCGTCATGTGTAACCCCTTTGTTACCCTGCATATGGCCCAGCAACACATATACCATCTACAATGCACCTGTAGGTTATATAATAGATTTGTCAATGGTTTTTTGAGTAGCAGGTTCTAGCTAAAAAGTAGGCAGTTCATCTATAGTAGCAACATGTCACTATGTTCTTTCACGTTGTAATGTAACACGGTTTAGACACACAGATTTAATCGTTACTGGCGGGTTGAAAGATCTAGGTGAACCGTAAACTGACAGCTCCAAATTGTTGTAAAACTTTGCAAATTCAAGATAATTCTTGTTTACCATGTTAAAGTTTTCTTTGGTATAGGTGACCATTCCACTCCATCCATCAGCACATCAAGCTCCGCACCCATAAGACTGTTCCGTGATGTATTAGGTGAGTTCTTAGTGGGCGTAACAAGTGACATGTCAGTTATTAAATGTCTGTCATATTCCTTGATGGGCGTCTTATGAGGGGTTATAGGCGTGGTGGTTACAGCATCTGTCACCTCAAATGTTTGATTACTGAATAAAGATTTGGTAGCTTCATCAACAGTTGTTTTCAACTTTGATGGTTCTATAACATTGTCCGAGTTTGGTGGCTTGTTTTGATCTTTTGTTGGTGTCAACAGTACTCTAGCTCCATATAGAGTAGCCATGCTTTTGTCATCATCATCATCAAGGTCATATTCAATACCTGATTTATCAGCATCCAGTTTGTGTGAAAGGCGTCTTTGCTTTGTGTTCTGGTACAAAAAAAAACAAACTTACCGGTAACAATCACTATACTGGTGTCTGGTGTTTATTGAACATCCCTTTTAAGTATGACCTTTCTAGTACATGTATCATTGTGTCTTCTACCTTGAATCATCAGGCACTTCTACAAAGCCTGCATTATTATGATAAGTGTACACAGTACATCTGATGGATGTACAATTAATAATAAGTTAGTCAAGAGTGAAGTTATCACCATTTGGTTTGGTATTGTTCTTCTCTAATAGACCTTATGCCCCGGGGGGGGGGACTCTCCATAACAGTAGACGGGGGTGATCGTCGGCAAAATCAATTTTAACCCTAAGGGATAGCACATTGGGTGTGGTCAACAGCAAATTTACCCCTAAGAGATAGCACATTGGGTGTGGTCGAAGAAATTTTTAACCCTAAGAGATAGCAATAAAACAAACACATTTTCAGTTTTCCTGAATTTTATTACGGTCCTTAAGACACCGCCATCGAGCGCATCTCTTTTCTGGTGACTGTTGATAGTGCTGTCATCCAGTCCGGCTTTTTTTGGATAGCATGATCCCTAAGGGATAGCAGACTCTTTGAACACCCCTAAGGGATAGCAGATGGTAGAATTTTATACCCTAAGGGATAGGACGATCACCCCCGTCTACTGTTATGGGGAGTCCCCCCCCGGGCCTTATGCATAATGACGTAATATGACTACAACTACCAGAATGCTTTGCGCATCTTCTTTTGTGAGATAATTGGTACCCTTTGTCTTAGTGAATTGTGAACTGTTTATTAAACATTACTTGGCAGCTAAAACTGAATTACGTAATTTACAATTGAATGAATTACCTCATAAGCGAATAAAAATCTAGAAAAAAAAAGAACATTCGCAAAGCATTCTGGTAGTTGAAGTCACATTGCATCATTATGCATAAGGCTATTGGTTTACATTCTGATGCTGGTCACCATAATCTCTCATTAAGAGAGAAAGTACACATAACATGTAGTTATGTATGTAGTTATTCTTTGCTAACACTAAAGGAAATATGTACTGCACCTTACCTTAGTACAAGTGAATGATACTTCACCATGGTGTCTCTTGTTTGATGGTAAGCTACCTTTTGATGCTAAACGCTTGAGGGACTTTGATCTAGTCATGACTATCTTTTGTGGAGCAAGCAATGGCACACTGTTACTGCCAAGACTTACAACATTTAAACCTTCTTTACTGTGCATTGTGATCTTTGCATCAGGGGAAACATTTGTCAGCCTTTGTAGTTTTAATGGTTTACAATTGTATAATGAATCATGTGCACTTTTAGACTGTTTGTCATTTTCTTTAGATAGTTTATTATGCTTGTTGAATGTAACCTTGTCAGTGAAGTTTGACAATGAATTCATTTCTGTAGTTTCCATCACCAAAACATTACCGCTATCAAAATTGCAAGTAGCACTTTTATTAGTTCTCTCCTCAGATGAATTGCTTGAACCAACTTCATTGTAACAGGTCTTTGAAGGATTGTTTTGCGAACTAAGAGAATTCTTTGTTAATGTTATTCTCTTTTCAAACACTTCCTTCTTAGCAATCGCCTTTCTTAGTTTCATATTGGTAAAGCGATGTGGTTTATGATCTGTTTGTGTTTTGTTATCTGGTTTTAATAAAGAGACTGGTCTCATTATACTTCTTTGACATGCTACAGGAGATGGAGTTGGTGGTATCAACTCATCATCTAAATCATCCTCCATGTTATAACAGCTTGTTGAAGGCAATTTACTGGAAAGAGGCTGATAATTAGGAATGAAGTTATCACCATTTGGTTTGGTATTGTTCTTCTCTATACATTCTTCTGATGCTGGTTTCTGCACTGCTTGTGATTCTCTTTCATTTGCACAATCTTTGGTTACATTCTTAGACAGAGAAACAGAATTTGAAAATATATTCCTAAATGTAGCATTGACAGTGTTTTCAAGACAAGACAGTCATTAACCATCACATCTAACAGCTACATTTCTTTAGTACACACGAAGCTACTAAAGATATGTGCCTACTGCAGTACATGTCAGTGAATACGGTATATGTATGAGTGTGGCTTATACGCCGGTGAATACGGTATATGTAGATCTAGAGGAATGTGCTACAAATTAGTGGTATTAATACTGACCAAAAACCAATCACAACAAAACTCACTTTAGTTTTGACATTCCTTTTCTTTCTTGATAGATTCAACGATTTCTTATCATCTGAAAAAAATTTTGTTCATTGAAATTTCAGTTTTACATTTACTATAACTTGAAACAAAAAGAATGCTTATGATTGCTCACTTTTATTTGATGGACCAATGGTTGAAAATAGTTGACTTGAAGAGGTCTTCTAAAGGAAGAGATGGGAACAAGAAAGAATGATGATAACTTCTAGGTAATGCAATAGTTAGTAACATGTACCAATTTATCGCTCAGACGACAGCTGATGGGATACAAAAATGCAATGATTCTTACCTTAGCAAAAAAGCTAGTAATGTTCTGTTGGTTTGAGCAAAATTCCTGAAACAATGAGGATCATTAAAAATCACAATCACCCTGCCCTATATATACCCACAGTGTTGACCAGTGATTGCAATCACCCTGCCCCATACCCTCAGTGTTGACCAGTGATTGCAATCACCCTGCCCCATACCCTCAGTGTTGCCCAGTGATTGCAATCACCCTGCCCCATACCCTCAGTGTTGACCAGTGATTGCAATCACCCTGCCCCATACCGCCCCATACCCTCAGTGTTGACCAGTGATTGCAATCACCCTGCCCCATACCGCCCCATACCCTCAGTGTTGACCAGTGATTGCAATCACCCTGCCCCATACCCTCAGTGTTGACCAGTGATTGCAATCACCCTGCCCTATACCCTCAGTGTTGACCAGTGATTGCAATCACCCTGCCCTATACCCTCAGTGTTGACCAGTGATTGCAATCACCCTGCCCCATACCCTCAGTGTTGACCAGTGATTGCAATCACCCTGCCCCATACCCTCAGTGTTGCCCAGTGATTGCAATCACCCTGCCCCATACCCTCAGTGTTGCCCAGTGATTGCAATCACCCTGCCCCATACCCTCAGTGTTGACCAGTGATTGCAATCACCCTGCCCCATACCCTCAGTGTTGCCCAGTGATTGCAATCACCCTGACCTATACCCTCAGTGTTGACCAGTGATTGCAATCACCCTGCCCCATACCCTCAGTGTTGCCCAGTGATTGCAATCACCCTGACCTATACCCTCAGTGTTGACCAGTGATTGCAATCACCCTGACCCATACCCTCAGTGTTGACCAGTGATTGCAATCACCCTGCCCCATACCCTCAGTGTTGCCCAGTGATTGCAATCACCCTGACCTATACCCTCAGTGTTGACCAGTGATTGCAATCACCCTGCCCCATACCCTCAGTGTTGACCAGTGATTGCAATCACCCTGCCCTATACCCTCAGTGTTGACCAGTGATTGCAATCACCCTGCCCTATACCCTCAGTGTTGACCAGTGATTGCAATCACCCTGCCCTATACCCTCAGTGTTGACCAGTGATTGCAATCACCCTGCCCCATACCCTCAGTGTTGCCCAGTGATTGCAATCACCCTGCCCCATACCCTCAGTGTTGACCAGTGATTGCAATCACCCTGCCCTATACCCTCAGTGTTGACCAGTGATTGCAATCACCCTGCCCCATACCCTCAGTGTTGACCAGTGATTGCAATCACCCTGCCCCATACCCTCAGTGTTGACCAGTGATTGCAATCACCCTGCCCTATACCCTCAGTGTTGACCAGTGATTGCAATCACCCTGCCCTATACCCTCAGTGTTGACCAGTGATTGCAATCACCCTGCCCCATACCGCCCCCCATACCCTCAGTGTTGACCAGTGATTGCAATCACCCTGCCCTATACCCTCAGTGTTGACCAGTGATTGCAATCACCCTGCCCCATACCCTCAGTGTTGACCAGTGATTGCAATCACCCTGCCCCATATCCTCAGTGTTGCCCAGTGATTGCAATCACCCTGCCCTATACCCTCAGTGTTGACCAGTGATTGCAATCACCCTGCCCCATACCCTCAGTGTTGACCAGTGATTGCAATCACCCTGCCCTATACCCTCAGTGTTGACCAGTGATTGCAATCACCCTGCCCTATACCCACAGTGTTGACCAGTGATTGCAATCACCCTGCCCCATACCCTCAGTGTTGACCAGTGATTGCAATCACCCTGCCCCATACCCTCAGTGTTGACCAGTGATTGCAATCACCCTGCCCCACACCCTCAGTGTTGACCAGTGATTGCAATCACCCTGCCCCACACCCTCAGTGTTGACCAGTGATTGCAATCACCCTGCCCCATACCCTCAGTGTTGACCAGTGATTGCAATCACCCTGCCCCATACCCTCAGTGTTGACCAGTGATTGCAATCACCCTGCCCCATACCCTCAGTGTTGACCAGTGATTGCAATCACCCTGCCCCACACCCTCAGTGTTGACCAGTGATTGCAATCACCCTGCCCCACACCCTCAGTGTTGACCAGTGATTGCAATCACCCTGCCCCATACCCTCAGTGTTGACCAGTGATTGCAATCACCCTGCCCCATACCCTCAGTGTTGACCAGTGATTGCAATCACCCTGCCCCATACCCACAGTGTTGACCAGTGATTGCAATCACCCTGCCCCACACCCTCAGTGTTGACCAGTGATTGCAATCACCCTGCCCCATACCCTCAGTGTTGACCAGTGATTGCAATCACCCTGCCCCATACCGCCCCATACCCTCAGTGTTGACCAGTGATTGCAATCACCCTGCCCCCCCCTCAGTGTTGACCAGTGATTGCAATCACCCTGCCCCATACCGCCCCATACCCTCAGTGTTGACCAGTGATTGCAATCACCCTGCCCCATACCCTCAGTGTTGACCAGTGATTGCAATCACCCTGCCCCACACCCTCAGTGTTGACCAGTGATTGCAATCACCCTGCCCCACACCCTCAGTGTTGACCAGTGATTGCAATCACCCTGCCCCATACCCTCAGTGTTGACCAGTGATTTCAATCACCCTGCCCCATACCCAGTGTTGACCAGTGATTGCAATCACCCTGCCCCATACCCTCAGTGTTGACCAGTGATTGCAATCACCCTGCCCCACACCCTCAGTGTTGACCAGTGATTGCAATCACCCTGCCCCATACCCTCAGTGTTGACCAGTGATTTCAATCACCCTGCCCCATACCCAGTGTTGACCAGTGATTGCAATCACCCTGCCCTACACCCTCAGTGTTGACCAGTGATGTGTGTTATATCTAGAGCAGATTATCTTCAGTTGTTGTTGTTGTTTATTGTTGTTCAGGCAGCATTTGTTACTGGCCCCCTGATTAATTCCTATTATCATTCTGATCATCTTCAGGGACTACCCCTCCTTCACCAGCTCCTATCATTATTCCAATCATCTTGGGTCCATTACAACTGCCCCTTTAACCAGTTTTTTAAAATATTAAAGTTTAAATATAAGCTTAAAATTAAAACTGATGTTGTCTTAAGATTGCTATTAAGTTATTTATAATCTAAAGTTAGAAGAAGATGATGATGAAGAAGAAGATCTTCAACTGAGTTCAGACTACACTAAAAATATAGATCAGCAAGAAAAATGAAGAATTGAATATATGTAGGTAAGTAAGCTTAAATGATTGATTGATTGATTGATTGATTGGAAGATCATATATATTTGTGATATATCATATATAAGTTATATAAGCTCCATGTCCACGATTGAATGAATGAATCCCCACCATTTTGTACTCACGTTCGCCTTCGCTGCAGCGTTCAGCTTAGCGCGATATTGATTCATTTTTCATGGAGCTGGTTCCATGTTTTCATGAAATTTCTCGAAATGGAGTTGTTCTTCAAGGAAATGCACGAAATAATTTTAAATGTGATCAGATCGTTTTTACGACTTCGCAATCAAAATCTCCCGCCAAACGCCATTTTGAAGGGTAGGTACTTCATATATGGTACAATATAATGTCCTATATTGAAACGCTGTATCCCTATTTATCCCTGCATCTCTGTATATCTCAGTGTATCCCTATAGTATCCCCATGCATCCCAGTGTATCTCTATGTATCCCCATGCATCCCTATATATCCCAGTGCATCCCCATGCATCCCAGTGTATCCTATGTACCCCCAAGGCATTCCTATGTATCCCAGTGTATCCCCATGCATCCCAGTGTATCCCTATGTACCTCAGTGCATTCCAGCATATCCCATGCATCCTAGTGTATCCCACTGCATCCCAGTGTATTCCAGTGCATCCCTATGTACCCATCCCACTGCATTCCTTCAGTGTATCCCACTGCATCCCAGTGTTTCCCACTGCATCCCAATGTATCTCTATGCATCCCAGTGTATCCTCATGCATCCCCATGTATCCCACTGCATCCCAGTGTTTCCCACTGCATCCCAATGTATCTCTATGCATCCCAGTGTATCCCTATGTATCCCCATGCATTCCAGTGTATCCCCATGCAATCCAGCGCATCCCTATGTATCCTAGTACACTGGGATTCATGGGGATACACTGGGATGCGCCTCAAGCAACTCTTACGCTTCTCTTGTGCTCTCTAAACTTCCCACGTGCATCCATAACTCGATAGACACACACTAAGCATTAACCAATTCTTTTATAACATAGCGACAATAAGGAATGATGAGAAACAAACTTTTAAGATTGTAATGTTAAATTCTCTAATACGACATGTTCATATTTTATTGAAACAAAAGTTTTTCTGATAAAATGTTGGGAAGTTAGGAAAACCTTAATTATATTGTTTGTTCTCCATTTTCGTATTTAACTTTGATTTTTTGTCCTACAGTGAGACTCGCTCTAAGAAAAAGTTTCTTCGTCGCGTGGTGAAAACACTTGCACACGTCATTAGATGGAGCACGGGCCGCGTGCACCATCGAGTTCTGGATGCACGCTTGCGCTAATGAATTTGATTGCATGATAATATGAACTATTATATGTTATAAAAGGCAGTTAGACATGGTATGAAGTACAAGTTAATTAGACATGGTATGGTAGTTAGACATGGTATGAAGTATAAGGTGTTAGACATGGTATGAAGCATCAGGTAGTTAGGTATGAAGTATCAGGTACACTGTAGTTAGACATGGTATGAAGTATCAGGTAGTTAGACATGGTATGAAGTATCAGGTAGTTAGACATGGTATGAAGTATCAGGTAGTTAGATATGAAGTATCAGGTAGTTAGACATGGTATGAAGTATCAGGTAGTTAGACATGGTATGAAGTATCAGGTAGTTAGACATGGTATGAAGTATCAGGTAGTTAGTTAGACATGGTATGAAGTATAAGGTAGTTAGACATGGTATGAAATATCAGGTAGTTAGACATGGCATCACCGAAGCATCAGGTAGTTAGACATGGTATGAAGCATCAGGTAGTTAGACATGGTATGAAGTATCAGGTAGTTAGACATGGTATGAAGAATCAGGTAGTTAGACATGGTATGAAGTATCAGGTAGTTAGACATGGTATGAAGTATCAGGTAGTTAGACATGGTATGAAGTATCAGGTAGTTAGACATGGTATGAAGTATCAGGTAGTTAGACATGGTATGAAGCATCAGGTAGTTAGACATGGTATGAAGCATCAGGTAGTTAGACATGGTATGAAGTATCAGGTAGTTAGGTATGAAGTATCAGGTAGTTAGACATGGTATGAAGTATCAGGTAGTTAGACATGGTATGAAGTATCAGGTAGTTAGACATGGTATGAAGTATAAGGTAGTTAGACATGGTATGAAATATCAGGTAGTTAGACATGGCATGAAGCATCAGGTAGTTAGACATGGTATGAAGCATCAGGTAGTTAGACATGGTATGAAGTATCAGGTAGTTAGACATGGTATGAAGAATCAGGTAGTTAGACATGGTATGAAGTATCAGGTAGTTAGACATGGTATGAAGTATCAGGTAGTTAGACATGGTATGAAGCATCAGGTAGTTAGACATGGTATGAAGTATCAGGTAGTTAGACATGGTATGAAGCATCAGGTAGTTAGACATGGTATGAAGTATCAGGTAGTTAGACATGGTATGAAGTATCAGGTAGTTAGACATGGTATGAAGTATCAGGTAGTTAGACATGGTATGAAGTATCAGGTAGTTAGACATGGTATGAAGTATCAGGTAGTTAGACATGGTATGAAGTATCAGGTAGTTAGACATGGTATGAAGTATCAGGTAGTTAGTTAGACATGGTATGAAGTATCAGGTAGATATGGTATGAAGATGAAGCCTTTGTTTCCGTCAGCAAATTGCTAGACACTCATGTGGCTTGGACTATCGCATAAATGGTGGGTCCCATCTCTCCACACTGCACTACATCTGAACCACTAGCTGGCAGTGACCACCCTATATCTGTACTTACATTACCATCTCACTAACCGGAGGGTCACAAGTTTGTTAGTGCTCCAGCACTATTAAGTGTCACCCTTAATATACTATAACTTCACATCACATCACAAAGTAAAACTATATTGACATCACACATAACAAGCATGGACGTTTCCCACAACTTTTCTTCCAGTTTGTAGAGGGGGAGGGAAGAGGATGGGTGGATAACAACCATAGGATATATTGATTGGCTGCATATGAATTTATTAAAACCAAATAAAAATATAATAACAGTTTGATAAAGATTTGATATATAGTAAGTTAATCAATTTTTAGACTTTTTTTTAGAATTTTTAGTCTTCAATGAAAAGGCAAATACTGCACGTAAAGGGCTCAACATTATGCAAATATCTTATACATGTTCTAAATTGTTACATGCAACATTGCATGAGTATCAAGACACATGGTGCAACATTGCACACAATACTGCCGGCAATTACACAATGTCAGCATGTCTACATTTGCAATTGTCTTGTTACATATTGCACAGTATTTCAATAAGTTTAGCTACAACATTATTGCACTAGAGGAGGACACATGCTGCAATATGCATATTATGTGCAATCATGTGTGCATAATCTACTATCCCTCACAGAGTTTTCAAAACGTCAAAATTTCCAAATGTGAAGCCATTATCAGTACAGTGTATTGTACAGTAGAATCTACCCCAACACAGCAACAATATAAGTGGACTCAAACTATTGAAATTGCAGGCAATCTTGCATGAAAAGTTGCATGTCCATGGAAAGAGCCATAGAAAGTTGCAAGACTATGGTAAACAGAATGTATTGGAATTAAAATTAAAAAATTTATGATAAACTTTCAATGAAAAACCAAGAACTCTGGAATGCCAATGTATGCTGTTGCAAGTCTTTTTCCGTCAGGAGTAGGATCAGAGAAAGCTAACACATCCTTGGTAATAACACAGCCATAAATAAAGTGAGTCCTGGAAGATACAACATATTCAAAAAGTTAAACACATTGTACGTCAACATAAAAGGAAGGAAGGAAAAAAGGAAGGAAGGAAAAAAGGAAGGAAGGAAAAAAGGAAGGAAGGAAAAAAGGAAGGAAGGAAGGAAAAAAGGGAGGAAATAACTTGCCTGACACATTCTATTAGTCTTGTGGCAACTTTCTTTCTTCTATACTGATTCCAAACCCAAATCTTACTGATGCCACATTGTGCAGGGACAGGAACAGTACTGAAGGTAAAGAAAAACAAACAATTACCAGATGGTTCTATAACAATATACAATAAATGATTGGTTGGTACTGTTTTAACTTTTAAATTTGAAACTTACAAAAACAATAAATCAAAATGTTGGTAGCTTATCGACTGAATGAAGAATTTCGATAGAATCAGAGTTAAACATTTCTTTAAACAATCAATTAACTAACTTGTTATATCATTGGCTACATGTTATAAAAGAAATGGTCAACACTCAGCGTGCATCCATTGCTAAGCACTTGAGAAGCTAGAATAGCACGCACGCTGAGTGTTGACCATTTCTTCATTATTAGATATATTTTAGGATGTTTTTGTATATAAGTTGTATATAAGTTGTATATAGCTAATTGCATAATCGTTGTCGGGTTGAAAATCATAAATCATAGAAGCTGAGATCGCAAGGATGGATGGGAAATCAGTTCATAACCCGCATTTCATACAGATATATTCAATGTTCTCGTAGTTTTGAAGGTATATGAGCTATTTAACTAAGATCCTACAAGTCTGGATAAAAAGGTCGATCATTTGACAGTGTTATTTGAAAGTTTTATTTTCCCAGAATGCCTTTTGGTCATAGCTTTCATGATTTTCAACCCGACAACAATTATGCAATTAGCTATATGCTGTTTTTAGCTAGTCATTCAATCATATACTTGGGTTCCCTGTGGGATACCAAGCCATAATCTGCAGGCTGTGTCCTAGGGGTTATCACCGGTGTAATATAATTTTTCAGTACAACTCACATCACAACAGTAAAAAACAATACTAGCTATACAATCTATAGAACGTATCACAATAGAGATAACAAAAGAGCAGCATAAATTATATTACACCGGCGATAACTCGCTTTTTGTTAGTCATTCAATCATATAGTTGGGTTTTCTGTGGGATATCAAGTCATAATCTGCAGGCCATGTCTTAGTTTTGGTAGCTACTGCCTAGTTCTGGGAGTCCAAATTTTCGGTTTAACTTGGAAACATTCGGAAAATCCAATAAGCCAAGTCAGAGTTTAAGGATTACCGTGATTCCTGGAACCGAATCGGGATAAAATGTGTCCGAAGTGACTTTTTCTTCCATGTCTCTTGTATTTTTGCCGAGTTTTCTAGGAGCATTTTTCATTTCTTACAATACGATTTTTGCCGAGAAAATACTCCAAGGTATGCATAAAGGTCTTCTTAATTCAACCTCATGTGTGATTTGTTAATCAAATTCTATTTTACGATAAAAATGCCCTTCGTTATACACGTAGTCTGGACGTAGTGAAGCCGTGAGAACTACGGCCAATCTACGGCCCCAAAACACAACTTTTTGATACTTTTTTGAGACAACTAATAGCACAAAGTGATAAACAACTCATAATCTTTATTATTTTCTGAAAAAATTGCCAAGAATCGACACAAAGACATGATTTAAAGCGAAATCCAAACGTTGTGAAACTGACGATCGTTCAGTTGACACAGGAAGCCCAATCCGCTTCGAGATTGGTAAGCTTGTGGGCGATTTTAAACTACGTTTTTCAGTGGATTATCGTATTCAAATGAACATATAAGCGCTGTTAGAGTTACCTTGCAGTTGTATGTGACTAGTAAACAGGGAAAATACTTTATTAGTACAGAAAAAGTAGTGCAAAATGCTCCTAGAAAACTCGGCAAAAATACAAGAGACATGGGAGAAAAAGTCACTTCGGACACATTTTATCCCGATTCGGTTCCAGGAATCACGGTAATCCTTAAACTCTGACTTGGCTTATTGAAGTGAATCGAATTACTATAATGAGAGCAAAGACTAGAAAACCTTTTCCCGATGATACCCGATGCAACTCAATGTATTTTTGCTCTATTCTCGTCTCGACTGGCGTTTTGTTCGACTATATTTTGTTGATTTTGTCAACTCTGGTCAAGCTGTTGCCACCACCATACATTTCTCAAGAAAAAAGCCAACTTCGGTCGCTCATAACTTTCGCTCTATTTATCGAAAGTATTTCAAAATTTCAATTTTTGCTAACTCTGGTGTGCTCTTTTCAAATTACAGTAAGTTTGCCTTATCTACACAAATACAAATTTTAAACCCTAAATATGAAAACATAACATGTTAAATTCAGTAGTTATACTTTATTTATTAGTTACAGTTCTATTCCTACCTGCAGCACCATGCAGCTATCTGACGGTCAGGAGTGGAGTCCTTAGTGGGTGTGCTGGGAAGTACTGGATAACCCTAACAATTCAATTAAAATAATAAGAACAAATAATAATAAATAATAAGAACAAATAATAATAAAAATAATAATAAGAGGAGGAGGAGGAGGAGGAGGAGGAAAAAAAACACTGTATATATCATCCTACGACAACACCAAGGACTTACCTTGTCGATCTGTGTTGCTACACAACAACCTACTACACGCTTTTTTGCAATGAAGAGGAATGTCTATAAGGAAAAGCAAGCATAGCATTGCTGATTGGTTGGTTGCTGGTAGACCACTAAAATAGATAGATTTTTGTAGGTTTTTTTACTTAGACTAGTTTAGAATATATAGCATTGCTGATTGGTTAGACCACTAAAAAATCCAGTTACAATCAAAATCAGTGCAGCCTACTTTTGTCAATTCCATCTGCCAATTTTACATGTTTATTTGAAGCCTGCTCACTAATATGTTCGTTATTGTCATGATTACTCCAGTACGATTGTAAACATCTACCTTTGATTCATTTTTCCTATATGGCAAATCTACAGCAAACCCTAGCTCACTATCCACCACTTTTCTAATCTCTTCAGCCTGCAAATTAAACATATGCACTAATGATTATGTATGTATATCATCAGTGAAGTCAGAGTTGTTTTCATATTCAGGAAAGAACACGTTACATCAGTTGTATACACGTTTTTACTCACAGATTGATGATAAATAGGTGGACGTGTGAACTGTTTCACTCTCTTTTTGAACTTTTGGGGTTATGTGTTAGCGCAATGGGACTTTTTTGGGTTTAAAATGTTGGATTCAATTGCATCTCCCTGTCACTAAGAGTACCCCCTGGGTCTGTATATGATTTCCTATGGGTTAGCAGCTGAACTGGTCCTACTCTGTACAAACCTTTTTTAAATGAGATGGATGATCATCAGGTTTGACCATTATAATCCTCCCATCATTGAATTCCTTAACAACATGCTCATCCTTCCAACCCTAGATGAATAAAGTGGCGTTAAAGGTAGCACGTAAAATACGTCCAAATTTTAAATACTTTAAATCCCCCTTCAAACAGTGCCATTATAATCTTTTTGTTCTAAATAAACAAACTGTGAAATATTTTCCCAATATTCCAATGAGAAGTTCTATAAATTTGCGATTAACTTTTCACATCCGCCATTAAGTTGTCGCCAGGAAGTGACGTCACTTACTCAGTGATAGGGAAGGACGTGCGCCATGTGCCATTGGCGCTATTTTAGAGTGCATGGCGCAAAAAATAATAATTAATGGGCCCAAGGGGCGCATAACAATTCCAAAACACTTCTATGAATAAAGTTGAACTTTACTTTGGAAAATTGTACCTTTTCATGATTTCCACAACCATTATTCCAAAGAATCTCAAAGCGAACAAAATCGAACACGATGCGACCTAGGGTATTTTATCGATGTTCCTATCACCAAAATTAGAATGACAGCTGACCGCATCGCGGGCGCTAGCGACTTTCGCCAAGCTAGCATACTTTTGCAATTTTTCATTCGCTTTTTGGTCAATTCAATGCTTGCCCAAATGATTTAAAAGCGGAAAACAGACTGCTTTAACTTCCCTTTTTGGTAAAGCAAGTAATAATGAAAACGAAGCCTGCTGTCTTGATGGAGTTTCTGCTGCCGTTGATGACAGTGAGCCGATCGAAATCGGTAGAATAGATGCAAAGTGGCGAGTTAAATATTCCTAAACCCGCTATTCACCGACAGTGAAGAGAATAATTGTAGTATATACTGACTTTTTAACCAATCAGAGCATGCGTTCTTAGGAGATTGGCGAGTTGGTACATTTATGTATATACATTTACTAACCTCGCACGCTTTAATAGTCCCCGGAATAGCCGTTCAAACACGTTAGATTCACTGTATCGTAACACAAGCGTTCAGTTCCGTTCAGTTGTTTTAGACAGTCAAAATGATCTATGAAAGTTATCTAATTTAAAAAATATATATCATGGCCCATCAATTTGATCTGATGGCCCACTTTGAAAAGCCATGGCCCATAAATGAAACAAACGATGGGCCATTGGCCTACAACCCAAACCAGGCTTCCCTATCACTGCTTACTCAACCCCAAAAACTAATGTGGCGAATATATTATGCGAATGTGAAGTCAGCGCACAGGAATATCTGAAGAATCTAAAGAATGCAACGAATCGCTTGGCAAATCTTCCATATCTTCCTCTAAGTTATAACAATCAATCGATTTGTGTTGAGTGTTTGGAGTAAGTGACGTCACGAATACAACTCTGATATAGCTGCACAAATTGTCCTGGCTATTGTGTAAAAACAAAGCACGACAATAGAACAATAGAACAATAGCCAGGAATTTTGTGCAGCGACACGAAGACCTGACCGACTGAATTTCGTGGGCCGATTATGCGACACTTCAATAATGGCGGACAGTGATTTTTATGCTGTTTTTAATTGATTTTTTCAACGAAATCTCGCTTCAATGAAAAAAAGTTATAAAAAATGGATAACTTACTTTATATGAAATCATTTGAATTCGGAAAATCGACCGCTAAAATTTTACAAATTTACGTGCTAATACACAACTTCACAGTTCTCAGGAACAATAGTTAAGTAGAGGTTGGACTTACTGCGCATAAGAAAAACTATACAAAGTAAGGCCAACCTTGACTTGGAACTGTTGTTCGTGATAACTGTGAAGTGGTGTATTGCTGAGGCTAGAATCACGTACTCATTAGAGAATGCCACTCTAGCAGTGTGAACCAACTTGGCATATTAAACCAGTTATATGGCTTTATAGCTATAAAAGACTCTAAAATGCAAAATAGGCATTCTTGAGGAAGCTAGAACTGCCAGCCTAGCGGAGATTCAGCCACGAGAGAAAGACCACGTGAGAACTTGAGCCCTTGGTGTTTTAGAACTGTCAAGATTTCCATGGAAACCCCTTATATGGAATCGAAATTTCCTACGGCGCGTTTAGGTCCAAAACAAACTCAAAAATATCTTGGTGTCAAAGGGTTAAATAGAGGTCCAACAAAAAATGATTGTATATATAGAACTACTACATTCCTTTAGAATCAACCTGTATAATGAACAGCAGCCTAAATACATGTAAACCTATGTAATGTTAGTGAATGCATGAATATCACTTGTAATTTATTTTTCTATATTAAATATTTAGCAATTATTGGACGAGGTTGAGCAAAATATTGTGATTTGTCAGTGGCGAGCAGATTAAGAATTTGCCGATGTCGAAGGCAGATTGTGTGAAAACCGAGTTCAATAATAATTATTGTTTTATCATTCACATTATTTTCTCTCACTTAAGTAACAGCTCTGGAAATAATCGAGCTGTCATTGTCGAGGAGAACGAAAACACTTATTCGTAGGAAGTTATCTGCAGTGACGTAGTCGCTTCTTGACCAATGAAAATCACGGAGAAAATAATGTGAATGATAATATTTACTATTATTTGTAAAGTACCGCCTCGGTTTATATGCCACAGCTTTACCAAGTAATAAATAGAAACAGAAATAGAAAACAATTACATTATATTAGTATTATTATATTGCATTTCAATGATAATGGCATATCAAAAACAAACTTACATTAAACCTAAGACCATTAACAAATTTCTTGTGGTGTCGTATGTGGTCAATTTCATCGTCAGGTTGGGCATGAGTATAAACCATACCACACCTGGTACAGGTAACATGACCAAAATTCCTTTGTCCTAAGTCCTGTTATAGATAAAATAGTAGTTTATTAGGATATGAATATGATCAAAATAATGTGCATTTGAATACCGATTACTAGAACAAAGCTGTACAATGATAATTAAGAAAAGTATAATACAATATCTAGAAAACTCAAAAATGTTTGGAGTCGCCACCTGTCACCTAATGTTTTCATATACTACAGTAAGACATACTTTTACTTTTACCAATATACAACCTCACATACATGTGGTTAATATTATTCTATCTACTGATCATTCAGGTTGGTTTTGAATGGACAACATATGGACACCATAAGCACAGACAAAAGCACAAACACAATGAAGAGTGATGATTCAACTAAAACTAGCACAACATAGTTTGTTTTTAAAATATTTATTTTATTTATTTACAAAACTTCCACCATAGAAAATAACAGGGGAAAAAAGAAAATATGTTGCATATGTGCCATAATAGTGTCCATACCAAATACATCTGTTCCATTTTCTTGTCTTTAATTGCCCTTTTGGACCTAAAAATAACTCAGATTATGTAATTTATAACACCACAAGCAAAATGTCAAATATTACCATAAATAATTATTGATCTACATTGTATCATGATCTGTCATGATCTCTCAAGATCTGTCATGACCTACATTGTATCATGATCTGTCATGATCTCTCAAGATCTGTCATGACCTACATTGTATCATGATCTCTCATGATCTCTCAAGATCTGTCATGACCTACATTGTATCATGATCTGTCATGATCTCTCAAGATCTGTCATGACCTACATTGTATCATGATCTCTCATGATCTCCCAAGATCTGTCATGACCTACATTGTATCATCATGTCATGATCTCCCAAGATCTGTCATGATCTACATTGTATCATGATCTGTCATGATCTCTCAAGATCTGTCATGACCTACATTGTATCATGATCTATCATGATCTCTCAAGATCTGTCATGACCTACATTGTATCATGATCCATCATGATCTCTCAAGATCTGTCATGACCTACATTGTATCATGATCTGTCATGATCTCTCAAGATCTGTCATGACCTACATTGTATCATCATGTCATGATCTCCCAAGATCTGTCATGATCTACATTGTATCATGATCTGTCATGATCTCTCAAGATCTGTCATGACCTACATTGTATCATGATCTATCATGATCTCTCAAGATCTGTCATGACCTACATTGTATCATGATCCATCATGATCTCTCAAGATCTGTCATGACCTACATTGTATCATCATGTCATGATCTCCCAAGATCTGTCATGATCTACATTGTAACATGATCTGTCATGATCTCCCAAGATCTGTCATGATCCATCATGATCTCCCAAGATCTGTCATGCTCTACATTGTATCATGATCTGTCATGATCTCCCAAGATCGGTCATGATCTCCCAAGATCTGTCATGATCTACATTGTATCATAATCTCCCAAGATCTGTCACGATCTACATTGTATCATGATCTGTCATGATCTACATTGTATCATAATCTCCCAAGATCTGTCATGATCTACATTGTATCATAATCTCCCAAGATCTGTCATGATCCATCATAATCTCCCAAGATCTGTCATGATCTACATTGTATCATGATCTGTCATGATCTCCCAAGATCTGTCATGATCCATCATGATCTCCCAAGATCTGCCATGATCTACATTGTATCATGATGTCATGATCTACATTGTATCATGATCTGTCATGATCTACATTGTATCATGATCTACATTGTATCATAACATCCTAAGATCTGTCATGATCCATCATGATCTCCCAAGATCTGTCATGATCTACCACATTGTATCATGATCTGTCATGATATTGTCAAGATTATCAACTTGGGTATAGCTTCTACCAGGAACATACCTATCAGGTTTCTTGGACTTTGATCCCATTGCATTACTCTGTTTGGATGAACTTTTGAAGAAACTGGTGATGGATGTCTGATGTTCAGGTGAGACAGAATCACTGCTATTGCAGCTAGGGCTGTAACTATTGCCATCAGATTCCTGCACATTGCCAAACCAAAACACTGTTCTTTCTGTATTAGCTGTAGAGCTGACTTCAGATTCAGGAGAATTTGCTAGTGAACTGCTATTAGGAGTTTCACATAATTTCGAGAGCCCATTGACAGTCAGGTCAGGTGAGTTTTCATTGGATTTTGAGAAATAATATTCACCATTTTGACCTTTGATTAGAGAACTAGACTTAACAGACCCAAGGCCTGTTAAACTTTCATTACATGATTTGATTATTTCATCAGGCATTGTGCTAGATGTTGTACAATGTCCATTGCATAGTTCTTTATAGTTTGCAAAACCATCAGCTATTTCATTGCTTTTTACTTTTCTGCCATTCTTATAATCGTCTATTTTAGTTTTCTTAACTGCTTGATCTTCATCGTCAGAGTTCTTTGGACTTTTATGCTTTCTCTTCAAACTCCCTGATTTTCCTCTTTGTTGACCATTTTTTATTGTCGAGTCTTTTTGTTTTAATTCTTTATTTACTTTCAAAGGTACTTTTCTAAATGAGAATTGGAAAGACTGTGTGTTTGCTCCATAGAAACTGCTTGTTTTTAATCCAGAGGTTGGCGGTGTGTCAGAGTCATTTGATGATGAGTCGTTTGGAGTCATTAAACCATGTGAATTCAACTTGTGTATTTTTATTTGCAATTCTGGTGTACTACGTCCACATTTAAGATCTTCAGCAAAAGATGTCTGGGGAGATTTTGGAAATGATTTGAGGTTTTTTGGTTCCCTTTCTGTATTATTATTACTTTTTTGTATTGATGACAACCAGTCTACTGGTGAAGACACATCTTTCACATCAACTGGCGTTAAGCTGTAAAAATCAAAATGATGGTGTTTTAGCCAAAAAATGAAAATAAAACATGTGTCCTGTAGCCTGTAGGAGGACATAAATCTAATATGCTCTCCCTAGAATTGTACTGAAGACATAAATTTATGCTCTCCGAATTTATGTCTTTCTTCAGAGAGCATAAATTAATGTCCTCAGTACAATTCTAGTGAGAGTATATTAGATTTATGTCCTCCTACAGTACAATTATTATTATTCTAGTGAGAGCATAAATTTATGTCCTCCTACAGGCGTCAAACCAAGACCGAAGTGAATGCTGCTTTTGTGTTTGCAAATTATTCAAATCAGACCTATTTTCTATGGAACGAGGTGTGATATGCAAACAAGCACGTGAAAATGTTCAATTTTAATTTAAATAATTGTCAGCACATAACCAGCATTCACTTTGGTCTTGGCTTGATGCTTTGAACGCAACGTTTTTTGAAATAGGTGTATAACTTTTAAGTTGTTTACCAGTATGTGCATGTACAGTATAGCCTGGAGAAGAGGAGAGGTACATGTACTCTCCTATGTAAGCTATACCAGTATGTACATGTACAGTAAGCTGCTCGGCTGCCGTAGGCGCCTTTCATATGCAGCCCGAAAAAGTCCTCCATCGGTTATAAAGCGCATTGGGACGAATGTGAAATGCACTATATAAGAACGACCATTAAATTAATTACAGTATAGCCTGGAGAAGAGGCTGCAGTGATTTTCAGGGGGCCCTTGCATAGAAGCTAAGATGAACTATTGATTAAGAAAATCACAATACACAGTATGAATGTTAAATATATAATAAAAACCTTTTCATATAATTCACCGTTTTATATTTGGAATATCTTTAAACTGTAATTTATTTATTTATTTATTTGTAGCATGTAGAGGATGAAGACTGAATAAAATCAATAAGATTACTGACAAAATAGTAAGTTACATGATACCGCATGATTTGATGTTATTAAAAAACGTTCAAACCTCAATTCAACACGATTTTTTGATATTCAACTTCCAGTCACAAATTAACTGTGAAATCGTTCGATAAAGTACCCTTATTACTTCTGATTACACTTTGTAACGAACTATTTTCGTTGAATGATGACACAACTTTACTTAAGCTTAAGACTTACTTCGTTTGATTTTTACGAACACTTCTTCTTTTTCCCATTATGCCCAACGTCAAAACATCCTTTAGCTTTCCTAAGAACGCGAGGATTTGATATTCCTGACCCTGTGACACAAAGAAACTCCACAACAACTGGGAGAGACTAAAAACAAGTCAAACGAGTTCTTGCCTTTTTAACTTCAAGAGCGGGACAGAATATGTCTCTTTGTGAATTAACTAGTGTTTGGGATAATCAGTAGTCGTATCAAAGCCAATTCAAAGCAGCTACTGGCCGTCTTGCTGAAAATCTTCTTCGACGTCGGCCATTTTGATCTCGTATTTTCGCGCGCGCAGGTCACACTTCCCGCTATGCATTGTTGGTTGATTGTTGGTTACTGTTACACGTAACACAGGGAACCCAAAACTTCAACAATTTGAGTCAGTGACGTCACTGGCACCTCTAAAGATTCATAAAAATGCATTACTTCCCATTGGAATTTTTGAGAGAAAAATTAACCAGTGATTGTATGGGTCTTTGAGAATATTTCAGTGAAGTTTCAGCTAAATCAAACTTTGAACGATTTACAGGTTAGGGGAGAAAAAAATTAAAAACGGCCAAAACGGCCTAAAACGCAAAACTAATGCATGGATCAATTCCAGCTGTTACCATCCCCCCCCCGGGCATACCCCAGGGATTTGTAAGGACCTGTGTCCCAGGGGCGGGGATTTTGTACAACAACGTGGTTGCCCCGGGGGTGAGGGGGGGCGGGGATAACTTGACCGAGCGTATAATCAATGGGGGAATTCATAATAATGGAATTTGCCGGTAAAGTGACTACTTTTGTCGCCGATTGGCTTGAAAAACAAGGTCTTGTAAAGTTAAAGGCTTTCTTTGAAAAAAAAAAGGCAGTGTTTCAGCACAGATGACTTCTTATCTCTACTGTTATGGTCAATAATTCTTTCTAAAAGGTGTCTAGCTTTATTATTAAACATGCCTTTGTTGGTTGTTTTTTCGTTGCCCTGGGGCGAGGAATTTGTTATTTCTGGCGGCCCAGGGGCAGGGAATTTGTAGTCCCAAGAAAAAAAAAATACAAATCCCCGGGGGTCAGCCCGGGGGGGGGGGATGGTAACAGCTGGAATTGATCCATGCATAACATATCAGGGCAATAGAACAGTAAATTATCAACGCTGTGGTGAATTTTCAGTCCTTTATTGACAACGTAAGTGCCATTATACGTTATTTTGTAATTCTACATACATTCTCTACAATTATTCACAAGATCACAGCTTGGGCTGCCTGTGAGGAGAGTAGCCACAAAAACTACTTGAAAACTACATGTCCAAAATATCCTATCCACGCCGTGGCCGTGGGCGAGTTGGCGCGACGAGTTGGATTTGGAAGCAAAATATAAACTTATTCTTTGTAAGAATTAAGTATGAAGTAAGTTTTATATTGATCAAATAATCATGAACTGCTTTAATTAAAGCTTAAGATATATTTTGAACGGCTTTTTAAAATAATTTTTTCCGTGGGCGAGTTGGCGTGGGCGAAATGGTCCGTGGGCGAAATGACTGTAATTCACCAAAACTAACGAGCAAATTTATCGTCGCCAACCAGAGCCGATCTGATCGGCTCTGGTTGGCGACGATAAGTAGAACCTAAAGTAAAGTCTACCGACTAAAGTCTAAGCAGTTGGAAGACCCCGTCGAAGACGAAGACGATTATCGAAACTGGATTCGCCAAAGAACCAATACTCAATCGTATGATTTGTTGTACTTTAATTTTGTGGATAATCTTAAGGTTAGTACTTTCTGTCTTCTGTTAAAGTTTTAGTTCAACAGTTGGTCTTTGAAGCGATAAAAACAGCTACCAACAGGATTGGAAGCGACTTCATCGAACTCGAAGCGACGAAGACTCCTCTGTCAAAGACAAAGGCGAAGAAAACTATCAAAAGACGAAAGACAAGGCACTGAATCCTTACTGAAGCCTACTTTATTGGAAACAAGACGCTCAATGAGCGTTCACTCGGGCATTGTGAAAAGGAAAATGTCAGTTGCCCGAGGAAGTACTTGAAAATGAATGCCAGTTGGTTGAAGAAAAATCATATTTATATCTATTTTTTGGTGTGCATAGATAACAAGAACATTCTCAGTTGCGTGAGAAGGGAGCTGACAGTGATTGACAGTTGCGTCAAGAAAGAGAATATGTATATATGTTTCGGCGAGCATCTTTGAATCGTACTTCCGTATGCTCGGCTTTATACATAGAGCGGACCCGTTTTTGGAGACCATGAATATGCATGATTTTTGCACTTGTTCCCAGGATTGACTTCATTTTCGCCTCAGATTTGCCGTGTTCTTCTTGATGCCATTTCAAAGTTGTTTTCTCACCTTTGGGATTTGTCCATTTTGGAATCACACTTCTGAATCAGTACATCTGGCTTCAAGTTGTGGTATACATGCTTGGCTAGGCAGTACTCAGTTGAGTTCACATTTAAGTCAACATTAGAGTTCATTTGTATTATAGTTCTTGAGTTCATTTGATTTGCTTTTGAGCTTGAGTTCAATTGATTACCTTTGGACTTTGAGTTCAATTGATTTCCTTTTGATGAGTTCATGTAAAGGCCCTTTCGAAAACGCTCAACATCTTTTAGAGTGGGCCCACACGAATCGGCGTATGCGTTTGTATGTGAGAGCGTATTTAAGAGGAACGGATGAATGGCTTGCCTTGAATACAACATAATTTCACTTCTGCACAAGCCAACTGCTTCTTTCAATTCTAGTCTTCGAATACGATGACTTAGCAATATCTCAGTATCTGCCCTGAGCGAACAATAACTATTTGACACGTTTGTGACGATATCAATATGCAACCTCAAGTGACCTCAAGTACGTTAAATATGTAATACAGACATACCTACACGAATCTTTATGATTCATCGACATAAATTGTTTCTCGTCACGCAACTCTCATTGTCATATTAAATTGAGCGTCTTCTTCTTCAACAGATCCCTAATCTCTAATGACGTTTTGATTTTGATTGTATTTTTGCCGTTCACTGACTTGTTTTCAGCGTGGAAATTCTGCTTTAAATTCTGACATCATTCGAATTCTGATATTTTTTTGATAGAATTCGCTTGTACACTGTACTTCTTCGCGTCTGAATTGCGAACTCCCTTGAGGCAAAAGTTGAATCTGCGATCGAAGGAGCTAGCGCGTTCTGCCGTATGACCTTTCAGATCAAACGTAAAGTATTCTCATTGGCTGATACGAGTAAACCAATTAAACTTATTTGTTTAGCAAGCTTCAAACATGGTACGGACCGTGCTTGAGATTTGCTGCGGTTCCTTTGTACTTTCTAGGTGTTGTGAAAAGTCGGTCACATTCGAAATTGAGCTAGAACTGTGTAAGTAAACAGGATTAATTCAAGCAAGCACGGTTCTAGCGCTAGTCTGACCGTAGCATATGTCTGAGGGGAGAGAGCGTTGCGTGACGACACTTAGCACGGTTGAAAAAGTTCCAGTGTTTTTTTTAAATCGAGTGAAAAGAAGCCCGTAACTTTGCATAAAAAATCCGGAAACCACCAAAGTTAATAAACAACAGAGCTTGTTATTCTGTAATCTGAACCACCATCAAAACAATAATAACTTGGAAATTATATTTCAAGCAAACAACGCTTCAGCCTTGTTGGATTTAGAAAAAACTTTCTTCGATAATCTGGGTCATTAAAATGTTTTCCAAGCAGAGCATTTTGACAACTGCTGGTAATCTTCAAACACGCGATAACATTACGTCATAAAAAAGTTCGCGCCAGTTTTATGCAAATTAAATTCGATATTCTGCAGGCGGAACAAGTCGATCACTCGCGACTTCCTCGCTCGCTCATTCTCGCCACTTCGTCGCTCGCTATCAGAATAAAAAGTGTGGTCGACTTGTGGCAAGTCTATTAGCACGGCTGCGAGGGAGACTATAGTTAACCAGGATTGACAATAACTTCACTCAGTTTGAAGACCTTGTTAGACGATATTGGGGATTGTTAGTTTGTTTTTAAAAACTCTGAATTCGATCCAACATGTACATCACCTAACATTGTTTTCTGGCAGGAGGGAGGTGGGAAAATACTCTCGCCTCTACCAAAAAAAAATGTTTTAATGGGCGTAGCCGGTGGCGTGGCTTATATATATGTTTATCCATGCTTTTCACAAACATCCTAAAGGATAGTGAGATTGTAGTACGATGCGGTTTCACACTGATCTCAGTACACTTTAATAATAATAACAGTTTTATCTTGACTACTAGACAAGGTCAATCAAAAACACCTCTGCAGTTCTCTTTTTACTCCTATTATTAATATGAGCATGTGATATTTAATATAATTCTGAACTTTATTACTAACAGTAGCCACATGCAGTCCTAGACTGCCTATTTTTAACTTTTGCCTTTCGACTTTGAATTGTTGTGATAGGAAACCCGAGCCGTCAGTTCAAACGGTCACTAAAAATACCCGCGTAAATCTCGCTAAATCATCTAGAATATTGTCATATTTTTCACGAAAGAGAAAGTCTAATACTTTTTTAATATGTCAAATATCTTTATTTGCCATTGTTGTAATTGTAAATACCAGTTCAAAAAAGAAAGCCTCACTACAGTTCTGGCTGATGAAAATGTTTGTTTAGGGACTTGTCAGAAATTAGCAGGGGGGGGGGGGGGGGGGGGGGGGGGGGGGGTGGAAAAAAATGGGGGAGAGTCATAACATTTTTAGTCCCTGAAAAGGGAGGGTCATGACAAAATAGGCAGTTGAAAAGGGAGTATTTTGGTATTTTAGGCCAAGCCCAAGGGTAGGGCCAGGAAATTTAATTCCCATCGCTAGGGGAGGGTCACAACGTCAACGCTCAATTTAAAATCTCCACCCTCCTCCCCCCTGTTAATTTCTGTCAAGTCCAAGACAACCTTTATTTCAAAATAGCTGTATTCCCCTCTGACCCTAGTTGTGCAGATGTGATTTAATTTTACCTTAATGACCGTCTTTAACACTTCAAACAGCATTGTTACATATATTCCTGACTGGAACAAGCTGGAAGTAAAAGAAAAAATTGCACATTGATCAATTAATTTTATTACAAAATACCAGACCACGTGTTTGAATAAAAGAACGCTCTCTCTATGAAGAACCTATGCTCTACCTCGCTCCCGTAAAAGTGAACTTTCAAAATCGAATAAGCACCCCCGGCTCTAATACAGCATTCTTCTCATATTGGATGAGAGTCAAAGTTGCTGCAGTTGGAATAATTATATAGTGGAATAAATCAGCGCGGGACCGGAAGTAACCAATGCAAACATCAAATTAACATATTAGCCCAGCATTTCATCATTTCTTTCTCTTTTCAAGGTGGAAACAGAACAAGTAGTTTGCGGTTGGTGAAGATCGTCTAGATCCCTTGCCAGATGTAGACTGACGTGTACTCGACTAGGTCCTCCGATTTGATACTTTCTGTCTTGTGGTTTAGAAAGTTTCCTTCCGCTCGATCCTTTCAGCTCCCTTGCCAGATGTAGACTGACGTGTACTCGGCACGGGTCCTCCGATCTTGTGGCTTTAGAAAACTTCCTTCCACACGATGCTTTCAGCTCCCTTGCCAGATGTAGACTGACGTGTACTCGACTAGGTCCTCCGATTTGATACTTTCTGTCTTGTGGTTTAGAAAGTTTCCTTCCGCTCGATCCTTTCAGCTCCCTTGCCAGATGTAGACTGACGTGTACTCGGCACGGGTCCTCCGATCTTGTGGCTTTAGAAAACTTCCTTCCACACGATGCTTTCAGCTCCCTTGCCAGATGTAGACTGACGTGTACTCGGCACGGGTCCTCCGATCTTGTGGCTTTAGAAAACTTCCTTCCACACGATGCTTTCAGCTCCCTTGCCAGATGTAGACTGACGTGTACTCGACTAGGTCCTCTGCTTTTATACCTTCTGTCTTGTGGCTTTAGAAAGTTTCCTTCTTGACGATGCTTTCAGCTCCCTTGCCTGTTGTAGACTGACGTGTACTCGACTAGGTCCTCTGCTTTCATACCTTCTGTCTTGTGGCTTTAGAAAGTTTCTTCCACACGATGCTTTCAGCTCCCTTGCCTGTTGTAGACTGACGTGTACTCGACTAGGTCCTCTGCTTTCATACCTTCTGTTTTGTGGCTTTAGAAAGTTTCCTTCCGCTCGATCCTTTCAGCTCCCTTGCCTGTTGTAGACTGACGTGTACTCGACTAGGTCCTCTGCTTTTATACCTTCTGTCTTGTGGCTTTAGAAAGTTTCCTTCTTGACGATGCTTTCAGCTCCCTTGCCTGTTGTAGACTGACGTGTACTCGACTAGGTCCTCTGCTTTTATACCTTCTGTTTTGTGGCTTTAGAAAGTTTCTTCCACACGATGCTTTCAGCTCCCTTGCCTGTTGTAGACTGACGTGTACTCGCCTAGGTCCTCTGCTTTTATACCTTCTGTTTTGTGGCTTGAGAAAGTTTCTTCCACACGATGCTTTCAGCTCCCTTGCCTGTTGTAGACTGACGTGTACTCGCCTAGGTCCTCTGCTTTTATACCTTCTGTTTTGTGGCTTGAGAAAGTTTCCTTCCACACGATGCTTTCAGCTCCCTTGCCTGTTGTAGACTGACGTGTACTCGCCTAGGTCCTCTGCTTTTATACCTTCTGTTTTGTGGCTTGAGAAAGTTTCCTTCCACACGATGCTTTCAGCTCCCTTGCCTGTTGTAGACTGACGTGTACTCGCCTAGGTCCTCTGCTTTTATACCTTTTGTCTTGTGGCTTTAGAAAGTCTCCTTCCGCTCGATCCTTTCAGCTCCCTTGCCTGTTGTAGACTGACGTGTACTCGCCTAGGTCCTCTGCTATTATACCTTCTGTTTTGTGGCTTTAGAAAGTTTCTTCCACACGATGCTTTCAGCTCCCTTGCCTGTTGTAGACTGACGTGTACTCGCCTAGGTCCTCTGCTTTTATACCTTCTGTTTTGTGGCTTGAGAAAGTTTCTTCCACACGATGCTTTCAGCTCCCTTGCCTGTTGTAGACTGACGTGTACTCGCCTAGGTCCTCTGCTTTTATACCTTCTGTTTTGTGGCTTGAGAAAGTTTCCTTCCACACGATGCTTTCAGCTCCCTTGCCTGTTGTAGACTGACGTGTACTCGCCTAGGTCCTCTGCTTTTATACCTTCTGTTTTGTGGCTTGAGAAAGTTTCCTTCCACACGATGCTTTCAGCTCCCTTGCCTGTTGTAGACTGACGTGTACTCCGCCTAGGTCCTCTGCTTTTATACCTTCTGTTTTGTGGCTTGAGAAAGTTTCCTTCCACACGATGCTTTCAGCTCCCTTGCCTGTTGTAGACTGACGTGTACTCGCCTAGGTCCTCTGCTTTTATACCTTCTGTTTTGTGGCTTGAGAAAGTTTCTTCCACACGATGCTTTCAGCTCCCTTGCCTGTTGTAGACTGACGTGTACTCGACTAGGTCCTCTGCTTTCATACCTTCTGTTTTGTGGCTTTAGAAAGTTTCTTCCACACGATTCTTTCAGCTCCCTTGCCTGTTGTAGACTGACGTGTACTCGACTAGGTCCTCTGCTTTGATACCTTCTGTTTTGTGGCTTTAGAAAGTCTCCTTCCGCTCGATTCTTTCAGCTCCCTTGCCTGTTGTAGACTGACGTGTACTCGCCTAGGTCCTCTGCTTTTATACCTTCTGTTTTGTGGCTTTAGAAAGTTTCTTCCACACGATGCTTTCAGCTCCCTTGCCTGTTGTAGACTGACGTGTACTCGCCTAGGTCCTCTGCTTTTATACCTTCTGTTTTGTGGCTTTAGAAAGTTTCTTCCACACGATGCTTTCAGCTCCCTTGCCTGTTGTAGACTGACGTGTACTCGACTAGGTCCTCTGCTTTTATACCTTCTGTTTTGTGGCTTTAGAAAGTCTCCTTCCGCTCGATTCTTTCAGCTCCCTTGCCTGTTGTAGACTGACGTGTACTCGCCTAGGTCCTCTGCTTTTATACCTTCTGATTTGTGGCTTGAGAAAGTCTCCTTCCGCTCGATTCTTTCAGCTCCCTTGCCTGTTGTAGACTGACGTGTACTCGACTAGGTCCTCTGCTTTTATACCTTCTGTTTTGTGGCTTTAGAAAGTTTCTTCCACACGATGCTTTCAGCTCCCTTGCCTGTTGTAGACTGACGTGTACTCGCCTAGGTCCTCTGCTTTTATACCTTCTGTTTTGTGGCTTTAGAAAGTTTCTTCCACACGATGCTTTCAGCTCCCTTGCCTGTTGTAGACTGACGTGTACTCGACTAGGTCCTCTGCTTTTATACCTTCTGTTTTGTGGCTTGAGAAAGTTTCTTCCACACGATGCTTTCAGCTCCCTTGCCTGTTGTAGACTGACGTGTACTCGCCTAGGTCCTCTGCTTTTATACCTTCTGTTTTGTGGCTTGAGAAAGTTTCCTTCCACACGATGCTTTCAGCTCCCTTGCCTGTTGTAGACTGACGTGTACTCGCCTAGGTCCTCTGCTTTTATACCTTCTGTTTTGTGGCTTGAGAAAGTTTCCTTCCACACGATGCTTTCAGCTCCCTTGCCTGTTGTAGACTGACGTGTACTCGCCTAGGTCCTCTGCTTTTATACCTTTTGTCTTGTGGCTTTAGAAAGTCTCCTTCCGCTCGATCCTTTCAGCTCCCTTGCCTGTTGTAGACTGACGTGTACTCGCCTAGGTCCTCTGCTATTATACCTTCTGTTTTGTGGCTTTAGAAAGTTTCTTCCACACGATGCTTTCAGCTCCCTTGCCTGTTGTAGACTGACGTGTACTCGCCTAGGTCCTCTGCTTTTATACCTTCTGTTTTGTGGCTTGAGAAAGTTTCTTCCACACGATGCTTTCAGCTCCCTTGCCTGTTGTAGACTGACGTGTACTCGCCTAGGTCCTCTGCTTTTATACCTTCTGTTTTGTGGCTTGAGAAAGTTTCCTTCCACACGATGCTTTCAGCTCCCTTGCCTGTTGTAGACTGACGTGTACTCGCCTAGGTCCTCTGCTTTTATACCTTCTGTTTTGTGGCTTGAGAAAGTTTCCTTCCACACGATGCTTTCAGCTCCCTTGCCTGTTGTAGACTGACGTGTACTCGCCTAGGTCCTCTGCTTTTATACCTTCTGTTTTGTGGCTTGAGAAAGTTTCCTTCCACACGATGCTTTCAGCTCCCTTGCCTGTTGTAGACTGACGTGTACTCGCCTAGGTCCTCTGCTTTTATACCTTCTGTTTTGTGGCTTGAGAAAGTTTCTTCCACACGATGCTTTCAGCTCCCTTGCCTGTTGTAGACTGACGTGTACTCGACTAGGTCCTCTGCTTTCATACCTTCTGTTTTGTGGCTTTAGAAAGTTTCTTCCACACGATTCTTTCAGCTCCCTTGCCTGTTGTAGACTGACGTGTACTCGACTAGGTCCTCTGCTTTTATACCTTCTGTTTTGTGGCTTTAGAAAGTCTCCTTCCGCTCGATTCTTTCAGCTCCCCTGCCTGTTGTAGACTGACGTGTACTCGCCTAGGTCCTCTGCTTTTATACCTTCTGTTTTGTGGCTTTAGAAAGTTTCTTCCACACGATGCTTTCAGCTCCCTTGCCTGTTGTAGACTGACGTGTACTCGCCTAGGTCCTCTGCTTTTATACCTTCTGTTTTGTGGCTTGAGAAAGTTTCTTCCACACGATGCTTTCAGCTCCCTTGCCTGTTGTAGACTGACGTGTACTCGACTAGGTCCTCTGCTTTTATACCTTCTGTTTTGTGGCTTTAGAAAGTCTCCTTCCGCTCGATTCTTTCAGCTCCCTTGCCTGTTGTAGACTGACGTGTACTCGCCTAGGTCCTCTGCTTTTATACCTTCTGTTTTGTGGCTTGAGAAAGTCTCCTTCCGCTCGATTCTTTCAGCTCCCTTGCCTGTTGTAGACTGACGTGTACTCGACTAGGTCCTCTGCTTTTATACCTTCTGTTTTGTGGCTTTAGAAAGTTTCTTCCACACGATGCTTTCAGCTCCCTTGCCTGTTGTAGACTGACGTGTACTCGCCTAGGTCCTCTGCTTTTATACCTTCTGTTTTGTGGCTTTAGAAAGTTTCTTCCACACGATGCTTTCAGCTCCCTTGCCTGTTGTAGACTGACGTGTACTCGACTAGGTCCTCTGCTTTTATACCTTCTGTTTTGTGGCTTGAGAAAGTTTCTTCCACACGATGCTTTCAGCTCCCTTGCCTGTTGTAGACTGACGTGTACTCGCCTAGGTCCTCTGCTTTTATACCTTCTGTTTTGTGGCTTTAGAAAGTCTCCTTCCGCTCGATTCTTTCAGCTCCCTTGCCTGTTGTAGACTGACGTGTACTCGCCTAGGTCCTCTGCTTTTATACCTTCTGTTTTGTGGCTTTAGAAAGTTTCTTCCACACGATGCTTTCAGCTCCCTTGCCTGTTGTAGACTGACGTGTACTCGCCTAGGTCCTCTGCTTTTATACCTTCTGTTTTGTGGCTTGAGAAAGTTTCTTCCACACGATGCTTTCAGCTCCCTTGCCTGTTGTAGACTGACGTGTACTCGACTAGGTCCTCTGCTTTTATACCTTCTGTTTTGTGGCTTGAGAAAGTTTCTTCCACACGATGCTTTCAGCTCCCTTGCCTGTTGTAGACTGACGTGTACTCGACTAGGTCCTCTGCTTTCATACCTTCTGTTTTGTGGCTTTAGAAAGTTTCTTCCACACGATTCTTTCAGCTCCCTTGCCTGTTGTAGACTGACGTGTACTCGACTAGGTCCTCTGCTTTTATACCTTCTGTTTTGTGGCTTTAGAAAGTTTCTTCCACACGATGCTTTCAGCTCCCTTGCCTGTTGTAGACTGACGTGTACTCGACTAGGTCCTCTGCTTTCATACCTTCTGTTTTGTGGCTTTAGAAAGTTTCTTCCACACGATTCTTTCAGCTCCCTTGCCTGTTGTAGACTGACGTGTACTCGACTAGGTCCTCTGCTTTTATACCTTCTGTTTTGTGGCTTGAGAAAGTTTCTTCCACACGATGCTTTCAGCTCCCTTGCCTGTTGTAGACTGACGTGTACTCGACTAGGTCCTCTGCTTTTATACCTTCTGTTTTGTGGCTTGAGAAAGTTTCTTCCACACGATGCTTTCAGCTCCCTTGCCTGTTGTAGACTGACGTGTACTCGACTAGGTCCTCTGCTTTCATACCTTCTGTTTTGTGGCTTTAGAAAGTTTCTTCCACACGATTCTTTCAGCTCCCTTGCCTGTTGTAGACTGACGTGTACTCGCCTAGGTCCTCTGCTTTTATACCTTCTGTTTTGTGGCTTGAGAAAGTTTCCTTCCACACGATGCTTTCAGCTCCCTTGCCTGTTGTAGACTGACGTGTACTCGCCTAGGTCCTCTGCTTTTATACCTTCTGTTTTGTGGCTTGAGAAAGTTTCCTTCCACACGATGCTTTCAGCTCCCTTGCCTGTTGTAGACTGACGTGTACTCGCCTAGGTCCTCTGCTTTTATACCTTTTGTCTTGTGGCTTTAGAAAGTCTCCTTCCGCTCGATCCTTTCAGCTCCCTTGCCTGTTGTAGACTGACGTGTACTCGCCTAGGTCCTCTGCTATTATACCTTCTGTTTTGTGGCTTTAGAAAGTTTCTTCCACACGATGCTTTCAGCTCCCTTGCCTGTTGTAGACTGACGTGTACTCGCCTAGGTCCTCTGCTTTTATACCTTCTGTTTTGTGGCTTGAGAAAGTTTCTTCCACACGATGCTTTCAGCTCCCTTGCCTGTTGTAGACTGACGTGTACTCGCCTAGGTCCTCTGCTTTTATACCTTCTGTTTTGTGGCTTGAGAAAGTTTCCTTCCACACGATGCTTTCAGCTCCCTTGCCTGTTGTAGACTGACGTGTACTCGCCTAGGTCCTCTGCTTTTATACCTTCTGTTTTGTGGCTTGAGAAAGTTTCCTTCCACACGATGCTTTCAGCTCCCTTGCCTGTTGTAGACTGACGTGTACTCGCCTAGGTCCTCTGCTTTTATACCTTCTGTTTTGTGGCTTGAGAAAGTTTCCTTCCACACGATGCTTTCAGCTCCCTTGCCTGTTGTAGACTGACGTGTACTCGCCTAGGTCCTCTGCTTTTATACCTTCTGTTTTGTGGCTTGAGAAAGTTTCTTCCACACGATGCTTTCAGCTCCCTTGCCTGTTGTAGACTGACGTGTACTCGCCTAGGTCCTCTGCTTTTATACCTTCTGTTTTGTGGCTTGAGAAAGTTTCCTTCCACACGATGCTTTCAGCTCCCTTGCCTGTTGTAGACTGACGTGTACTCGCCTAGGTCCTCTGCTTTTATACCTTCTGTTTTGTGGCTTGAGAAAGTTTCCTTCCACACGATGCTTTCAGCTCCCTTGCCTGTTGTAGACTGACGTGTACTCGCCTAGGTCCTCTGCTTTTATACCTTCTGTTTTGTGGCTTGAGAAAGTTTCCTTCCACACGATGCTTTCAGCTCCCTTGCCTGTTGTAGACTGACGTGTACTCGCCTAGGTCCTCTGCTTTTATACCTTCTGTTTTGTGGCTTGAGAAAGTTTCTTCCACACGATGCTTTCAGCTCCCTTGCCTGTTGTAGACTGACGTGTACTCGACTAGGTCCTCTGCTTTCATACCTTCTGTTTTGTGGCTTTAGAAAGTTTCTTCCACACGATTCTTTCAGCTCCCTTGCCTGTTGTAGACTGACGTGTACTCGACTAGGTCCTCTGCTTTTATACCTTCTGTTTTGTGGCTTTAGAAAGTCTCCTTCCGCTCGATTCTTTCAGCTCCCCTGCCTGTTGTAGACTGACGTGTACTCGCCTAGGTCCTCTGCTTTTATACCTTCTGTTTTGTGGCTTTAGAAAGTTTCTTCCACACGATGCTTTCAGCTCCCTTGCCTGTTGTAGACTGACGTGTACTCGCCTAGGTCCTCTGCTTTTATACCTTCTGTTTTGTGGCTTGAGAAAGTTTCTTCCACACGATGCTTTCAGCTCCCTTGCCTGTTGTAGACTGACGTGTACTCGACTAGGTCCTCTGCTTTTATACCTTCTGTTTTGTGGCTTTAGAAAGTCTCCTTCCGCTCGATTCTTTCAGCTCCCTTGCCTGTTGTAGACTGACGTGTACTCGCCTAGGTCCTCTGCTTTTATACCTTCTGTTTTGTGGCTTGAGAAAGTCTCCTTCCGCTCGATTCTTTCAGCTCCCTTGCCTGTTGTAGACTGACGTGTACTCGACTAGGTCCTCTGCTTTTATACCTTCTGTTTTGTGGCTTTAGAAAGTTTCTTCCACACGATGCTTTCAGCTCCCTTGCCTGTTGTAGACTGACGTGTACTCGCCTAGGTCCTCTGCTTTTATACCTTCTGTTTTGTGGCTTTAGAAAGTTTCTTCCACACGATTCTTTCAGCTCCCTTGCCTGTTGTAGACTGACGTGTACTCGACTAGGTCCTCTGCTTTTATACCTTCTGTTTTGTGGCTTGAGAAAGTTTCTTCCACACGATGCTTTCAGCTCCCTTGCCTGTTGTAGACTGACGTGTACTCGACTAGGTCCTCTGCTTTTATACCTTCTGTTTTGTGGCTTGAGAAAGTTTCTTCCACACGATGCTTTCAGCTCCCTTGCCTGTTGTAGACTGACGTGTACTCGACTAGGTCCTCTGCTTTCATACCTTCTGTTTTGTGGCTTTAGAAAGTTTCTTCCACACGATTCTTTCAGCTCCCTTGCCTGTTGTAGACTGACGTGTACTCGCCTAGGTCCTCTGCTTTTATACCTTCTGTTTTGTGGCTTGAGAAAGTTTCCTTCCACACGATGCTTTCAGCTCCCTTGCCTGTTGTAGACTGACGTGTACTCGCCTAGGTCCTCTGCTTTTATACCTTCTGTTTTGTGGCTTGAGAAAGTTTCCTTCCACACGATGCTTTCAGCTCCCTTGCCTGTTGTAGACTGACGTGTACTCGCCTAGGTCCTCTGCTTTTATACCTTTTGTCTTGTGGCTTTAGAAAGTCTCCTTCCGCTCGATCCTTTCAGCTCCCTTGCCTGTTGTAGACTGACGTGTACTCGCCTAGGTCCTCTGCTATTATACCTTCTGTTTTGTGGCTTTAGAAAGTTTCTTCCACACGATGCTTTCAGCTCCCTTGCCTGTTGTAGACTGACGTGTACTCGCCTAGGTCCTCTGCTTTTATACCTTCTGTTTTGTGGCTTGAGAAAGTTTCTTCCACACGATGCTTTCAGCTCCCTTGCCTGTTGTAGACTGACGTGTACTCGCCTAGGTCCTCTGCTTTTATACCTTCTGTTTTGTGGCTTGAGAAAGTTTCCTTCCACACGATGCTTTCAGCTCCCTTGCCTGTTGTAGACTGACGTGTACTCGCCTAGGTCCTCTGCTTTTATACCTTCTGTTTTGTGGCTTGAGAAAGTTTCCTTCCACACGATGCTTTCAGCTCCCTTGCCTGTTGTAGACTGACGTGTACTCGCCTAGGTCCTCTGCTTTTATACCTTCTGTTTTGTGGCTTGAGAAAGTTTCCTTCCACACGATGCTTTCAGCTCCCTTGCCTGTTGTAGACTGACGTGTACTCGCCTAGGTCCTCTGCTTTTATACCTTCTGTTTTGTGGCTTGAGAAAGTTTCTTCCACACGATGCTTTCAGCTCCCTTGCCTGTTGTAGACTGACGTGTACTCGCCTAGGTCCTCTGCTTTTATACCTTCTGTTTTGTGGCTTGAGAAAGTTTCCTTCCACACGATGCTTTCAGCTCCCTTGCCTGTTGTAGACTGACGTGTACTCGCCTAGGTCCTCTGCTTTTATACCTTCTGTTTTGTGGCTTGAGAAAGTTTCCTTCCACACGATGCTTTCAGCTCCCTTGCCTGTTGTAGACTGACGTGTACTCGCCTAGGTCCTCTGCTTTTATACCTTCTGTTTTGTGGCTTGAGAAAGTTTCCTTCCACACGATGCTTTCAGCTCCCTTGCCTGTTGTAGACTGACGTGTACTCGCCTAGGTCCTCTGCTTTTATACCTTCTGTTTTGTGGCTTGAGAAAGTTTCTTCCACACGATGCTTTCAGCTCCCTTGCCTGTTGTAGACTGACGTGTACTCGACTAGGTCCTCTGCTTTCATACCTTCTGTTTTGTGGCTTTAGAAAGTTTCTTCCACACGATTCTTTCAGCTCCCTTGCCTGTTGTAGACTGACGTGTACTCGACTAGGTCCTCTGCTTTTATACCTTCTGTTTTGTGGCTTTAGAAAGTCTCCTTCCGCTCGATTCTTTCAGCTCCCCTGCCTGTTGTAGACTGACGTGTACTCGCCTAGGTCCTCTGCTTTTATACCTTCTGTTTTGTGGCTTTAGAAAGTTTCTTCCACACGATGCTTTCAGCTCCCTTGCCTGTTGTAGACTGACGTGTACTCGCCTAGGTCCTCTGCTTTTATACCTTCTGTTTTGTGGCTTGAGAAAGTTTCTTCCACACGATGCTTTCAGCTCCCTTGCCTGTTGTAGACTGACGTGTACTCGACTAGGTCCTCTGCTTTTATACCTTCTGTTTTGTGGCTTTAGAAAGTCTCCTTCCGCTCGATTCTTTCAGCTCCCTTGCCTGTTGTAGACTGACGTGTACTCGCCTAGGTCCTCTGCTTTTATACCTTCTGTTTTGTGGCTTGAGAAAGTCTCCTTCCGCTCGATTCTTTCAGCTCCCTTGCCTGTTGTAGACTGACGTGTACTCGACTAGGTCCTCTGCTTTTATACCTTCTGTTTTGTGGCTTTAGAAAGTTTCTTCCACACGATGCTTTCAGCTCCCTTGCCTGTTGTAGACTGACGTGTACTCGCCTAGGTCCTCTGCTTTTATACCTTCTGTTTTGTGGCTTTAGAAAGTTTCTTCCACACGATGCTTTCAGCTCCCTTGCCTGTTGTAGACTGACGTGTACTCGACTAGGTCCTCTGCTTTTATACCTTCTGTTTTGTGGCTTGAGAAAGTTTCTTCCACACGATGCTTTCAGCTCCCTTGCCTGTTGTAGACTGACGTGTACTCGCCTAGGTCCTCTGCTTTTATACCTTCTGTTTTGTGGCTTTAGAAAGTCTCCTTCCGCTCGATTCTTTCAGCTCCCTTGCCTGTTGTAGACTGACGTGTACTCGCCTAGGTCCTCTGCTTTTATACCTTCTGTTTTGTGGCTTTAGAAAGTTTCTTCCACACGATGCTTTCAGCTCCCTTGCCTGTTGTAGACTGACGTGTACTCGCCTAGGTCCTCTGCTTTTATACCTTCTGTTTTGTGGCTTGAGAAAGTTTCTTCCACACGATGCTTTCAGCTCCCTTGCCTGTTGTAGACTGACGTGTACTCGACTAGGTCCTCTGCTTTTATACCTTCTGTTTTGTGGCTTGAGAAAGTTTCTTCCACACGATGCTTTCAGCTCCCTTGCCTGTTGTAGACTGACGTGTACTCGACTAGGTCCTCTGCTTTCATACCTTCTGTTTTGTGGCTTTAGAAAGTTTCTTCCACACGATTCTTTCAGCTCCCTTGCCTGTTGTAGACTGACGTGTACTCGACTAGGTCCTCTGCTTTTATACCTTCTGTTTTGTGGCTTTAGAAAGTTTCTTCCACACGATGCTTTCAGCTCCCTTGCCTGTTGTAGACTGACGTGTACTCGACTAGGTCCTCTGCTTTCATACCTTCTGTTTTGTGGCTTTAGAAAGTTTCTTCCACACGATTCTTTCAGCTCCCTTGCCTGTTGTAGACTGACGTGTACTCGACTAGGTCCTCTGCTTTTATACCTTCTGTTTTGTGGCTTGAGAAAGTTTCTTCCACACGATGCTTTCAGCTCCCTTGCCTGTTGTAGACTGACGTGTACTCGACTAGGTCCTCTGCTTTTATACCTTCTGTTTTGTGGCTTGAGAAAGTTTCTTCCACACGATGCTTTCAGCTCCCTTGCCTGTTGTAGACTGACGTGTACTCGACTAGGTCCTCTGCTTTCATACCTTCTGTTTTGTGGCTTTAGAAAGTTTCTTCCACACGATTCTTTCAGCTCCCTTGCCTGTTGTAGACTGACGTGTACTCGACTAGGTCCTCTGCTTTTATACCTTCTGTTTTGTGGCTTTAGAAAGTTTCTTCCACACGATGCTTTCAGCTCCCTTGCCTGTTGTAGACTGACGTGTACTCGACTAGGTCCTCTGCTTTCATACCTTCTGTTTTGTGGCTTTAGAAAGTTTCTTCCACACGATTCTTTCAGCTCCCTTGCCTGTTGTAGACTGACGTGTACTCGACTAGGTCCTCTGCTTTTATACCTTCTGTTTTGTGGCTTGAGAAAGTTTCTTCCGCTCGATTCTTTCAGCTCCCTTGCCTGTTGTAGACTGACGTGTACTCGCCTAGGTCCTCTGCTTTTATACCTTCTGTCTTGTGGCTTTAGAATGTTTCCTTGTTGACGATGCTTTCAGCTCCCTTGCCTGATGCAGACAACCAGCTCGTGGAAGGAATCTTTGTTGTATTCAACCAAGCAAGTTTTGGAACCGGAGGCAATGAATGCAAGAGAGATTGAAACTATATTGGCAAATATTTCCTCAACTGGAGAGTTTTTTCAAGGCGTTTATGCATCCGACCAACTTCCATATGTCGTAAAATCATATCCAGCAATCTTTGTAGCCAATTCGGATCCCCATCACCTTCCAGGATCTCATTGGTGTGCTTTCATCTTCTGGAACTACCAGAAAGGTGAATTCTTTGATTCTTTTGGCCGTCATCCTCAACGATGTTCTCCAAGATTTAAAGAATTTCTGGACAACAATTGCAGATCGTGGACCCGCTTCACAAAAAGGAGTTTACAAAGCTCCACATCCACTGTGTGTGGGCAGTACTGTTTGTATTATTTGATAAACCGTTGCAAAAATACATCGAAAAGAAGATTGCAGCGACGTTTCACCTCCGATGTCAAAAGAAATGACGGAGTCGTTGTATCAGAATATCACAGAATTGTATTGGATTCATATGTTTGATATTTGATCGTTTACAAATACCAGAGCATAGTCTCTTTTGATGATGTAACTAATGTAATTGTGTTACCGTAAACGTAATACTAGAGTAGTTTTCGTATACGGATTGGGAAGTAGTTGCGGTACGGTTCGTGCCCAAGCATTCTGATTGGTTGAGCAATGATTTTGCGCACTGTAATTGGTTGAATAGATGTCTTCGATCCCGTACCGTGACCGTAACTGCGTGCTGTAGGTTTCCCACTCATTCGAAAACGACTTTAACACACAAAACTACCTATTAGCATCTAAAGCAATATTTTATAGCACTATTTTTTTAAATATTTGAGTTAAATTGAAAAATAGTAATTGTAAAAGAGACACAATTTTAGGTAATAAAATTATTGTTGTTGTTCAGTGTTGTTGTTGTTTCACTGTTTTCTTTCTTCTTTCATCTCGAAATATACACCTATTCCAAAAATCCCCGCCGAAAGCAACAAGCAGGAAGCTGACGACCGCAAAGGGCTTTGGGACTTTCTCCTTATTCATTTATTCATCTGTAGACATTTTATAAACATGCATTTTCAAATGGCCGAATAGTTCCAAATGATTGCTATTCAACGCTCGTAGGGATAACTTCTCAAGTACCACGGGTAAATTAATTAAATAGGAGATTCCCAAAGTCCTTTGCGGTCATCAGCTTCTTGCTTGCTGCTTTCGGCCCGGACAACATAATAATAAACTTTATTAACGTGTCTTTTAAAATTAGTTAGCTTACATTAACAGTATGCTAATTGGGGACACCTATCTAAAGAAATTGAAATAAAAGAAAATATAAAAGAAAAACGATATTTGGAATAGGTGTATATAGACATTCGAATCAGTAGCTATAAACGATCCCGTATCCCAAAAGTTACCTTTGTACTTGAATGAGCATCGTTAGGTACGCCAGGAAGGCTGCTATCACCGTGAAACTCCAATAAATTTTATCATCTTCTTCTTTAACTTCTGTCATTCGCATAACCACAGCAACCAAGGAACAGGAAAACGTAGCCAGCTCTACCACGTTACTTGTGTCAATATAATTCCATCTCTACAAGAGAGAATTACAGTATTTAACTCTATCAATCAAAAAAAAACTATCAATCAAGTTATTTTTATTATTATTATCATTAAATATTCATCGGACTATCTGTTAAAAACTACATGTACTTTTTAACGATATTTTTCTTGATATTTTTGTAAAGCGCTTTAGAGTATTATATTATTTTTACGCTCTATATAAATAAACACTTATTATTATTATAATTATAATTATTATTATTATTATTATTATTATTATTAAAACTTTCTGCATTGACAATACAATTAGTTTGACTTCTAGTCTTCTGATTTCTTTATTTTCACGTGAAAATACCAACAAATGACATCCCTGCAAACTACTAACGCAGATGGTGTGCGCATGACGATACTTTCGCCTGAATTGCCGTCCTGACTTTCCACCCGAATACTATCGAACCTCCCCACAATGGCCGCCTCAGGACAAAACGTTGTGTAGAGGTGGCCGTTGTGTAGAGGTGGCCGTTGTGTAGAGGTGACCGTTGTGTAGAGGTGACCGTTGTGTAGAGGTGACCGTTGTGTAGAGGTGGCCGTTGTGTAGAGGTGACCGTTGTGTAGAGGTGGCCGTTGTGTAGAGGTGGCCGTTGTGTAGAGGTGACGGTTTTGTAGAGGTGGCCGTTGTGTAGAGGTGGCCGTTGTGAAGAGGTGGCCGTTGTGTAGAGGTGGCCGTTGTGTAGAGGTGGCCGTTGTGTAGAGGTGGCCGTTGTGTAGAGGTGACCGCTGTGTAGAGGTGACCGTTGTGTAGAGGTGACCGTTGTGTAGAGGTGGCCGTTGTGTAGAGGTGACCGTTGTGTAGAGGTGACCGTTGTGTAGAGGTGACCGTTGTGTAGAGGTGACCGTTGTGTAGATGTGGTCGTTGTGTAGAGATGGTCGTTGGGTAGAGGTGGCCGTTGTGTAGAAGTGACCGTTGTGTAGAGGTGACCGTTGTGTAGAGGTGGCCGTTGTGTAGAGGTGACCGCTGTGTAGAGGTGACCGTTGTGTAGAGGTGACCGTTGTGTAGAGGTGACCGTTGTGTAGAGGTGACCGTTGTGTAGAGGTGACCGTTGTGTAGAGGTGACCGTTGTGTAGATGTGGCCGTTGTGTAGAAGTGACCGTTGTGTAGAGGTGACCGTTGTGTAGAGGTGACCGTTGTGTAGAGGTGGCCGTTGTGTAGAGGTGGCCGTTGTGTAGAGGTGGCCGTTGGTAGAGGTGACAGTTGTGTAGAGGTGGCCGTTGTGTAGAGGTGACCGTTGTGTAGAGGTGACCGTTGTGTAGAGGTGACCGTTGTGCAGAGGCGACCGTTGTGTAGAGGTGACCGTTGTGTAGAGGTGACCGTTGTGTAGAGGTGACCGTTGTGTAGAGGTGACCGTTGTGTAGAGGCGACCGTTGTGTAGAGGTGACCGTTGTGTAGAGGTGACCGTTGTGTAGAGGTGGCCGTTGTGTAGAGGTGACCGTTGTGTAGAGGTGACCGTTGTGTAGAGATGGTCGTTGGGTAGAGGTGACCGTTGTGTAGAGGTGACCGTTGTGTAGAGGTGACCGTTGTGTAGATGTGGTCGTTGGGTAGAGATGGTCGTTGGGTAGAGGTGGCCGTTGTGTAGAAGTGACCGTTGTGTAGAGGTGACCGTTGTGTAGAGGTGGCCGTTGTGTAGAGGTGGCCGTTGTGTAGAGGTGGCCGTTGTGTAGAGGTGGCCGTTGGTAGAGGTGACAGTTGTGTAGAGGTGGCCGTTGTGTAGAGGTGACCGTTGTGTAGAGGTGACCGTTGTGTAGAGGTGACCGTTGTGCAGAGGTGACCGTTGTGTAGAGGTGACCGTTGTTTAGAGGTGGCCGTTGTGTAGAGGTGGCCGTTGTGTAGAGGTGGCCGTTGTGTAGAGGTGACCGCTGTGTAGAGGTGACCGTTGTGTAGAGGTGACCGTTGTGTAGAGGTGATCGTTGTGTAGAGGTGGCCGTTGTGTAGAGGTGACCGTTGTGTAGAGGTGATCGTTGTGTAGAGGTGGTCGTTGTGTAGAGGTGACCGTTGTGTAGAGGTGACCGTTGTGTAGAGGTGGTCGTTGTGTAGAGGTGATCGTTGTGTAGAGGTGGCCGTTGTGTAGAGGTGACCGTTGTGTAGAGGTGACCGTTGTGTAGAGGTGGCCGTTGTGTAGAGGTGGTCATTGTGTAGAGGTGACCGTTGTGTAGAGGTGGTCGTTGTGTAGAGGTGACCGTTGTGTAGAGGTGGTCATTGTGTAGAGGTGACCGTTGTGTAGAGGTGGTCGTTGTGTAGAGGTGACCGTTGTGTAGAGGTGGTCATTGTGTAGAGGTGACCGTTGTGTAGAGGTGACCGTTGTGTAGAGGTGGTCGTTGTGTAGAGGTGGCCGTTGTGTAGAGGTGGTCGTTGTGTAGAGGTGATCGTTGTGTATAGAGGTGGCCGTTGTGTAGAGGTGACCGTTGTGTAGAGGTGACCGTTGTGTAGAGGTGACCGTTGTGTAGAGGTGACCGTTGTGTAGAGGTGACCGTTGTGTAGAGGTGGCAATCATGTAAATCAGTATGCAGTAATAGTACGCATATATTTTTAATTTTTATTTGTATATCACTACTTATATTGTTATGTTACACCATAAAAGCGTAATTTCGGAAGCACAAAAACCGATTATAGTAATAATAACGCTATATTTTATTCTGTTGCTATTTTGATCATCAGAGTTCGACAAAAAGGCTTAATATAGTCAAATGTTAATTTAATTCTGGCTTTTCACTGCACACTGGCTATTCACAAAATTCGTATTTTGTTTGATATTGAAGGCACAGGAAGCCCAAGCTGGAATTTTGTGGATTATAACTTAATTTGTTTTTCTATTAATACTGTAACAACAGTCTTGAAACTGTCCTGGTGTCTTGTGGTATTTATTTACTATACCTGTACAAAGTTTCTTCGAATTTGAAAACAATTTAGATGTCTTCCCCGACCTTTCCATGAAGATATTTTTGTTGTTATCATGAAAAACTGTAATTTTATTTCTTCTGGGGATTTTTTCCAACAATCTCAATTACATATACTGAAAGCATATGGTACATAGTTCTATGAAATGGTAAAATTTTTGTGGAGTTTTGGGCTGGATTTCAAGCAATATGCAAAAAATGTATATTTTTGAGTAATGAAATTTATGCAAACTTTACACTTCAATAAAATGTTTACACCGTTGACCGATCTCAGCATAATATCTAAAAACATGACCTTGGGTGGGAATATTACAAGAACATTGGAACACTGACAGAAGACGCCCTACCATAAAACGGATACCATAATAAATGTGTTGACGATTAATTCACGTTCTACAAATAATGACGAAGATATTGTCGAAAATCTTCGACCGAGCGATTTTTCCTAGAGAAGTTACTGGAATTTTTCAAAACAGGAATCATGACTTTAATGAATTATGCTGTGGATATTGTGGAGATTTCGGCTCAATTTCGAGATAACTAACTTTAAAGATTGGGATAATTGAGTATTCCAGACATCATACCCAAGTTTATCTTCGCTTATTTGAAGTTGATTTGGTGTTGATGAAAGCTAAAATATAATAATATACATTCCATATGTATAAGAATTGACTAAATGTATTTACTTTCCCTTACATCTTCTTCGCGACTGAGCTTGCAACGTCGACAAACTGTTTACTCCATGTCAGCTGGCCGCCATGTTGTCCAAAATAGAGTATTTAGCACAGCAAAAGAACAGGAATTTGATATCAAATAAAGGCATAATATTCTAATATTTCGATCAATGAAATAACTTTAAGGCACAAAGATAGCATTAAGAGAAAATATCAGGATCGGTCAGACATATAGCGGCAAGTCTGAAAAATTAGATTTCGCTCATACTCCCAAGTCATGTAATAAACCATCGTACAGTTTATTTGTAAAAATATCTTTTTATTTTCGAGTTATGATTTTTTTAGTCCAACCAATAAGTATTGAAAATGCTAATTTCTGTGGTCATAATTTATGACCACTTTCGTGACCTATTATGACAAAAGTAAGCAAGCTACAGTATCAATTACACAGTAGCGTTGATATATATTATGTACTTGTCCATCACCATGATTATCAAAAGCTTTGCTTTTGCTTGGAATTTATAACGAATAGACCTTTTGCGTATAAGACATGTGTCCTATGTACCAGAATGTCCTACTTATGTCAGGGTATTGTTATGCATGCACGTGAGAGACATAGGGATCCATTAATGGCGTGAAAACATGAAGTATGCAGATTAATATTTCGCCATTGTGAAAGTTGTGAATTTTATTGCTGCATGCAAGCGAGTGTGACTGTGGAATTCTTTGCAAACGCGGAATGTAATACGATTTAGTATAGAGTGTTCGTTTGCCTTGCGTTGCCGAAACTGAGATCAAGGTTGACTGTCAGGGCTTGCCTGATATTTGTTTGCGGGTTTTGGAACCCTAAAATATAAGAAAACACACAATTTGTAGCGACCACAATGCACTTTGGTCTGGGAATGCAATATGCAACAAAACCTAGGACAACGTGTTTTTGAATTGTATCAGGAGCCCATTACTATTATGGGCTCCTGGCTGTATACACGTATATCCATGTTGGAAAGTTAAAATAAATATGTGGATATAGTATTAAAAATGATTAGTGTTGGTTTAGATGGGCATTGGCGCATTGGGTAAGTCTCTGCAGTTACTCGTAGGCTAATGAAGCAAAATTTAGACCCCCTAATTGTCTGAGCTCTCGTAAGCGACCATCTCCCGTAAGCAACCACCTCCCGTAAGCGACCAATAGGCTTGACATTTTGGGTGGTCGCTTAATGGAGGTTGGACTGTATTTATTTTGCTATGCATGGTTTATTGTTTGCCATCTATTTCATGCTAGCGCTGACATTGTGTGCGCTTTTCTCTAGTTCTTAGTTTTATACTAAAGTCTGGTTCACATTTGATCACTACGTTCGCCGAATCGTAAAACGTGCCCAGCGATCGCAGCGATTCACACAAATTTTAAAACATAATCCCGAATAATCAAGTTACCACACAGATGTCAGCTGCATTTATACCTCGTTCTGGTGTCAGATTACTATTAATTTTTTCTCCTAATTTACTTACTTTTTAGCAATTTCAATTGAAAGTGGATAGAAATACCTCTAAATGACATCGGAATTAACGCCGTAGAACCTCCATGTATCAATAAACTAAGTTAACATTAAAAAAAATAGATTATTAAGGTGAATAGTGGCGCTATATAAAATGTATTATTATTATTATTATTTATATTGAAGTGATTTCTAAAATAAAAAAATAAGGGTGATAGACACGTTAAAATTGATAAATAATGAATTAATAAAAGGTAATAAAAAAGAATGAATTGATAAAATAAATTTAAAATCAGGATTTTGAAAAACTGATCATTGTTTGCAAGACAAATTAATGCAATTTTAGGACACTCGATCGTTGCCGTCAGTTCCGCAGTCCAAACTTTTCAGATTCTCAAATTTCCCAGGATCACTTTTGCGGCGACTTGGGGATCATTCTTGCGGCGGTACAAGTAGCCTGCGTAAACATGTATACATTTTGTCTGCGCATGCGTTAGAATTCAGATTTGAAAGTGATTTGCCGCCATTTTCTTTGCAAATTGCACTGCGGTGGGAGATTTAGTTAGCGATCTTCGTCTCTAGAATGATGCTCAAGAAAATATTTGAAAGGAAATCAATAGTCTGCCTACTTTTGTTTTGCTGTAGATGATTTTTTTCCGTATAAGGGTCGTAGATGATAAAATATCAAGAAACAAAATCCGCCAAAACAAGGAGTTATCCTAAAACCAGCTACATTCTCCTTTGGGTTTATTCTCATCGAAGATGATTTCAAGAGATACTTCACAGTGAACGTTAGTACCGACACATTGAAGGTCACATTCTGTGAATTTGAGTTCTCTACATTCAAGTATTCTCAAAGTATTTTGCTCGGTTCAGTTGGGTATTTATCATTTTTGCACGTGTTTTCCTAACATTCCTACCTAAAGTACAATACTTATTAACTAGCCCCCCAGCCGAAAATAGCACAAATTGACTTCTTCTAAGCTTATTCTTTGCATTCGAGAACTTATTTTAAGCTGAAAAATTGTCCCTCGATGTGAGATCGTATTATTTAGGTACTATGGTCTCAGTACACTCTATTTGTTATGATTTTGACTGATTTTCATCGCTGGTGTATACCATATTACAAACACTCTATGTGTTGAAGTTTATTGTAAAGGATAGCTAAATTCTTCATTTTTTTGGACTTCTTAGAATCAGCTGTAAACCGTTTGATATAAGTTTGATTCACATTGAGTTTTTATTCAGCATTGTGTTTGCGAATCGTTTATCTGAATTGGTGACGTGTCAAACTAAATTGTAAGAAAACCTCTCTTAGTAGCTCATCCCCCAGCAATTTTCTTCCGTGATTTAATAGAGTTATTCCGTATAAGAACACTAAATATGGAAATGTGCACTTTTAGACCGTAGGCATGCAAATTATAGCTGATGTAAAAAAGCGTGCAGCTTTCGTTAACAGCTCCATTGTGCAAGATCTCACAACTCGTGAAGTTCGAAAGCGCGTATTCAAGAGCCGTGTTTGATTGTTTGTTTGGTTATTAGCCCAGTTGCCGGGGGTACTCGGGCATTTTTGGGGTAGGTGTGCCCGGCGCCATGATCCCAAAAACCTTACCCTATTCCAGACCTAAAGACGGAAATTTTCCATACCCTATCCCAGACCTAAGCTTGAAAATCAATACCCTATCCCAGACCTAAATTTGAAAATTCGTGACCTATTTGAAGTTAAGAATTTTTATTTTTGCCGCTACGATCATTTCTAAACATTAGAGATCTTCAAATGCTCGTAAAAATGCAAAAAAGAATGACAAATATACTAGGTTCGCTGTAAAAAAACATACCCTATCCCAGTGCAAATGTGCAAAATATATACCCTATCCTAGACCTGAGAAGCTCGAAAACCATACCCTATCGGGCGGTACATACCCGTATAGCTTATATAGGGGAGTACCCCCTATATAAGCTATCGCTAGAAACGTCGGCTGCTATATTCACTTTCTACGTCGGGCTATTCACTTTACTGCTATCGCGTATCGTTATTTCCATTCTGTGTATCATTTAGACTAAGCAAGACAGCACTGATATATTAGAAGAAAATATTTATTGGACACCGATTTCTTCCGATACTCTAAAACTCATCTAGTTTTTGGAAAAGGTTTTTATCAGGTTTTCATAAATATGCACGTTGTCATGTTTTCCATCAACTATCTTTTGTTTGGGGCTTCTACAAACCCTATTACGATATGGATGGTTCTTGTCCAATTCTCTTCAGTTCTTGAGTTCACGCTTCTAACTTTAGAGAACACAGATGGATCGCGAAGAATTCCGTATGTGCCTCCTATGCAGTTATGGTTTCAACCGAAGCAATTCGTGCACTAATACTGGTACCACCACCTGTAGCTATCATGGGGCCCATTGAGATATGCCAACGAATACCCATGCTGTTGAATGTCTTGCATCAGTTCATGTGCTTAATCACTTCTTTAGCTCCTCCAAGTGTAGCAGAATTAACACTTAGAGATAGACTATTTTATGATTTTCATGGTCATAACTTTAATGGGAGACCTGTTTACCCTTATCTGCCAACAGCGGTACCTCTTCTGGCTAAATACAGGTGAAACTCCAGAAACGTTTTTGGATATTGTTTGTCGAGCTGCCCCACGATTTTTCACGATAACAAGATGTGGCAATCAAAGGCAACGAGTTATAAGATTTAAGCTTTCTATGGCTTCGGAAGTACCCGCACATAGACACTCTTGCATTAATGTTCGACATCAGTCCTCAGACTGTTTCTGCTCTATTCTATCATGGAATTAATGTCCTCTGACACCATCTTCACTCAGAAGTGACCTGGCCAAGTATTAGAGAATGGAATGCGCAGTATACTTGGCCAAAGTTTCCAAACGCTGTTGGCTGCATAGATGTAACACCACACGAAATTCAAATCCCGTCGACTGAACCACAACGTGAATTTTACAGCGGACACCGACATTTTCACCTCTTAAATACACAGATGATTTGCGATAACAGAGGTCACATTCGGTTTTTACAAGCGGGATTTTTAGGGAGTACTCATGACTCTCAAAGCTTTCGCTTAATGGTGCCGCTCGGACCTGGCCTAGCACTCGACGTACCCCCGGGTGTGGTATTCTTAGCCGATATGGGCTACCCAGATACACCACCCCTGCTTACACCGTTCAGACAAGTGCAAATAAGGAGATTAGGAAACTACAGAGCAAGGAGGTTGGCTAGAAAATTCAATATTGAACACTCCCGCAAACGTGTACAGATCGAACATATATTTAAACATCTAAAGGACTACAAATGTACAACTGGAATATGGCGCCATCCCAGATGGCTGCTTCCCACTGTGATAGAACTATGTACATCTTTGACCGAGCGCAGAATTGCTTTGTTTGAGCAATTGTGATTTCTATCCATTTTCACATGTGATTTCGACCGCTAAGGGCATTGTGACTTTCTCCTTATTCATTTATTCATCCGTAGACATTTTAACAACCTGCATTCTCAAATGGCCGAATAGTACCAAATGATTGCATTTCAACGCTCGTAGGGATAACTTCTCAAGTACCACGGATAAATTAATTAATTAGGAGATTCCCAAAGTCCTTTGCGGTCGTCAGCTTGTTGCTTGTTGCTTTCGGCCCGGACAACGATATTTGGAATAGGTGTATAATATAAATCAAATAAACAATCAAACAGGGCTCTTGAATACGCGCTTTCGAATTTCATGACTTGTGAGATCTTGCACAATAATGAAAGCTGCACGCTTTTGTACATTATCAACTATAATTTGCATGCCTACGGTCTAAAAGTGCACATTTCCATATTTAGTGTTCTTATGCGGAATAACTCTATTGCTTCACTCATGCTAGTTTCGTAAGGTCTTGTTTGTTGGAGTTGAAAAATTGTCCCTCTTGCTTTGCGGTGGATTTGAAGTGTCCAAGTATCACTCATTCACCCGACTTCTCCGTAGGAATGTTGCCGTGTTTTGGCGGATTTTGTTCCATTATACGGAAGAAAATTTCCACAGCACCACAAAAGTAGGCGGACTATTGATTTCCTTTCAATGATTTTCTAAAACTTCATTCTAGAGACGTAGATCGCTCACTAAATCTCCCACAGCAGTGCACTTGGCAAAACAATAGCGATACTTCATGTTTACAAACATTAACATTGTGATGTAAATGTGCCAACCATTTCCACAAAGACTTCTCACACGTTTTGTTTCAACAGCCAATCGATCTCTGGTTGGCACATCGTTGGCACATGAATGACAAAAGCTGAAGTATCGATTATGCAAATAGTACTTTGAAATCTGAATCCAAACGCATGCGCAGACAAAATGTACACATGCTGCCTGCGTATCGATCCAAAGGGAAGTGGGAAGGGGGGAGGAGGAGTGGAAGGGAAAGCGGGAGAGGGATTGGCAAGGATATTAGTGTCAATATGCAAATATCATTAATTTACTATATTTATCACTTCATCTCAGCTTCACGTGTGAAAATCTCCTTTGGGTAGAAATAAAGAAAAATAGATATTGAATGTTTATAGAAACTAACGGAATTCCACATAAATATAATGTCTAATGCAAAAAAAAACAATGATTGTCACAGTTGACTCTGACATAGACAATTTCAGTCGATGGAGTGCACGCGTTGTATCCGTAAAATACTAACTATTTAACGACTATAAATAAATTGCATATTTCAGTTAGCACAGTTGCACAATATATTGCGGTTCAAACAATAACAACCACGTTGAATGGTTTGAACAACTTTATTTCATTTTATTTTGTTTTATTAGCTTTGCCATATAGCAGGGTCACCACAACAGCGTTAGCCAATCACTGCGGGCCCGTAGGACAGACCATACTTCGAGTTACGGGTTCGAGTTACGGTTCGAACGTCGAATAAAACAAGGACATCTTCTTCAATACAATATCATTTCTCTGACGTCATGACAATCAGTGACAGTTGAGTGACGAGGGAGACCATGTGGCGGGTGAGTATGTACATGATACGTCTTGAGGTTGCATAGGTCAGATGGTTCTGATAACGCCCTCACGTTTGTTTTTGTTAAATATATTTTAAGCGAGCTTCTAGTCCTTCTACCACTTCTAGTCATTGAACGATGAACTAGAATCCTGACCTTTAATAGCTTGAAGATCTACAGCTGCTTTCAAAACTAAGATTCAAATCTACTTGAGTCCTGTGTGTCGTTTGTTTTTTTCTTATCTGCTGAGTAATCTTGAAACTCGATACGATTAAATACGTCGCATACTTTCGTCATTCTTTGACCGGACTACGACGACGACGACGACTACCGAAAAACGCATTTTATAACTCGGGCTTCCTTCGGAAGTGCCCGAGTAATTACGGATTACTATCGGTCATTATTAGTCGGGCTTCCTGTGGAAGACCCGACTCTAAAAATGAGAAGCGTTCGTCGTCGTCGACGTTGACCTCAGAAAGCATACTGGGTTCTACAGCGCATGCGCCAATTTGCCGGCCGCTAAGATAATCACCGAAGGCTCTAACAACATGATTTATCAATACGAGACTGGTCGAGTCTGAATAAACCTTGTTGGATGAAGTTTATGTCGTCTTGTTTTCAAATAACCACAATAATTCATAGAGATATGGATTTATCAATCCAGTACTAGTACTGCAAAGGGTTTAGAGATCTTCAGAACTTAGAACGAAGTGAGTTGATACACGCAGCCGGCGGTGAAGAGAACAGTTGTAAGGTTTTCAGCCGACCGATAACCGTCGAGGCAAACCCATATTTACACTTCATCCAAACATTGTTTAATCACTCTGCGATGTCTAGTTTATGTATACGGTATTTGCACGGACAACAGGTCACGTAGAGTCAGTATTTTGGGTAATATTTGTATTTTCCGTATCGCTTATAAGCTCTCAGAAGCAGAGAAGCTCTGTTATTGTACTGTATTTGCTTCTGATGACCTTTAGTAATCCGAACCCCAACATCTGGTTTTATTTATGACGTCAGCAAAAGCTCCCGACTACCTACCTTTAGGTCGCTGACGTCATAAATAAAACCAGATGTCAGGGTTCGGATTACTGTTGTGGGTTCGGATATTGGGTCATCAGAAACAAATACACATAAGCGATACGGAAAATACAAATATTACCCAAAATACTGACTCTACGTGACCTGTTGTCCGTGACCAAACACTGTTTTAGTCGCACTATAAGATATATATACTTAGTTCAAATAGGTTACATTTCATTTAGAAGCCCGACTTCACGCTAGAAGAGCGTCTAGTTTTAGGAATATATTTGTTTACAAAATTGTGAATACGGATTATTTCCAAAATTTACCCAGGATTATGGATTATTCAGACCCCACCTAACAGGGCCTCATGTATGGAGCAGCGGACAGTTGACCTCCATACATTTCTTTATAAATTCCACAGGGAGTTCTAACTTGATATTTGTGGTCATTTTAGAAGCTCGTACGATCGATCAGTAATCAAACTCGCCCTCGTGCTTGATATTTGTGGCCATTTAGAAGCTCTCAAAGTCTGTATACAAATCGCTCGTACGATCGATCAGTTTGTATTCGCTGTGTAACCACGTCCTGTGGAATC